>VXBQ01019702.1:341444-501582 GCA_013400175.1 Phainopepla nitens | reverse complement strand
AAAAAAAAAAAAGGAAAAGGTGATGTGATAAGATGACTCATTTTGGACACAGATACTGCAAACGGTGGGGAATTTAATTGCCTTGCAATTAAAGGGTGAAGGCACAGAGAATGCAATAGCTTCTACTAGGCAGGAAGAGAGCTGGACCAGCAGTGAATCATTCCTAAAAAACAAAGACTTTTGAAATACTCTGATCATTTGTAGATGCCTGCAGGAGAATTATTGTGTGAATGTGGGAAAATTCATATAGGGTATAACAATGCCAGAGGTCCCCTAAAGACTGGAATGTCTACCATACCATAAGAGATAGATAAGACATTAATATAAAAACTTCCAGATGATTCCAAAACAGAGTTATTTTACCATTGTAGTCCTATAAATAAGACTTAGAAATGTATTAAATTCCCCTTCTTTTTTCTCCCTTCACTTTGTTAGCAAAACAGGGAATTCTCTACAGAGAATACTAACAGCAAATACTGCTAAATGAAATGTGATACATTTGAGGCCATTTCCCTGGTAAATAACTCGGGAAGATATCCAAATAGAATCAGTGATTTGTTAGAGATCTAGCACACTCACAAAAAATACCACTTCTAGTAAAATGTTTTTTGTTGTTGATAAGGTGAGGGAGGAAATCTGAAGCTAGAGGGATGAGAGAGTATCTGCTTAGTACAGGAATAAGCAAATAAATAATATACATAAATAAATAAAATACAGGAATAAAAAAAACCCTCCTTGCAATTGACAGAAAGCTGTTTCCCAGGTCATAGTGGGTACTGCCATGAGAAGAAATCCCAGTGAAAACATCATTTATAAAATCATGCATTATCTCAACATCCTCTTATAGCAGATGAATATATAAACTCTCTAATCTTGTGTTCCTTTTGATTGTGTTTGATTATCCAGACATATTTTGTGTCCTGAAAGTGGGTCTATGACAACTGGCATTTTGCTGTACCGACATCTGACCTTTATTAACACATATTAGTAAAGTGGATTCCTTTCCAGCGTCCTTTAGTGTGAAATACATATTCTTATACATCAGCAAATTAAAAAAAAAAATCATTGATAGCTTAAGAAAAAGAGAGCTTGTGCTCATTCTCCTCAAAATTTACTTTATAAAATGTAACATTGCTAAAAAACCCACCCTGCCCTGCACAGCAAACTCCTGGAGCCTGATTGTCAGGGAGCAGAGGAGAACAAGGGCGATTCTCTCACTCTGTCACCCTAAAGGTTTTCTCCCCTCCTCTTCTTTTCACTCTGTCGTTACTGCGTTTGTGACATAATATGGGCTCCCTCTGGTGACTAATTGAACACCTGCAAATTCCCAAAGCCTTTAATCAAAGGCTGAAGCCTGATGGATCGAATCATCTGCCTGCATCCAGTGGACTGTGACGTCCTTCTGCATTTCAGTGTGTGCATAAATTCCATCACAAACTTAGAAAAGCAACAAATCTGAGAGAAAGGCACCTATTTTACCAAAAACTCCTTGCATGAAATTTTTATTCTAATATTTTCTAACTATTACAGACCATCCACTGCAGGTGAGAAATGCAAGGCTGGAATTACAGGTTTCACATGAAGACAATGATTTTTTACAAACCCATTTTTCTGATCCAAGGATGGAAGAGGGAGTTGTCAGGGCCATGTGCCTGCTCTCAAGGTGGGATTCTTAGAGGGATCCCGTGCAGGGCCAGGAGGCAGACTTGGATGATCCTTGTGGGTCCCTTCCAACTCAGGATATTCTATGATTCTATGTAAAAATTCTTCAGGATACTCTATGATTCTGTGTAGTGTTCTAGAGTGTTTTAGTATGATTTATTTCAGAGAAGAGACAAGGTCAGTTTTTAAGATTCACAGCAAGTTCAAAAGGAAGCGAGGCTAGACTGAAGTTTCAGGGATTTCTGAGGCAGAATGCAGAAGTTCATGGAAATCACCACTGCTGATCTTTCATTCCTCAGCATATTAATAGTGCAGACTGGGCCTTTTTAAATATTCTTAGTGCCTGCAAACCCCTCCTAACCATGTTTTTGTTATAACCACAGAAACAGTGCTTCCTAACAGCTGTCACATAGTGAATGCAGGTAGCCTTGCACAAAAGTAAACAAAACCATGTTACTTTAAATGAAGAGAGAGTAATTGGGTTTTGTTTAATTTGTAATGCAATTTCTCAGACAAAAATTCCTCTATTATAAGCCACCCTGAAGATCTCTCACTATTTATCCCACTTTGCAGAAGCACAGAGATGACTGAGATGAATACAGGGCATGTCCTTTGGAGTAAACTCTCTAAGGATGAACATTCTGGCATAGGAGATCAATGAGATCACCAGCAGTTCTCTGTGTCTTTTGACTGGATAATAGGGGAACCATAAGAAAAAAAGGATAACATCTCATTCTGAGCACCATTCCAGAGATGTATCCTTCTTCTTACTGTATCAGCATTATTACAACCTTTAAGGTGTTATTTAATGATGGTTATCCACAGTAATATGTTTCATTACACTTTTTCCTAGGAATTTGATTAAACTTTGCGAAGGCACAACAAGAGTCAACTTTATTTTGGGTTTCAGCCTAAGGACTATCAATATGTAGCTTCATTCTACAATATGGCTGGGTTTTCTGATAGCATAAATGTATTTTTTCTACTTTTGTATTTGAAATACTGTAAATTCTACAAGTATTAAATCTAAGTTTCTCACGCTACCAGGCTGTATTCAAGGGTTTGGTCAGGCTGAGAGAGTTGGGGTTGTTCAGCCTGGAGAAGAGAATGCTTCAGGGAGATGTTTGAGCACCCTTCAGTACCTGAAGTGGTGACAAGAAAGCTGGAGAGGGACTTTGGACAAGGACTTGTAGTGCCAGGAGAAGTGGGAATGTCTTCAAACTGACAGAGGGCAGCTTTGATGGGATATTGGAAAGAAATTCCTCCCTGTGAGGGTGGTGAGGCCCTGGCACAGGCTGCCCAGGGAGGCTGTAGATTTCCTGTCCCTGGAAGTGTCCAAGGCCAGGCTGGACAGGGCTTGGAGCAGCCTGGGACAGTGTTAAGTGTTCCTGCCCATGGCTGGGGCTTGGAACTGGAGGATCTTTAAGGTCCCCTTTAACCCAAACCCTTCTGTCATTCTGTGATTCTAAATCAGACTGCTCAATGAATTCATAATTTCCTGCAAAGACACTGTAATTGTCTCGAAAGTGGTGACTCAGATTATTATAATCTAATTTATAAATAGTCACATACGTTACAGAATCTCTACGAGAGTTAGTGCACTTAAGTCTCTTCCCAGTTTCTTCCATCTTCCTGCTGTGAGACGATCTCTTCTTACACCCCACTGTCTACATTATACAAACTTCATTAATTCTATTTTAGCAAATACAAGGAAAGAAACATTTCTTTATATCACTTCAAGAACCAATAATAATAATTATTTATGTTGCTTTTGTACCTTTCATTTGTTCCACTTCTAAAAGACTTGTAGACAGAATTTTTTTCTAAAAAATTTGGGATTCATTAGGTTTTTCTAATTATTAGATACAATTAAAAAAAAATATTAGCTATGGATGTTACTATATTTTCAATATATTTTTATCCAGTTTCCTAAAATTTCCTTGTGTGAATTCATTGCTTTCATGAAAGTAATTCAGCAGCAAGTGGGTTACTCCCATTTTAAGTGTGTAGAAGAGAAAAATTACTGGAAATAATTTGTTATTTCTGTAATTGGAGATACCAGAAATGCATTGTTCAAGAAACACTTCTGACATGTTCACTGTTGTAAGAGAAATTAATGTGTAAAAATTATACATTTTTTTTTCTGCTTGCAAAATGCAAGCCTTTTAACAAAGGGTCAATCTTTGAAAAAAATAAATCATTTTTTGCAATGAGCAAGTGATGTACAAAGATGACTAGGAAGAGTACAGTGATATCACAGAATCATAGAATGGTTTTGGGTTGAAAGGGACCATGAAGAGCATCTCATTCCACAAAACCAGGTTGCCCCAGGCCCTGTCCAACCTGGCCTTGTATTTTCTAATTGCTCCAGGAGCAGCCACTTTGTTCATTTCTCTGATTTGCTTAGCAACAGGAATGAAGATCTTTGTTCTTAGAAATAGTAAAATCATTTAATGATACATTTTATTTTCTTACATCTGACAGTCCATCTCAAGAAGCTGAAAAAATGTGTGTGCATAAAATACGGGAGGTTTTGCAGAAATAATTGCTGTCTTTGCCATTTCAAGAAAAAAAAAACCCCAAAAACTAAAAACCAAAATTGTCTCATTCTGAAAGAAGCAACAGTTAATCTTTTTGAAGAGAACAGATTGAAATGCTAAACAACTCTTTCCACTGCAGCACTATTGCTGCATGAAAAGGTGTCAGCCATATAGAAGCACAGGAAATATTCAATTTAGTTGTGGGCTATGGACTCACTTTCTTCTCTCCTTTTTCCTTCTGATGGTAGAATAGATCCCAGGCAGTTTGTTCCACATGCATAATCTTCAGCTAAATGGGAAAGTATGAAATAAAAATAATTTTTTAATTTTTATTTTTATGAATTTTTATGGATTAACAAATTACTATTCCATACCAAAAGATTGAGTAATTAGGAGACTACAGGTCACAAGTTTTGCTCGTTGTTTTCAGAGAAAGGAGATGGATGTTGTTTATTCTACACAAACTTTCTAAGAAAACTTCATCAGTCAGGATCTTTCTCAATCAAAGATACTGAAGAACTGCAGCCAGCTGTTATTTAATGTTGTGTGGCTTGATATTTGTATAATAATGCAACAGAGTGACCTGGAAGTGGTAGAGTCACCTTATATATAATAATAAAATAATGATGCCTTGTGTGAACTCCTTTCCTTTTGAAAGCACTGAGCCTGGAGGAAGATTTCCATTAGTAATTGGGAAGGCCATTGTGTGGTAATTGTCAGACCCTTCCAGAACAAATAGCTTCATCCTCACATCCAAGTCTGCTTGGCACCATACCCACCCAGGGCCAGCACTGTTCAGAAAATCAGTACTAAACCTTGGCACACTGGTGTTTTAAAATTTTATATTCCATTTTCTTCAAAAACAGAAACAAGAGCTTTTGAATAATAACAATTTCAGAGTCAAAATCCCAAGTTAAGAGCATTACTCCTGGTAGGCAGTTCAATGTCGTTTTAGGAGAATAGAAGTTTTTGTTTGTTTGTTTGTTTGTTTTACATTTGTGATTAATTTGCATTGCTGGGTGCTCTGAGCTGTGAAAACAAGGTCACTTTGTGATGGCTTGGTTGACTGAATCAGTCTTGGTGTAATAAATGATGGAACTGAAGGACACAATAACACTTTAAAGGTCAAATCCAAGAAACCATGGATGTTACCTTGAAAATTTGATAAAGCAGGGCCTGTTCCTGAGGCAATAATGGGATTGGAAAACATGCGAGAATGAGTTGGAAATTGCCTCAGAGACCGTTCTTTCAACATGGGCTCTCCACCCCATGTTAAACAGCAGGGTAATAAAGGGGAAGCAGAACAATCACAATACTTCTAAATCCTTGTCTTATTAAAGAAGAGAAAATGAGAAAGGAAAAATTAAACTAAATATGAAAATGGTTTTCATAAGTTGCCATAGAATTATGTCCTTCTCTCAAATATGCACAGTCTTCAATATTCAGTTCCCTATTGGAATTAATACTGATTTCTAATTAAAGCTAAAGATGTCATATTCAAAGTGAAAAAATTCAATTTTGGGCCATCACAAATAATTCATATTCCATACATTTCTGGAAATAGCCAGAGGGGTCATGGCTAGATATGCCCTTGTTTTGTTTGGTTCAATTTTCATTTGTTTGGTTTGTTTTAATGAGAGATATCCTAAACAGTTAAAAATAATTCTTAAAAAATATGCACATGGTAAAAAGTATGTACTTAAATACATATGAAGCAAAAGAAAGCAGAGGAATTCACTTGCTACACAGACATCTTGCAGTCTCTTGAGATACACAATATACTGAATAGCAAGAATGTAAATACTTCTCATTTAACCACATTTAATATATTTGTTTCCTGTGGAAATTTATATGCAAAATCACTTTGATGTTTAATGAGAGAAGCTGTTTAAGACTATAAATATTTGTTCAGGTTCCCATTAAAATCAGACAAAACTGAAATAATTTGGGCAGCTTTTCTAAGGAGTAATCCTCATAGCTTTGCCTTTCTTGCCTTTCATACTGAAGTGTTAGTAATGGCAAAAATTGGGAAGCTGGCAGTCTGTTCCTTGGCTGTTTCTTTTTGGTGCCACTTCGAGTATCCTTTGTTCATTGTACCCTGGTCACTGCTTCTTTCCTTAAAAGAGCTGAGGGGATGGACAGACTAAGAAATTAGGAGAATAATAGAGAACTTTGGAGATGGAACTTTTCTTTAGAGGCTGAGGAGAAGAAAAATATATTTCCTGTTTTCATCTTTTACAGGCATACATCCTTTACAGATGCTGTTGGTGGCCTCATTAGTTTAAGAAATTTTTTAATAGAGGTGCCAGTCTTTATTCCAGGAAGCCCTGGAACATCTTTCTTCTGCTATGAGCATGTTCTGAGATTTCTTAAAGTATAAAAAAACTGGCAGGAGTTAAAGCTGTTTCTTTATATATATGTATCAGTTTTAGGGGAATGGCTTTAAGCTGAAAAAGGGTAGATTTAGATCACATTTAGGAAGAAAAAATTCCCTCTGAGGGTGGTGAGGCCCTGGCACAGGCTGCCCAGAGAAGCTGTGGATGCCTCATTCCCTAAAGTATTCAAGGCCAGGTTGGATGGGGCTTGGAGCTGCCTGGGACAGTGGAAGGTGTCCCTGCCGTGGCAGGGGGTTGGAACAACCTTAAATCCAAATATTCTGTGATTCTGTAATACTTTTAAAATTAATTCTGAGAAGTTTAGATACTATTTTTTTAAAGTATTGACCTTTTTGTTTCCCAGTTTCTAGAGACATAATTTTTTTCTTTACAATTTTTTAGTAAGTTTTGTAATCAACTCCCTAGAAGTCAATCCTTCGATAAGTATATTGAAATGGATGAATATTTTAACTATGATTACAACCTTACTGTATTGTGCCTAACCAAATTGCCATTTAAATAGCTGTGCTCTAAAGAATCTTTTTTTATCTTAAACATTTTTCTCCAAAGTCACACTTAAACTTCAAGCTCTGTACAAGAGTGATGTGCTGCTGAAAATGTTCCAAATGCCTCATCATTAGCTCCAAACTGAAGGAGATTTCCCCCCTTACTTCGTAAAGAAGATAGAGAAGAAATTCCAGTTTCAGGAGAGGGTGGCTGGATTGGATAGGCTGTGTGCCATTTCTATATAGTATTTTTCATAGAGAACATGGAAAGTATCATCTCCATACTCCATATTAGGGGGAATTTCATGCTGTTTGGGAAGAAGAGAGAACCAGCTGCCTCTGTGCCCTGAAGCCACAGCCCCCACCTCTGAAGCCCACAGATGTGAAGTCCACAGGGATCCTGCTTCTGGCTGGGATGGAGTTAAATTTTCTTCACAGCAGCCTGGTGCTATGGTTTGGATTTGTGACCAAAACAATGGGGATAATTCAGGGATCTTTTCCCCATTGCTGGGCAGGGCTCACACAGAGCCAAGGCCTTTTCTGCGAGGAGCTGGAGGTGTGCAAGGATCCAGGAGAGGACACAGCAGGACAACTGATCCCAACATGCCCAAAGGATATCCCAGATCATAGAACCTTGTGCTCAGCATGTTTTATTTGTTTGTATATTTGTTTCTTTTGCTTCTTAGACTGTGTTTCTCTCAGCCCCTGTTTTCTCATTTTTACCCTTCCAATTCCCTCTCTCTTTCTGCTGGAGGCAGGGGTGTGGGTGCCTTATCTACCTGGGTTAAACCACAGCAGGTTACATGAAATCAATTCTTCTGAACACTCCACACAACATCAAGATTATCAAAGCTCTGATCTAAATGAAGATGACTGCAGATTTAGGAGCTCACAACTGAGAGCTGATGGGGTTTTTTGCATCCTTTTTCTCTTTGCCTGGAAGATCTACATCTTATCTTATACCTACATGGTAAACACAGGTCTTTGTGCAATCAAGAGTTTTCATTTTGTAAACTTCTGCCCATCCGTTATTAAAGGAAAACAGAGACGTCCTGGAGGCAAGTTTTATTAAACTGAACACTTTGCTTTCTAAATCAAGCTATTAAAAAACACATAACGAATTTTACTGCAAATACCAAATATGGGAAAGTGCTAGAGATTTCTTTTTCCTTTGAATTCTAGTCAGGATGAAGCATGTTTGTCTCAGTGTTGCAGAATTAATACAGCTTTCTTCTGTGTCAATACAGTCTTGCACCCAAGCTACAGGAATTCCTGTGCTGCTTCCAAAAAGAGCATTTTAAATCCATTTTTTCTATACTGACATCAACTTCAGTATATGTTGCAGCTGAAATAATGTTGAGTTTAAAGGTCAAAACTCAGACATCTCTGTGCTCCTGTAACATGGAAAAAATGGTCAGAGACCTTCAGGGTGTCTTGAGATAAAGAAAACTGTAGCCTCCTCGCTTGCTTTTTAACCATGGGAATTAATAGTGAGTCACTGTTGGGTGTAAGAAACAGGTGTTCAAATGCATCCTGCATTTTGTGTTATTTTGTACATTTTAAACTGGATCATGGTAGAGATTAATGACCTGGGACATGAATATCTGCAAGAGAAGCAATATGCTTTAAAAAAAGAAAAAACCCTTAATTTTTCTAATTTACTTCTGGATTATACATGGCTGAGTGTTTACTCTGTGAAGTTGTAGAAACTGTAGCCATGTGAAGCAACTAGACCTGGTATTTTACTATCTGCTGTGAACTTGTTCATGTGTTTCATGTCTTTTTAAACTTAGAGAGATATTGGGTATCTACAGGGCAACATAACAAATGTCAGCAAAATAAATAATTCTAATAAGAATTGCTCTCAAATCACTAGCTGAGCATATCATGTTTATTTTTTTTTTAGTTTCTGCTTTTTTTAATCTGTGTGTTTGCTTGCTTTATTTTATTGAATACTCTCCACTTTCATTCTGTTTATGGAGCTGCCCCTTGATGTTATGTGTTCCTCCTTCATCTATTTTGGTATGGCACCAATGCTACACATTCACAGGAAGACTGGGACATTTAGTAAGGGGAGCTCTGAACAGAGGTGACACCTCTGACTGTCCTTATACCTTTTCATCTGGCAGAAGAAGAACAACAACACTGAAAAGAACAGGAACAACATTTCCCCCTTGGAAATATTTAGCTTCTACAGAAGAGCTTCTTTTCTCCCAGTAAAAATAAGATGGGGTATTGATCCAGTGTATTTTCATCATCTAACAGCTAAACCTAAATTAGAAATTAGGAATGTGGTCAGGAAAGAGTTATTATGTAATTTGGGCGTGCCTGTTTTTTCTCTACATGCCTCAGTGATGATGTAGAAATTCCAGGTTTTCCCTTAAGATGTCCTAGGTAAATTAAATCATATGAGCTTCTGCTGCTGTGACTTGACAGTCCATAGTGATGTTTTTGTCTCAGTAGTCCTTAGAGAGTTTTGGGGAAAAAAATAAAAAAGGAAAAAAAGAAAATAAAAAAAAGTTAGAATGATGTAACTTGAGATTTCTTTTCTCCTTTCTCAGAAAGAATACAGAATTTGGTATTCTTGTCTTTTGACAGAGTGGTTCACTCCTTCCTGGCTCAGACTCTGCTGGTAGGCAGCAGAAGAAGCCTTTGGGAGGAGGACACCTCGAGATGCAGGTCATCCAGTTGTCTTCAGGTTTAAGAATCATTTAACCTGTTTTGTCTTGCTTTAATGGGAATGTCAACAAATGAATCACCTTGACTCTTTATAAGTATTTAGGAGAAATGGGCACTTCTGACCTATTTTCAATGTCTGTGTTAGGCTGCTATTATATGAAATATGTGGTTCCTCTCCACAGACACAGAGGGTTTTCCTTGGAGGCCTTAGGCAGATCCTTTAACTTTTTCCATGTCTCACTTAATATGAGCATATTATGTTTCTTGTCCCTGGTTTTCTTCTCTTGCATAAGCAGACTGTACTGTTTTCTGCTGTAGGGGCTGCTTTTCCGTGTGTTTTGCCTGTGTTTAAAACAAAGTTTCTCTGTAATGTAAGCAAAGGAGATGAAGAACCTTCCTTTCTCTTTCAAGGTTAAAAATGCTTCTGAACTTCCTAAATCTCTGCTGTTGACTGTGCAGCAGAATTACACAGTCCTTTCATGTCTGGGTGCTTTTCAGATATCTTTCTGATATTATGAGGATGTCTCACAATATGATCTCAAATTGTAAGATGTTAAAGGAAAAAACAGATGAGAGAACTACTTCTCTCTTTAAAAAGAGCTACATGGATACCCAGATGTATAAAAATGTCAAACAGCATGTTCCAGTGCGGAATATGTTTAAATATGTCGTTATAATTATCTTTCTGATGTGATGCCATTAGTTAAAAAATCAATGCTCTGAAGTAATGCTTTTAGAGAGAGTGCAATGTTCAGCTGGAAGTTTGTTCTCCTGGATGAGACCTTTACTCAACATCCTTCATTCAAAGTATAATTAAGGAAAGCAGATGTGCCTCTCATCTGCTCTGCTTTTATTAGAAAGAATGAAGGTACTTTTGTAAGTTGTTCCACAAAAGCAGACTAATTAAAAGGCCTGGTTATGCAGAGTATTTCAAATTACTCAATTCAAATTACCTTTGTTTTTTACTTTCCTCCAGTACAATAACTACTCTCAAAAAAAGACTATTTCAGTCTGTGATCTCAAGGTTGAGGGACTGGGTTGGACATGATCCGTGTTTTCCAGTGAAGCTGCACTGTTTTATACAATACAGTTTTCAGGAGATGGGAGAGATATAGTAAAAAAAGAAAATAAGTTTTTTGTACCCTCATATGTGGGGTCTTTGCCTGGTTGGATAGGGAGGCTTTGGATGACTTCTTTCTAGAGCTCTTTTCCTTAATATGTAATATTAACACTGGTCTGTTGGATCTTAAAAAAATAATAATAAAAAATCATAAGATTTTGACACTTTTACCACAGCTGCCAGCCTGATATTCACAGTCCTTTCCTGGCAGTTCCCTGAGGCTCAGGCAAGGAGCGTGTCTCCAGGACTCTGGGTGAGCTCTGTGTTCCCTCACAGCTGGCCAGGGACACCACCCCCAAAGCCACAGCTCTGCTGGAGACTGTCAGAAGGAACAGAACAGAACAGCCATTTGTGTTTGCATGCCCTTGGAGGGGATTGCAGGCTTTGCATGAGAGAGAGGTATCCCCCTTAAATCCTGACTGGTGCCTGAGACGTGGAGGAAAGCATGCTTTACAATGAGATCTGTGTTTAAGTCTTGTATTGACAGGTTTTACATGTCTCCCAGTTCAGGGGATTCATATTTAGACAATCAGGGATCTAGAGTCCATGCCAGATACCTACAAGATGTAATGTCATACTTCAGGCATCCAAATCTTTTTGTGTTAGCGACCCATGAGTGTCTCCTAACCGTCCAACCGGAGTTGTTGCAGGGCTTCCCTGCCCCATTTTCTTGTTATGTCTTCTGAGATTCTGACTGGAAAACAAAATGTATTTCTTCTTGAAAAAAAGACTAAACAGTACTTCCAGCAATGTGTTAGGTGTGGGCACTATACTAATTACAAAGGACTAGAAGCAGTTTTACCCTTAACAATCCACAGGTGTAACCAGTAAGGATGAGTGCTATAAAAGAGGGGGTTGCTGGCCTGGAGTCTGCTGGCTGTGCTGAGAGGAGGGAGGGTCAGGTGAGAGACAGACAAGGTGACCTGCTGTACAGGGGACAGGAGCAGTTGTCCAAATGGACAGAGCCAGGGGGCTGTGGTCAGTGTTCCATGTGCAGGTGGAGGGAAGGGATGAGGGGTGTCCTCTCAGGACTCTGCCATGGGACTGGGGCTCTTTAATGTCATTATCAATGCCACAGAGAGTGGGATCGAGTGCACCCCCAGCACCCTTACAGCTGACAGGAAGCTGAGCTGGACAGGTGACACAAGTCAAGGAAGGGACCATCCAGAGGGACCTGGCCAAGCTTGAGCAGGGGGACTGCAAGAATCCAGTGAGGTTCAACAAGTTCAATGTCCTGCACCAGGGACAGGGTAATTCAAGGATCATGGAGGTTGGAAGAGACCTTCCAGATCTTCTAGGCCAACTCCACCACCACAATCACCCCTCAAGCATAACTCCAATTGCCACATCCAGAGTCCCCTTGAACACTTCGAGAGATGGAATGGTGTACTAGTAGAAGGAGGCTTCTGTTAGGAATGCACTTACACTAAACACACCGACAAAAACCCAGATCAAATAAAAGGGGCAGCCTAGCAACACTGACAGCCTACAGGTTGATTTTCTTTCATATTAGTCTGCAAAAATTCACCAAGATTTTTTAATAAATTTCATACCTGGCATGGAAATGGCTAGACTGCTGCCTGATATCAAAACCTTTGCAACATTATCAAAATAGTAAAATAAAAAGTAGACCTTTTTCTTTGGAAGCTTCCAGGTTTCGCAGTGGTCACGGGCACACCCAGAATTCTGTTTCTACAATTTTGTAAGTTTTACAAATTGGCGTATTTAACAAATTTTGACAAATTAGAAGAACAGTTGGTTTGGTAAACTATGTAATCTTTGTAAAGCAGTATTTGCTGAGGAGAAGTTAAAATCCTTGTTCAGAAATGCACAACAACAGAGCCAGGGAGAAGACTCCCTTGTCCTACATCTGAGCTACCATCCACGACTTATGGTTTCTCCTGCCTGTGTATTGATCACACATTTATTTGTTGGCTGCTTGCCAAGACAAGGCCAGCTGATAAGCTGAACACACAGAAAAAAACCAAACACAACCAAAGGAAAACAAGGTACTCTGGAGATTTGCAGCTCTCACTTAAAAGGAGGGCAGATAAGAGAATCATGGGGGTGGTGCCACCTCCTCCAACCTGTGAGTTCCTGAAGCTTTTGAATATGCAGTTCTACAATTCCTCCTGTTGTTTCTCTGTCAGCTTTAAACCTCATAATCTGTGTCTTTGTTTCCACAAGCTTTTCTTTCTTTGCGTCAGTATTGCCTTTTATTTGAAATCGATGTGGCTACATGGGGGAGAATAAGCTCAGGTTCTGGTCTTAGAGCTGCTCCCTCAGGTTGCCAAGTAACAAGAGAGGGAAGATGGCCTTATTTCAGGGAGGCCGGGAAAGGTTGAAGTGCCTGTGTGCAAGTATGACAGGTGAGAATTTGGATATGCATGTTTAAAGGAAAAATAGTTAGCAAAACTGAATGTTAAGAGTGTGCAAGAAACTGACCTTAAAAATAGAGTATGAAATAGCTTCATTTGCTTTCCTCTTGTAGCTCGTAGCTCTTTGGTCCAATCAGAGATGACTTTTGCTTTTAAACATATGCATACTCCCACTGAAATGCACACCTTCAGCGTCCATGTGTGTAATTTTGTAAAGGGGATTCACCTAAACTTCAATGAGGAGAAACATCTTCCACATAAATGGCAACAAGAGGAAATGATTGTCACAGAGAAACAGTGAACGATCAAAGGGCTTTCACAATAAGAAAAAAAATTGAAAAGAAGTGTTCTTGTGGTGTTTTGGAAGGAATTTTTATGTGGACAGGTGGTGATAGGACAAGGGGAAATTATTTTAAACTGAAAGAGGAGAAGTTTAAACTAGATATTAGGAAGAAATTCTTTATTCAGAGGGTGCTGAGGCACTGAAACAGTTTGCCCAGAGATGTGGATGCCCATCCCTGGTCTAGTGCAAGGTGTCCCTGCCTGTGGCCATGGGGTTGAAACAAGATCATCTTTAAGCTCCTTTCCAACCCAATGCATTCTATGACTTCGTGAATTTCTATCTTTTATTTGTCCCTCATCACCTTGGAGTTTTCCCTGTTCATTTCCAGAACGAAAGGCGCTTTTTTCCAAATGCTTATTTCATACTACATGTTTTCTCAATAATTTTGCATTTACTGTAATTAAGTCTTTATTGATTTGACAGAAACCAACATTGCATTTTATTCTGGAAATCAACTGAAAAATACATTTCATCTACTACACACAGACAATATACTTGTGAGTTCAGCTGGCATGTAATAAACTCTGTTATCATTTTTCTACCTCTTCAAACACAGTATCAATCACATATTGATATTTGCAGTCAGAGATTCTAATTGATAGGCTGCATATAAAGTCTTTGCAGTACAATGAACTAAACACCAGCTACACTTAGATGCATTTTAAATAGGGTTTTGCATTAAGAGAATTCTTTGATGTGGAAATTATTTTTCATTTGAAATTCATCCTCTTAACCTCTTCTGACCAGCATTATATTTCATTGAAATAGGAGCATTACTGTAGTAAAGAGATACAGAAAGTCCAGGAACCTTCCCAAAACTACTGTGCTTCAGGTACAGGACTGCACATTTTCCTGAAATACTTATCTGGGCACATGGATGGCATGCAATCACTATATCACTAAAATCTATCTATGATTTGTTTCTCTGCAAAGTTATAAAATACCATTTATTTAGTCCATGCTGAATATTGGATGCCCTGTTTTAATTTTCAGATTTTCTAAAATATAACATATTCATGTTATTATTTTCTGTTGATATTGTTTGCAAATACTTTCCTTCTTTTCCAATTGTATTTATTCATTCCAATAGCAAACCCACCAACATTTCAAGGTAATCTAGACAGGATGCCTGCACAGTACAATGAAAGGAAAATGACAGTAGGGAAATTGCTTTACTTGCAGGAGGAAAGGCTTCTGGATTCCAAGTTATTAACCTAACATCACTTATCGCTGTGAAAACAGTGGAAGAATTTCTCCCTCCTCCATATTCTTCTTGTCCCACCCTCATTTGCAGAATGATTCTTCCCATTCAGGCTCTGTACCTGAGTGCTTCTGCTAATAGAATAATCAGTTTCATAGACATTGTTGATTAAGTTAAATACTTATAAATATTTATAACACTTTGCATAATATAAAGAGATAAAAAAGGAGAAAATTAATGGTAAACTCTATGAGGTTTTTTTTTTTCTTTTGCCCATTATCCATCTGGTGATGGGGAGGTTTAGAAGAAGTTGTCATAGTAACAGGGCAACATAACTTTTAGAAACTGCAACTACTACATTATAATAATGGAGTAATTTTCACAGATTTGGATTTTTCTATTCCAGGTTGTGCTTGAACTAAATCTCATGCTGGCAAGATGTAAGGTGCATTGTGAGTTTGTTGGTTTGTTTTATTTTGGTTGGTTGGTTGGGGTTTTCTTCCCCAAGGTTTTTAAGAGGTTCACAGACAGAAGGAGAACACTTAATTCATATCCCTGAGACAGGCATTATTGCTCCACAAAAACTCCTACCTTGAGTGCTGTGTATGTCACCAAGGCTCCCTCCCCATTCCGTGCTCAACAACTGTCTTCCTGAGTAGGAAACCACTTGCACAGTGGGAAATGCCAAGGAAAAGGATGTGTTTGAGCTCCCGCCCCTCCTGGGGCCATCCCTGGATTCATCCCTGAGAGCACCAGGTATTTAGAAGAAGGAGCAAAGTTAAAAGCTAAGCCAGTCCAGGCTCCTTGGAGAGTCAAGAACAGAGAATAAATTCTGTCTGTGTCTGTGTACTGCTGGGAAGCAGAACTCTGGAGGGAACCTGACTGGGACCTTTCAGGAAGCTCCTGGGTTAGGGGGAAGTACCCCAGAGTGCATTGGCTTCCTCTGAGAGCAGCTGCCCAAATCAGGAAAGAAAAGTTTTCCACTTTTTTTTTTCTCCTTTTTTTCAAATTTTTATTTTATTTGCTTGCCTAATCAGAAGACTGTTGGGGAATGCATATCTTATAAAAATAGCCAACAGAAACAGGGGAAGAAGTCAGGCTGCATGGACAACTGTTTTGGGAATTCAGCCAGGAGGAGAAATCCTAACTCCTTGCTGCTTGGAATATCTCTGGTTCTTGGGTGTGAAACAAAAACACAGTCCCAGCTGCAGTTCTGCTCCCTCTTAGTTGTGCCCAGTCTGCTGCTGAGACTGGGTTTGCTTTGTCTGCAGTGTCACCCAGTTGCCACCTGCTATCCTGACCATTCTGCTCAAGTCCAACATCCCTTCTAGCATGGAAAAACGAGCAGAGTTTTGTTCCAATAAAAATTTTTTCCAAAAAAAATTTGTTCCAATTTCATATTTATCCATTAAAATTGGTAAAATACTGGGAGCCACAGCTTGGAACTGGGTAGATCTTGGTATTTAAGGGTCTGTGAGCTGGAGAGAGTGAGAGAGGGAAGCTGAGATCACTTAGTGATTCTCTCTTTGTCTTTAATATTCTCAACCTGTTCATGAGTTGAATCCTGTTATCCCAATATTCTTGTGTTCTTCCAGGCCTCTCTAAGTGATGAGTTCCCAAACTCCATGCAGCATCTGTGACACACAGTTACCTCACAGGGCTGAACAGAAGCTCTTAAGCAAGAAGCCTATATAAAAAGTGTCAAATAAAAGGAATAAACCCCAATCATCCTGGGCTAAAGAGATGATAGAAAACTACTGTATCACAAATACAACTATAGACCATTTTATTGTTGTCAAAGTTTTATTGTTGTTCTCGACAGAAAATAAAACTGCTCAGCATTAATAGGATCCCTGTGGATTCAACTTCTCAGAGACTTTTTAAGAACTCAATTCTACAGAATTTAGATCAGGAGTGAATGCTAGTCACTAGGGAGGGGAAGCAATAAAATTATAGACTCCTTTTTAAAAATTGTTTGTCCACAGTGCATATACCCAGATGCCTTTTTCATTTTTTAATATCTTTTCCCTGTCCTCTTTGCAGCCTGGTTTGTATTCACTGTGCAAGGCAACAGAGATGGAAATGATTCCTCATGTATGCACTGAGTGAAATAAGAAGTATGAAGGTACAGAAGTCAACACATCCAACACGTATCACAAATACTAAACAGGGGCTAGCTCAAACCTGGCAACTCCTGAGGCATGCTTTCTCAAATATATACTGCATGTAGCAGTACTTCCACAGGGAATACTGGACCTCTCCTGAATGAGCCACAGCATCCAAATTCAGCAGGAAGCTGCAAATGCAACAGGAACCTGGATTAGGGCACTGCAAAGCTGGAACTCCTGAGCTATTTAGTTCAGTTTGCTGCCCTGATCAGGACACATCTGTGCACAAACACAAATCAGCTTTCCAGGGAGGTCATAGTAAGGCCATAATTAGCTCATTAAGCAAATTGTTCCACTATCTGATCAGGCTTTTAGTTCAGTATTTCCATTAACTCTTTTAGTATCTAAATGGAAAGGATAAAATTATCAGCCGGTATCAATCAGGGAAGTGCTGCCTACAGTCAACAAAACTATGGAGAATTACAAATAAACTAGGGTCTGGCCTGTTAGCTTATCCTTTTCTTACATTTTTGCCCTCCCTGTGTGTTTATCTTATTGGAAAATTTTAAGATTCTGTCTGTCATGCAGAAAAAACGCTGAAGAGGGATATATTCATGCTGTGGTTAAGTAAAGCCCACTTTACTACGGTGGGAGAGAAACATAATTGGACAATGAAAAGATAGCAAAAACCAGATTAAGGATGAGAAGAACTGAATTTATATGTTGGTTTGTGTTACATGCTGAGATCACAGAATCACAGAATGGTTTGGGTTGGAAGGAACCTGAAAGAGTAGCTCATTCCAAGCCCCCGGAATGGGCAGGAACACCTTCCACTAGACCAGGTTGTTCCAAGCCCCATCCAACCTGACCTTGGCCACTTACAGGATGCAGGAAGTATCTACAGCTTCTCTGGGCAATCCTCAAGTAAAGAATTTCTTACTAAGATCTAATCTAATTCAAAGGCTTTGATTTCTACCTCTACTTTATGCTACTCAAGAGGCAGGACCCTGCCTTGATTCCACACTGTTACTCAGAACCATCTTCTTTTCTTTTATTTCCTTTTTTTTATTCATCAGATAATAAGTTAGAGTTTCATTTAGAGATAAATTACAGACTCCCTCTGATTTTGATGAATGCCAATGCCCCCAGAGGATTTATGCTGCAGCTGTTGTGCACTGTTTTCCCAGCCACTTAGGTAGTGAGCCAGCAAATGTGGGATGTCATCTACTAGGGCATTTAGGCAGTGAGAAGATTTAAATACTTGTATGGATCAGGACTTTGTTGCTTATACTGTAGATTTAATCCCAAATAGCCTAATACAGAAAACCTAGGAAAATGACATTTTTGTCCACTTTATAGCTACCAAGTGTCTGACAGAGGGAAATATAGGAATGGTCCTAGTGAATGAAACCAAAGGTTAATTCATTCCTCTTCCTTGTTTCTCACTATTACCAGTGAGATTAATTCAAGGCTGAGATACCAGAATTAAATATCTAAACCCAAGCAGATTCAATTCATAGGTCCTAGGTGACCTGCATGGACATGTCACAGGATCTATTGGGCTGCTGTGCCCTCCTGAAGGATCACTAGAAGGCAGCCAGTACTCATAAGACATCTGAGACAGCACTAACCTATGTTCAGATGATTGAATTACACCCTCCAGAGTTTGGAGAGCTGTTTATCTCATCCAGTGAAGTGCCTGTGATGTGGGAGCTGAATTCCCCTCCACATTTCAGTGATGACTGCACTGGTGCTGCACATGGTGGAGGTGGACACACACAAATGTCAGCATTTACATCTCAGTGTCTTCCTTTGCAAGCCCAGTTCCATCCTGGAGAATATTTTAAAAGAAAGAAAGCTTATATCCAGGGGCATTCTAAACAAAATACTCTCTCAGTGAGGACTCACAGATTTTGGCAATCTGGAGATCTGGGTTTTCCAAAACAGATGTTGAATCCAAATATTCATGCCTAATAGGTCCTGAAGGACCTTCTTTCCTAGTATTTTGCTGTTCTTTTTCAAACATTAATCTATATTTTTGGCCTCTGTACCATTCCGTGGCAATTATTTCTACATTTTTAGCATTAATTTATTTAAAACCTGCTGTTTGTTAATGCCTTTGGGCACTCATCTGTGTAAATGAATTAGTATTTCCCTATTCATTTTCTTTCATGTTCATAGTTTTATAAACTTCTGCTTAAGTCTCTCTTTTTTCTTTTTTTTTTTTTTTTAGACTGAGACATCCTAATTTATTTAATTTCTTATCTTGAAAAGCACCATATACCTCCAGCCATTTTATTCCCTTTTCTGCATCTTGTTTAGACCACCCTGGTAAACAAATAATTTGGCCATGGTGAATATGGATGAAATGCAAAACATGCATAAGTCATTGCCTGAATTGCTGAGAGGTCTGTGTTTCATGTGGGGGATCTCTGCCAGCCCAGTAAAGAGTTTAGGGGCCAGATGCCTCCAAGTCTATCACTGTAGATGAGTCCCCTTTTATTCCTGGCCCCAAACAACTGATTTAGACTGTGGAGAAGATGGAGCAGACATCCTTAATTCTCACTGCTTCCCTGACAGTGTGCCCAGAGCTACATCCTCTTCTTACTTATAACATTTGAAAGCAAGAAGAAACAAAAACAAAACCCAAACCAAATCACACAAAAAATAATAAAAAAAAGCAGAGTATGAAAGGTGCATGGGCTTCTGGAGAAGCTCTTCAAATAGATTAAAAAAGGGTTAAGGACAATGTCCCACTGGCTCTCTGCTGGCCAGGAGAAGTGCTTAGTGAGCCAGAGAATCTTGGAGCACGTGCACCCATTGCACAAAAGGAAGAAGCAAATAATCAATTGTGCGCTTTATCAGCATGGTATTCAATTAAATTTCAATTAAGAAGAAAAATAATGCAGCAGTCATTATCTAAGCTGTGGCCAGGTCCTTACACCAAATGTCAAGATACCCTTGTCAATTTGCAGACAGTTCAGATAAGGATTAAAAGTCTCCAGACTGCATAGGAGGCCACTGTGAACATTCCTAATGGTCTCTCTGTCCTAGCCTTGGAAACCCTTCCAGTTTCTTGTTTACCAAAGTCAATGCCTCTCTTTAGAAAAATAATTCAATAAAGCCTTTTTGAACAGAAATTTAAGAAGAAAAAGGTAAGAATGAGACATTATCAGGAATACGTGATTGCTAAACCAAAATAATTCTGTCTTTGCATGCTAAAAAATCACATTAGTTCTCAATGGGAATTGTTTTGAGAGATAAGAAGATGCCAGCTTGATGGCAAGTACCTCCAATCCAACATCCCCACTTTCTTTACCGCTTCAACAACCAAGCTCTAAAGAAGCAATTTGTCTCTACTTCTTGGTTTGCCTGCCTTTGCCTGCATAAGGCATAAGAAAAAGACAAACAGCTGTGTAAGTGATGTTATTTTCTTTGACTCAAGATTAGAACTGAGAGATTCCTGCATTTCAGGCTCAGATAACTGACCTGTACCTCTCAAGGTAGAATGCTGTTTACAAAATGACCATTCTGACTAATGCTGTTTTCCTTAGTGACCATAGTAGTCCCACCAGAGCAACAGAAGATGAAAACAAATTTCCATTTATGACAAACATGAATGTAGAATCATGGAAGTATTATGTGCTATATTGTGTCTAATAAAGAAACAGGTAAGAGATACTAGAGTCACTAGAGAAATAAAGACAGAACTATAATAGATTTCTATCCCAGTCCCCATAGGCGGAGTCTGTTTGGCTTTTCATCAGGCAGCACAGCTTCTGGCCTTTGGCAGATTTTGACCTCTCACATCCCTCTGTTTGAAGTACCACAGCTTGTGGCAGCCCTTGGAGTGCACAATTGTGAGCTTTCATTGCCTGTGCTTCTTCCTCAATTGTAATGTATTTTAAAATCCACTTCATCTTACTTTTTCAAACTCCTCTTGTAACAAAAGTGTAGGAAGTGAATTGAGTAGCAGCATGCTATTACTCCTGCATTGAGAGCTGTGCCCATATATACTAAAAAAATTGCTCTGTTACATGTGTTTGTCTTGACTACGATGCTTTTTGAATAATTCCCCTGTTGAGAGCTAGAGGGATACCACAATAACTTGGATTTTTGTGTTAGGTTTTTTCTTTGCATGTCCTTTGTACTCAAACTAGATATGCATTTCTCTTTTTCTTGTTCTTACTTTTCATGGTTGTCACTACCTTTTCACTTGCTAAAGGACATCTCTCTCCCCAGCTGGATTTTCTTTTCTTTCCTCACTTTCCTTGTGTGATTACAATCCAATGATGCCTTTGGCATATTGTCCTGTGTCAGCAGACCAAGATATATTAGAGACTGTTGAATAGGCAGAATTTAAGCTCAGGATTAAAGTGTGTTTTGATATGTGTCATTTCTCTGTTCCAAGTGAATAATGATTTATTGATTTATGGTTTTTTTCACTACAAAATCAGGCCCTTTTTTGTACCTGCAGGTAAAAACTATAGGCTTCCTACTGAGCTCTGGATGCCTCACTGCCAAATTCGAACCTCTCCCCATTTTATTCAGGAACAGAAGGGGTGCTGTGTCTCACTGAAGGTACAGAAGTAAATCTAGAGAGATTCACATCCTTCAGGGACAGTTACTTCCATAGTTTTGGGGAGCACCATTACTTCAAACCAAGTACAGAGACCACAGCAGTTATTACATCACATGGTGGAGTAGGAATCCCACTTGAAGGAGGAAGGATTTTCCCTACAGAACACAGACATTGCTACTGGCAGTGCAGGCAGACTCCTTGAAGAGCTGCCTTTCCACTGCTCTACAGCTGCAGATATATTTGTTTTTAATTATTATTTTGGTCTAGCCTGTGGAACAATGCAGAATGCAAATTGGTGTTGACTATCACCACCTGGGAGGCAAATCAAGCTAAAAGAATAGAACAATCAAACCTATATAGATCAAATCTATATATTGTATTAATTTTTTGGCAGAATAAAGAAAAAAACAAACTAAGTTCCACCTTTTTCTAATTTGGTATGATTTTTTTTTCAGAATTTATTCTGTGGAACAACTCAAGCTATTTGAAGAACAGCTGGAAAATTAAATTTTTTCTTTAATTTTTTTTACTGTGTTTGCAAGCAAAGAACAAACCCAGAGATTTGCGCATATATGTAAAAGTTTTATTTTGGGTCTGGGAAATGCCAGTGGAGAGCTGTGCAGGAGACATCACAGCCAGAGAGAGAACTTGCCTTCTTTCTTCCCTGGAAAGCATGTGCCTTGTTTAAAACAGTGGGATTTTCCCCTAAAAATAACCATAGTGGGATCAGATCACCTCCCCAATAGCTCAGGACCTTGTCTGTGACCATGGCCCATACAGGACGCTTAAAAAAGACTGAAAAAACAGCAAAAATGTAGTACTACTTTTTCAGAACACTTTCCCAAGATTCAGACACCTGCATCTTGAGGATTTTGTGACCCAGAAGAGCTGTCTCAACCAGAGACAGATTTTTCTTGCATTGATGATTCCATTAACTTCTTAGATGTCTGTGACTTTTTCGTATCGCCAAAATTCTGTGACAAGAAATTGCACTGGATGACAAAAATGACATCTTACTTTTTTTTCATTTTCAGCTAGTCAGTTTCTCACCTCACTACATAAACCTGCCTTAATTTATAGGGGAAAAAATAAACATTTTTTTCCTACTGAAATTTTTTAATTCTTCATTGACACAATAGCCTGAGCCTCAGAAACAATGTACGAAACTAGCCAAGTGGAACAACAGCATTTTCCTCATCATTGCTTACACCCCATTTGGTAAATTTATTATTTTTGAGTCTTATGAGGCATGAGTTAAATAGAATTAGATGAGTCTGAACACGATGATGTTTGTAGAGCTTAAGTGAGAGAAGAGAAAGTGAACTGGAGATATAGAAGGAAAGAAAGAGAAGAGTGAGAGGATTTAATGTTTTCACCCCAGCCAGCAGTCAAGCCCTTCACAACCCTCACTTATTCCTCCACCAGCAGGACTGGGGAGGGAATCAGAAGAGTAAAAGGTAGAAAACTTGTGGGCTGAAATAGAGAGAGCTGAATAGCAAAAGCAAAAGCCATGCACGCAGGCAAAGAGCCCCAGGGAATTAATTCACTGCTTCCTCTGGAGAGGCAGGTGTCTCTTCATCTCCAGGAGAGCAGGGCCCTCCTATGTAAGAATGGATGACTTGGGAAGGCAAACTCCATGTCTCCAAATGCCCCTCATTTCCTCCTTCTTCCCCACTTCCCATGGTCACATGGTGTGCAATATCCCTCTGCTCAGGTGGGGTCACCTGTCCTGGCTGTGTCTCCTCTCAGCCTTCCCAGCACTCCCAGCCCCTCCCAGCCTGGCTGCAGGAAAAGCAGCAAAGGCCTTGGCTCTGTGTGATCCTGCTCAGCAACAACAAAAACATCTCTGTATCATCAGCCCTGTGTTCAGCGCAAACCCAAAACACAGCCCCACACCAGCCAGGGGGAAGGAAATTAACTCTACCCCAGCCAAAACCAGCACAGAGGGGGAAGAAAAAAAATAGTGAAATCTAGAAAAGACATTTTGCAATTGTGCTGTTTGACACAGAGGAGAGTTGGGCCAAAACTCCAGCCCTGAACTCCTTGAACTTTGTCTTTGTGTATTGTCAAGCATATGTGGCTTCAAACTTGGTGGTTCAGGCTCCTGTCTTGTTACTATTCCCACCAACATTTGGCACAAAAATTATCGCCATCTTCCAAGGATCCTGGTGGAATTTTCTAATGCCAGTTGTTCTGGACACTGCCCCTGCAGGGCAGGTGTGACAGTACTTAATTTATAATCAGGCAATTAATTGCGACTTGCTTGGCTTTGCTCAGCAGGACAACATGGGAGCTCAGAACAGCTCCTACAATCTTTGTTCCCTGTCTGAACATTTGGCCCCTCATGGCTGCTGCAGGCACGAAGCAACAGCACAAGGCAAGTTGGGAGAGGAGGTGTAAACACTCTCCTCTATCTCTCCCCTAGACAGCAATAACAGAAACTCAGGATATTTCAATACCTCTGACAACCAGAGCCACCCATGAGGCTTGCCCTTGGGTCTGGCCCCACACTTTGGAAATGTTTTCTTTGTGTGAAATATAAACAAGCCCTTGCTCATCCTTTTCAAGGTCTTTTTTTTGTGCAGTTACAGAAAGCTAAACCAATGCACAAGTGGGAGAGGTTATGTGAACTGGGGGTTCCTTGTGGCAATAATTAGCCAACAAACAGAACTTCTTGGGTGGTCTCTGCCCCGATGGTCACTAGTGTGAGTACGTAATGAGATGTGACTGTCACAGGCCTGAGGCAAACATCTGAAACTAAAAAACAGACTGCAGAGACCAGCTGGAATCATAACCGACAAACTTCTATTTAATCTCTTTCAATTTTTTAATCATGTGGAAATGTGGGGCTCCTTTTTATCATCTTCCTCTTTTTTAAATGGGACAGAGTATATTGTTTTTAATTGACTTGATATCTCCCACAGATGCAGAATGACCCTAGTCTCTAACCCTGAAAGCATTTTTCAAGAATAATTTTCAGGAACATATGTTAGAAATTGAGACATACTTTGAAGGAAGTGAGAGAAAAAGAGTTCAGAAAATAGAAGCAGATCATAGTAGTACTATAGTAACACACTTCATTTTTAATTTACTCATTTGTGTGTGATTTAAAAAAAAATGATGCTGAGAGGTTCCACAGCAAACCAAAAGAAGTGAATGCTGTTAACAGCTGGTGAGTCCTGAGTATTTCTGAAGGTCAGGTGGTCATTTAGTTACTTAAATATAAGCTTAGAGATACAGCTTAGCATGATAAAAACACACTGCAGGATCTTATGCTTTGTGACTCTTGTAAGATAGCTCCCTACTTAAAATCATCATGTGATATTCATATTTATCCATGCACATGAATTATTCACAATGTGGATTTGTCTTTTCTGCCCTTTCAAACTCCTTTCAGTCATGGAGATGCCTGACCTAGAACTTCACGTCACTGTCACTCATGTGTTCCTGTTGTAGAGTACTAGAGAGTCAAAAATACAGTTTGACACTTCATGGAAGGGGAGAAAATGAGGCCAGGAATAATTGAAATTGTGTATATAATTAGCCATGTGTACTCTTTTGTTGAAACTATGGAAGAAGTTAAACCCAAAATTATTCTGCAGTTCCTGCTTCTTGGAGTGATTGTCTACATGACTGTGATCATCTTGAATTTTGTGAACCATTTTTAAAGTGATGTGTAGGATCTTCTCTATGCTTTCCTTTGAAAGGGTGAGGAGAGATTTTTGGCTCTGAATCCAAACCAGTCCTTTATTCTCTCTTTTTGTACATGCACTGATTTATATGGACTTGATGACTGGAGGGAAAGCTTTCTTAGAGATTGAAATATAGGAGAAAAAGAGTATAGAAATAGGATAAATATAAATAGGATAGTTGTAGGATATGTAGAAAGGGATATGCAGCCAGGTCTAGCTTCCTACCATCCTCTTTAAGAGTGAACCACCTGAAAGAGGAGAGCTCAGCTTGAAGCCCAGAGAGTGTTTCTTAAAACCCAGAGATTCAGCAGAAATATTCCATATGACATTTCTCTTTCTTCTCCATCTTTCCCTTCTCTGCCACACAGACAGGCCATTATCCTCAGGCAATATAACAAGCCATGAGGACAAAAGCCTTCAAACCTTAAAGCCTGCAATTTGCCTGAAGGAGAGAGAATGCACAGAAAAGGTCAGAGACAGGAGTAATGGCTTGGTCCTGATGTCCCTTTGGCTTTAGTGAGCTCCCAGGCAATTGCAATACATTGCCAAGCACAAAGGTGCCTTAGGACCCAGCCCTCAGAGACTGAATGCTTTGGGCACAGCCTTCCCTCTTCAGTGCTCTGAAAGGCTGGCAGCAAAGCTCAGGTCAGGTAGAAGAAATCACACTTCAGAAATATTTCTCACCTGGATAAATCATTATTTTCTCCCCGTGTGGCTTTTTTTGCAATGAAACAGTCTCACAGCACTTTGCCCATCTGTGCTGTGGAAATCTCTTTTGACCTTGCTGCGTGGCCTGGCCATCCATCATGTCAGGGCTGAGCTACCTGCGAGGAGAGCAGTGGGGACTGTCACCTCACCTACCTGCCTCAGTGACAGCTGAGCCAGAGCAGAGCCCAGCCTCAGCCCTCCCCATGACAGATCCATTCCTTTCTCTACTAGTCCTTAGGCTTTTCCCATCACTTTCTCCCGATTTGTTTCTCATGGTTCAGTGGAAAAGTGAAAGTAAGCATACACACAAGGTATTACTCACCTTTAGATGAATAGCTGTAGCATCAATCGTGGTCGCAAAGAAAATCTCAATTCCACCACCTCTGTCTTTTCTCCATTCTATTAGAGCACATATTCACATTTCAGAGCTAAAGAGAGGCTGATTTGCTCTTTCCTACAAACTTTGCCTCACCACAATATTTCCTATCAACTTTAACTGTCAGGCAACAAAAAGGAATGGGTAACAAGATGATGGCTCAATCCAGCATCTGTTGAAGTTTATGGTCACCTTTCCTTTAGATCAAGACCTAAATCCTTATTCCTAAAAGCAGCTTTGACACTTAATCCTTACAGGAAAAAAAAAGAAAGAGAGTGAGTCAAATACAATAAAACTCTGACATTTTTGTTTTTGAAGGACACATCAAATGCAGAAGCCCTGCTTGACCTATACAGTGGCTTTCCAAGGAATCTCTGAGGAGAAGGTAAGATCAATCCATCCTTTTGGGAAGTTAAATGTGAAGCTGAAAAGAAGGGAGAAATATAGTTCAAGTTTCAGAGAAGATACAGCAAAGGCAGAGGGGTGGCCTAATAGTCCTCTTTCTCCTAATGTGCTCATAACAGTTGTTATGGATTGAGGATTTTTGGATTTATTTTTTCAATGAGTAAAGATCTCATCTTCGTATCTTGTAGAATGGTTCTTTAGCCTACCTGTTTCATTGAACACTCTCATTATGCCCGTGGCCTACACAAAATCTGCAGCTTGTACTGCAGATGGCTTCACAGCAGTGCTTGCTGCAGGATGTTCTCAGTGCAAAAGCCATCAGAAAAAAAAAAAAAGTTTTTCACATTAGAGCAAGTAAAAACTGTCCTTTACAAGTCATTGCTAGCACAGGCTGGCAGTGCTCCTCACCCACCTAACCTTTAGTTCTGTTCAGTGTGCAAGGTCAGATCCCTTTGTGCCTGCCGAGAGCCTCCGAGTTTGGCAGAAATTTTGCATGAATGCAGATGTCTGCAGAAAGGGAGCTTGTTGGCAGGATCAGGACCTTTTGAATAATTCAGAAATGACAACACAGCTGGAATGAAGAGCTTGACACGTGTTCTGTGTCTGTGGGTGGTCACTGATTGCTTTTGGTTTTACATAGAAAACAAAAACATCTGAGGTCATTCTCCCCATTGCTCTCACTACAGATTGCTATGCTATCCTTGCTCGAAACCAGGAGATATCCTAGTTTTACCTTAAAACCCTGGACTCTAGAGTCATGGTAACACATAAGCTTTTCTGCCTTTCCTGCCTATAACTACTTATATAAATAGAAAGCCAGATGACTTCTAGATTTCAAACCTTCTAGGAAAAATAAAACACATGAATATTAAAGCTGGAAAAACACAGAAAATATAAGGAGACTCCTACTTTCTAAATCTACGTCAATAAATGTTGTCCTTCTGAGTTTTTGCTGCCTCTTTTTAATATTGCAGTATTTTAAGCTAAGCTGATAACCTGTGAACAGCTCAGGTCAGCAGGAAAAGAACTGGCCTTGCCTGATGGGAGAGTGCACCAATCTCTCAAAGCTGGCATTTAGAGTAGAATTAATCTCATTTAATAAAATTTATATTTAGACGACGTCCCTGTCCATGGCAGGGGGTTTGGAATTAGATGATCTTTAAGGCCCCTTCCAAACCAAACCATTCTGTGACTCTGATTTGATTCTGTGATATATAAAAGTAAGATGTCTGCTCAAAGACAATCATTTAAATCCTCATCTCAACTATTTTAGACTTTCATATCAGTTAGGTTGAGCTGCCTTCTGCAAATGTGTGCTGCTGTCCTTTGACTACAGCCAGTGTTTAAACAAGCTGCTCATGCAGTTAAATGCATGAGAGTTTAATGCACCCTCATTTGTGTGGATAAATGGCTTCCATCCACAGGCTATGACTGCACCGTAGAGTGACATAAAAATAATAAGCTACCTTCAAACAAATGAGTTTTATCAGTATCATTTTAACTAATTGCACTTCCCGGGGAAAAAAAAAAAAAAACCAAAGAAAAAGATTCGGGCTTCTTCATGAAAGATAAAGGTTTTGAATGATTTATATTGGTGTCTGTATTGCTCTTTAATATGTGGTATTTCCCTTCAGGACAGGAAGAAAGAAGAGACAGCTGACCTATCCTGTGACATAACCAAAGTAAAATGTATCTGGCTCAGAGAAGTATTTAATGGGGCTATGAACTCCTAGATGCAGGGATCAACTTCTTGTTTTTCATTTGTGCTGTGTGTGAAACATTGGATTCTTAATCTATGACTGATTCCAAGTAGTATTAAAGTAACAATGTACAGTCAGAATGTGTCTCTCCCTATAAAAAATAATTTGGCATTGTTCATGGAAACGAGACATTGTCTAAATAGATAAACATGTCAGGTTTTGTTTGTTGGCTATATGAAATCAGGGAAGTAATTTATCTCTACCTTAGTTTTGATTTTCTACCATTTTTTTTTACTGCTGGAGATTGACTTTAGCTCTCTGCTAGGAAAAAATAGCATGCAGATCTGATCCAGAGAATCTTAAAATTAGGAAGAAACAACCTAATAAAAAGAATTTATTATATATGGCTTCCTACAGTATTGCCGAAGACTTTTCTAAAAACCACAATTGAAACAAGGCCCCAGCCGAGTGCCAGAAGCCTCTTTTGTGTTTGTCCACTCTCTCAGAAATGACTCATCTCTCAGCCCAGCCCAGGAGTGTGTGCTGAAGCACAGCCCCTCCATTATTCAGATTATATCAGCTGAACGTTCAGTTTTGCTAACAAAGGAGGTGGCAAATGTCTCTCTCTTTCCATTAAAATCTTCTCCTGCAATTGCCTCAGTGTGTGTGAGTAGATATAATAAGCAGATTGCAGAAGTCAATTAATTATGAGAGTTAACTTTTCACTTTCACCCTTCGCTGAACCTCTTTTGTTCCTTAGCCCTGGCTTTTGTAAAACTGAAGTTATTTCCCAGGGTGTGTGACTTTTAAAATGACTGTGTCCTGTGGCTAGCTCCTACAGCACACCAAACACGTGGAACATTTTAACAAGGAGTTTCTTATGAATCCCTGGGAATAAAACACCCTCAAAATCAATACTTCAGTATGTGAGTGCTTATATTCACTACAGCAACAAAACCACAAAAAAAAGAGAAAGCAAATATTTCCTCTTACGTTTTAAACAATCTTTAACCACAGCCATTCGCTGGCAGGCAGATTTGGATAACGGGTGCTTTCTGCAAGGCTGTGAGTGAATTATTTCAGACTTTTGGATGATTTGCTAGAACGACGTGTTAAAATGCTGGCAATTTGAACACCAGCAAGCAGTTCGCCTACTCCTTGCAACTTTTTTAATAAATGCCATCACCTATTCTGTGTTGCCCTCGGCTTCTCACACTTGTGTCAGAAGGAAATGAGAGATTTTTAACACAGCCAACGAGTTCAGTGCAAAGTGGAGAGGGGCAGAATTTCCCTCAGGTCTTAATCCCAGTAAAGGTTCAGGGCACTGCGTGGTTGTAATCAGTCATTTGTCTTCGTGAATTACTTTATTCAAAACCATGGACAGCTCTGTAATGTCTTCTTTTTCCACCAACAGATGAGTATTATGGGGCAAGAAAGCAGAATTAGAAAAGGGGCAATAAAGAAAATAAAGACAGAGGATTTATACCCAGAGTTTCTGCTTGTAGACCTTGTTGCTGACTTTATTCAGTGTATGTCTTAATTACCAGCTTTACTTCCCAATGGTCTTATCTCGACTGTTTTAAGAGTTAGATGAGCTGATGTTTGCAAAGAAACTTCCTTGTGGAAAACACTGCCGTTTTCATGGAGTATTGAAGGCTGCAAATGAATTCCTGTCCTGAAATTGCTTCCTGAAGGGAATTCTCCCAGGCCCCAGTTTTAATCAGTCCTGCTCATTGCACCACTACCCCTACCCTGGCTGAGGCACCATCTCCCTCTCATGGTTCCTTGCTGATAGAGAGGATGAGGAGGAACTGCATAACAGACTTGATGCTTTTAAGGCAAAAGAATGAAGACTGATGGTTTCGGACACTGCGGTCAAAGCCCCTTTTCTGCTGCTAATGATCTGTCTGGGAGACAGTAAATTATGTCGGTATTTCAGCCAGAGCCATTCCTTGACTTGTAGGGTGAAATGGAAATCCCAAAACTAGGAATAATTGTAATCACCGAAGTCTGGAAAAAAACTTTTTACATTTACAGAAAGTTCCTTCAAGGCTTTCTCAGAGCCATGTAAAAGTTAGGACAGGAACAAAGGTGCTAAAATATTTTCATATTTGAATTTAAAATCATTTTTATATCCCTGAATCCACAGAGAATTTGAAAAAGATACTAATGGACAGGTCAGCTTTCAAAAAAGGATAAAAAGCTAAACTGTCTTATACAGCCATAGGAATCTTCAGCTCTAGGCTGCAGAGTGAGAAGTCTAAGATCCAGTGAGTACAAAATAATATTAAAGGTTTTATGCCACCAGGTTGACCTGTGTGAATTTTTGTGCATTCACACACACACATACTCCTGTGTATTTACTAAATCTGTACTTTCAGACAGCTGGTGGGTCAACATCTGAAGATGACTGAAAATGATCATTCCTGATCAGGTTAAAGCTCCAATTGTCCTTGTATTCTCTGTCAAGAAGTGACAGAAAAATGTCTGTACAACAACAAGGTCAGAAAGGCATAGCATGGTACCACTAGAGAAGTCTAGAGTGAGAAATTTTCTCTTTTATGGTTCTATATACTATATATTTGGCTTCTGACTAAGCCAAGCAGCAATCCTGCAACAATCTGGAATTCCTCCATACTATCAGACTTTGTGGCAGCAGAAAATACCCTGAAAAACAAAGAAAACCAAAATATCTCCCCATTTTCTGTTTTCCTTCTTGGTCACCAAGAAAGGGCTGATTATGAGCAGGCTGCAGAGGCTTGTCCTAGTTAGTATATATGCATTTATACAGGATGGATGTTATGGGAGCTTACTAGGATGAGCTAGAATAAACTGTGATCTGCTTTTGGAAGATGTGCATCAAAAACTGAAAAAGGATTTAAACACAGTTTTCCTGCAGTCTGGTTTAGCTGTCCTCTGACCATGTAGCAAACATTTGCCTTCGCAGTTTGGTGAACTTAATTTTTTTTTTTCCTAAACCATTTAGCAAATTTAGTTTAAAATTTGAAGATAACAGTGTGTTAGTCAGAACGACAATTTTAGAAAGAAAATTGTTTAAATATTCTTGGCCATCTCTCCAGCAGACTGTGCAGTTCAGGTGATTTTGCAGATTAATTTACTACTTCAAACTTTGGAATTTTCCCCAAAGATCTTCAACATTGACAGAGTTTTTATGACCATTCACTGCAGTTTTAGGATATAGTCCAGCACCTATTAATTCAGTGGAAAAACTGCCTTTCATTCAGAAAACACTGACTCAGAAACCTATCTGCACTTATTTGGAACTACAAACTATTGTAGTTTGTATGGTTTTGAACCTGCAACTATAAAAGATATAAGTTAAAGTATGCCAGTGGAATTAAGGAAGTAAAGAACACCATCTGAAAAGGGCATTTGTGGCATGTTTTTTTGCAGTTTCACCTTTGTTGCCAAAGGTCTGCAATTACATGAATTAGGGTGACTTAAAGCTCCTTGCCAGGATGCAGACACAGGATAACTGCACCCATCCATCAGTCTGCTGGCTGCAGCCAGATACAGATGTAGCAAGGAGGACTGGGTGTTCAACAAATTACCTTGCTCATTTTATTTATATAGCCTTGACCTTAAGTGCTACTATAAAGTGGGTTGTGTTCCTAGCACAGGCAGGGATTTGTTCCTTCCAGCAGTTCCCTTGCTCTGCTGCAGCTCCACACGTTCAGCAGTGCTGCCACCCCAGCCTTCATTCCTAGGAGATTTTCGAGTGGGATCAAAGACATCCTCTTTGCATGATGCTTGTTGATTCACAGCTGGGAGTGGCATAAAGAGCCCTGACGTGGACAGAAGGTTGAGATTATATCCTTGTTACCTGTCACCATGATAAAGGGGGTGCAGAGCCCTTATTCTGAAGAGAGAAACCCTTCCACTCTCTTTGAGCTCCTCCTAAGAGGTGGCTGCTGCCACTGAATCTGCCTCAACTGCTGCTGCAGTGGCATTCAGCTCTCAGCTAACCAGAAAATGTAGTTTTGTAAATAATTATGTCTACAGTGTAAATGCTTTTCTTAAAATAAAATCAAATGCGTTTTGTTGGTTGTTTTTCTTACAAATAATTTGAGTTTGGAGAGCTGTTTAGCACTTAAGTACTGCCAAAGAGAAAACAATTTTTGTTCTGAGTACACAAAGACATGATCTTGAGCAGGAATTTTCTCTCTTCAAAATGCTAATTAAACAAAACAGTGAATTTTAATAAATAAGTACATCTACAGGTTCCTGGCCTCGGGGAAGTGTTGCCACAGTATTTATTGTTTGCAAGAATGAATATCTCACATAGATACTTTCTCCTATTAAAAGATACAAAGCTTGTATTTCAAATTAAAACAGCTGTGAGGGGCTGTTTGTGTGTGTTTGTTTGAGTGTTTTTCAGATGAGGTCTGAAAAGAGATGAGTAAATTAAATAGAAAAAGACAAGGAGATGGATGCTGTGAGAGGAGGATGTGCAGTGCAACTTGGTTGGAATTGGGAACCCCAAAAAAGTCTGGAGGCGTTACCTCCCCAGCTGTGCCTCCATGAGTGTCTTTTACATTTGCAGTTTTCAGGGCAGTTGCAGCCGTAAGTGAGATCAGATATTTGCTGGCAGTGGTTTGTAAGGGCGTTTAGAAATGGTCTGTATCTGTCTTGTCATTCCAGTGTCTTTCCTTTCTCCTAAGGTCAGACCCATGTTTGCCAACGTGGAGGTTTTTGTTTGAAACCTGGCATTTTGGGCACATCTACAGCCACAGAATACAACAGAGAAACAGCAGGATAAAAACCTCCCTGCAAGAAACCAGAAAGATTTAAACATCATATAACAAAGTTAGTTTAGCTTGGTTAGTTTAACTAAGATATTTAACTTTATTAAACAAAATTAAATGCTTTCAGAATTTTGGTTTTCCTAGATTTTGTTGTATTGGAGGTAGAACACCCCAAGGAAATTTAATGGTACAACCAGTGCCCTTAAACGAGTTCCTTCAGGTTGATGTGACACCAAGCAGCAGCACACTAAGAGCCATTAAACAATTGCATGTTTGTTTATTTATTTTCAAGTAAACATCCTGCTTTTGTTTCACAGAATCGTGGAATCGTTTAGGTTGGAAAAGGACCCCCTGAGTGAGTCACCCATTCTATCACAGGCATGCAGTCCCAGAAATTCCATAAAAAGTTAAGATGTTAGCACCTTAAAATGAGCTAGTGCTTCTACATTTTTCTATTCCCTCATAAGAAGCACGTTAATATTTATACAGAACTTTTCTATACACCTTTCAGTAATACTCATTAGCATTTGCATTACTTTGTTCTTTGTACTAATAGGAGGGAATATCAATATTTCGTATACATTTAAATAGAAAAAGAAAGCCTTTAAGAGATGTAGAAAAAAACCCACTATTGTTATTATTTTCACTAAAATATTTTCTCATTCCCTTCCTAATCTATCATTGTCACCTTTTGATAAGACTGTACACTGTACTGTATCAAATCGCAGCCTTAAAGGCCTGCCTGTAGCAATTTTTATGTTTATTTGTGAGAAGAGGAGGAAATACCATGGGAATCTTATGGTTTCTAAGGCATAAACTTCTTTTGGACTTCTCTGATGGCTCGCAGACTCAAGAGGGAAAATGAGTGTGTTGGTGTTCCTCGCTGTGACTAAGGACAGATTCCTCACGGAGCTGTAGAGAAATGCTGTCCCCACTCTGGTAATAAATTGCCATGATTTAAACTTATCAGAGCAGGACTCTGCAAGCCTTAATGGAGAGTGTGTAGGGTTGATGTAGGACCCATGTGCAGAGCTGTCACAGCCTGACCTCTCTTGCTGCAGCAGCAGTGGGCTTTCATTGCACCCTGCCCGCTCCAGACGTGTTTTTCTCCCAGTCCTGCTCCCTGCCAGATCTGGACTCCAGGCGTGCTGAATGTCACCACACATTTTAGCTTCTCACAGCAGGCCAAGCACAGCAATGTGAAAAAGGGATGTAAAACCTGTGTTTTAAAGATTTCCATGGGTAGAAAAAGAGTTTGTTTGGAGGAAAAGGAGTGTTTGTGGCACTGGGGCTGGGTGAGGTCCAGCACATGTCATGACTGCAGATCCTAAGGGCAGATGGGTGCCCAGTGAGCCATCCCAGCTGGTGCTGGTCTCCATCCAGCCTCAGGGCCAGGTGTCTGTGTACAGCTGCTGCTGACTGGCATCTTTGGACAGTCTGGAGAGAGGAGCTGAGGTCTGAGCCACCTGCAGAGGCTGAGCTGTCCTCTCACCCTGCTGCAACAAGGCTGAAATAAATTGGCAAGAAAATCTTCCCTTATGGTGCCTAAATATGAATTTTGTACTTTGTGTTTCCAATATCTTCCCTGGGTAATAGACCCTTCAGAAAATGTGATAAATTTTTTATCTTTGCAAAAGCTTCACAGACTTTTCAGCAATGTATATATGTATATTTATTAAAAAAGCAGCTCTGGGAGATCCAGAGTTACATCTGGTTGGGTTTTACAATTAACTCTCAGTTCTACTTTGTATATTGCAAAAAGAAAAATCTAGCATATCTTTCTCATTATATTGACATAGAGGAAAAAAGCAGACCCCCCTAACTCCCAAAAAACCCCCACGAAGTAGTGTTATTTAAGTATTTATAAAGTAATTTCATGTACTTTACCTTAAATCACCTGTTATGAAGGAAACTGTATTAATGGAGAAATTTTGTATTAAAAGTCAGACTGTTTTTGACACAGACAAAATCAGTGGTGAAGCAACACATTATTATCTGAGTGATGAGTAGAGGATGAGTAGCAGCCAGAATAGATTTGTCATGAACAAATCACGTCAAACCAATCTAAACTCCATCTGTGACAAGGCAACAGACTTTGTGGATGGAGAGGAGCAGTGGATATCATGAATCTTGGCTTTAGAAATGTTTTTGGTGTGGTCTCAGATGGAACTCATAAGCAACCAAGGTCTAGGTAAAACTAACAGGTACAAAAAAAAAAGAAAAAAGAAAAAAAAGGAGTAATTGTAGCCGTGGTACAGATACTGATGGGAAAAGACACTGAAGGAGGTTCTGCAATGATGACAGAGACTGTCAGTGTTTTTGTTAAATCTAATGAGCCCAACATAGGAAATATATTTTGGAAGACACACTTAGAATTCATATTCTTACAAATGCAAACAGATAAAAATGACATTCAGTTAATTTCATGGGGATAAATGTAATATTTTGCTTGCAGGTGGGAGTAATTAACTTCACAGACAGAAATCAGGGAACAATCAGCAATTCTTCTAAAGTCACACTTGGGATTATGGCTGATCACAAGTGGAAAGCAAGGCAATGATGATGTGCTGCTGCAGGTACCTTCCCTTTTTACTCAGCAGCATCTCACAAGGTTTTACCTGAGCTCATCTTTGTACAGGACACTTCTGGAGAAAGGAGGATCAATTAGAGGGTAGGAGATCAGTGGAAAATCTGAGCTGGAGAAAAAAGCTGATAGAAAAGGCCTAAACAAGTTTTTTTAGTGTGAAGAGATGATGGAGAGAGCAGCTTTTAATTAAAAAAGAGGCTGCTGTTTAATGAATTTTTCATGGGCATAAACTGTAGCAAAACAGATTCATTTAGATTAGAGGAATATATTTCTAGCAGTGTGGAGAGGCAGCATATTTTTATTGATTTTCTTCTGGGTGGCATCATGGTTGTCTTTCTGCAGGTTGACTTCTGCTGGGCTTCATCTCATGAATGGTTCAGCAGCAGGTTGGGACACCCAGCTGGAGAACCCAACCAGGGATTTCACAGCTTGTTTTTTGTATAAAGCCTATGGATAAACCTGATTTACCTGTAGACAGCAGTTTTGCAACAAAGTCCATACTTGTGTAACTCAGAGCACCGCTGATGGCTATGCTCATGTATTTTAGGGTCATTCCAGGTGTTTTAGCTCCTCACAGGTACTTCAGGAATCAGTTCCTTCTTTTTACTGTAGAACTAATGCATGTTAGTGCTCTTCATGCTGTGTGGTCTTAAAGCAGGCCCTGCTCACATTCACATTTTGCTTCAAGAGCAGAATCAGCTTGAACAGGGAGCTACACAGAGGGACAAAGGCAAAAAAGATGGTCAAATAAGGACAAAGGCAAAAAGATGGTCAAATAAGTGAAAATGGAGTGAGGAATCACTGAAATCTTTGAATGAGCTTGACACATACCACAGAAGGGTTTGAACAGAGCTGTGACTTTAAGAAGGGTATGTGAAAATATACACAACTAATGCAAATCTAGACAGCAATGATCTGCCAGGCTAATCTTGTTCCCACCTCTTACTTGCACTCACAAGTCACATCCTAACTTAATTTTACCTGGCGAATTCCCAAACAGGTCTCATGAAGATCAGCCAGGATTGGGGAGTTTTGGAGTCCTGCAGTGAATGTGACATTTGAACACACACTTGAATTGAAACCTCTTCAGTTGTGGGATGGCTAATCTCACACTTCTGCACGGTATTTAATATATTCTGTTCACAAAAGAGAAGGGATGTGATGTGCTTTTAATGAAGAAGCACAAATGTCAAAAATCCTACACTGAAATACTATCTTAGATGTTGCTGAAAGTGTAAGAAATACTGGTGACACGACCATGTCACATCATATCAACCTTTTCTTACATTATTTATTCCAAATAATAATGAAAAAATCATGAAAGGTGTGAAGCTACCCCTGATTTTTCTCTCTGACAGGAAAAAAACTGACCCCAAACCCACATTACAACTAACCACTGCAGTGAGAATGGGTGAACAATCCCAGAGAGGTAGAGAAGGGGACGTAAGATGTTATTTAATTGCTTGACTAAAGGAGCTTTTAGGCCACCTTTCAGGCTTTAGGCACCTAAATGCAACATCTACATTAAAACGTAATCACTAAAATTTACAAATGCAGTTGCTGTATCCTCAGTCTATGGTCAGTGAGGAGATACTGGCACATCTTTGGAGCCTTTTGGAGATCCTGGTGTAATCTCTGAGTACACAGAGAGAAAACAGTGATGCTTTAATTTAGATGTGAGTTATCCAGTGGGGATTCCCAGTTGAAGTTTATCTCTCTGTCTACCTAGATCCCTCCCTTCCTACCTATCTACCTGAGCTGTGTGGTGCTTGTTTGCCTCCTGGGCTTGAACCACATCACATCTAAGTCCAAGAAATTTTCTTTCCGCAATTTCAATATAAAAGCAAGTCCATTGCTTTACTTTATAGAGCTCAGACAATTATTCCAGTTTATAAATGTATTTTTATGTGTTCATCATCACTTCCCTTTAAATACCTGAGAACTGGGACTTGTTATCAGCCATGATCAGACCTGTGTTCTCTCAATGAGTAAAGTCTCTGTAAAGGATATACCTGCATTTTTATGGCAAATTGACCATCTCTAACCATCTCACATTGCAATCAGACTCCTAATATACAATTTCTTGTGGCACTCATCATGGGTGTGGCACTCCCTTCAGTAGAATAACTAACATTGTCACTGCTAATTTCAGCCTAATTTCTGTTTACCTCAGTTTTACTTTACAAATGCCTTGAATACTTTTGCCCTCAAAGGCTGAAAGTGTTAATTGGAATCTTTCAATTACCTTTTCCTTTCATTGAAATGAAAAGGACAAAAACATCATAGTGACTCTGAAGATAAATATATTCATTGAAATTATAATTAAAAATCATACCACTGCAGGTTCTTTTCTCTCTTAGCTATCCATCTTCCCCTGTAAATACATTTATTTTCAGTTTAAAAGCTAGTTTGTGCATATGTGTGTACATTTATTTACATATGTATGATTTTTTTGTAAAATAGAAATACAAAAAGGTACCTTTTACATTTATGGTCTCTATGGTTTATTCATATGCCTTTTAGCACAGCAGGATTTTTTTTTTTCCTATTAATTCTGCACCCTGAATCCTATAAATATTGGTAAACCTAAATCAACTGCTGAGGGCTCCGCAGTCCTGTGCAATTTGCTACATGTTGCTAGAGCACTCAGCACTTCCTATAGCCCAAAATATCTCCAAAAGTACAAATATTTCTTATTTATGATCTGCAGATATGAACCAAACACAGGCCTAAAACATTTTTTTAGTCTCCTTATACTGGTATTTATTTTAAAACTGCATCTCCCTTTATACCTTGCCTGTTTGAAATACGGTGTTTATTCTTTAAATGGTCGCTGTAACCATGATGATGGTCAATTGTGTGGAGGCAGCAGTGCTGTGACAGTCTCATTTTTGGTGCTTTTTTCCCCGTTTTGAGGAGGAAAGGGCAGAAAATCAATGCAAGACAGATATGGCGTGAATCCCACTGTGCATTTTCATTATGAACCTGTAACCTCTGAGACTTAGGAAGTAATACTGAAAGAACAGCCAGAGGAAATTGGTGGAAAAGTCTATTTTTCATCTGGTTCCAGGCTTTTTTTCTACTTGGAGATAAATAGCTCTGCCCTGGAAGAAAAGTATCTTTTATTAAAAAATAAAAAGGAAAAAAATAAAGGAACTTTATTTTCATTCCAAAAGTCTAATGGAGAGGAACAGCACATTAAAATGTTATTTTAATAAGTGCTGTCCTGGCAGGATACTCCTAAATAGTCATGGGTGTCTCTCATCATTATTATTGGGCCTTGAGAAGAAAAGCTCAGTTATTTTTATTTTCCAGTATTCTTACATTAGCAAAGAGATCCCGTAAACAACAACAACAACAACAACAACAACAAAAATCCTTATTTATGCTAAATGACACACAAGGTAAATATGAATCCATGTATCCAAAGCTCTATTAGGATTTCTAAGGGGAAAATGCAGTTTGTTAGAGACAGGTGCCCATTCAGTGTTCTAGTCAGGTATTATCTGTTATTTAATGAACTGCTTTACAAATTAAATATGCATTACTGATTACTTGACCATTTCTATTTGTTTTTTGACACTGCAGCGAACTTTACAGCTGTGATCACAGAGATTTCAAAGGGTTATCTACAAAAACTTGCAAGAGGTTGAATCTGTCACAGTCCCATCCATAGCCAGACTTGGCAGGTGTTTAAAATCTGGGATTTCCCCTCCTACTTCACACTTCCATGCTGAAAAAAGGAGGTGAGCCTGGTTCCCCAACTGGCTTTTGGGGATGTATGGATGTGGGTCTGCACTGACCTCTTTAGGAGCCTTTATAGGCAAGGGCAGCAGGAGCCACATTCCCACCTCAGCAGGAGAAATCTCAGAACAGACTTTTCCAGCTCCTGTCCTGGAGTGTGACACAAAATTGGTTCTTGATATGAAAATGTAAATGGAAGCCTGTTAAACAAGGAGCACACCAGTTCTGTACATGTTAAACTGTCTGTACTCTACTAGGTGCATCAAGCAAAGGATTTCCTTGCTAAGGGCATCAGGGGCTGACTGGCAGCAAAGTGTGGCTATATATTTTAATAATTGTGTAGAAAAGATGGATAGACAGATTACAAAATGTTCTTGTTTCAAGAAATCTGTGTAACAGTCAGTGAATATTTATTTGCATTCTGATGGTTCAGTGGAGGAGACTGTATAAATCTCATTTTAGCTTTCCCATTTAAACCCTCACACTGCCTGTAAACCTTATCTGTGATATTTTTGTAAGGTAAAGAAGTCGACACAGCAGATCAGAAACCCAGGGAAGGATCCTAAATTGGCAGGAACAGTTGGGTTATGAAATTACTGAGCTCCTCGCATCATTGCCTATGTATTCAGAGATGAGGACAGCATCTCCTTCTTTGACATACAGAGATGAAAATATGTTTTCATTTCTTAACTTAAACATGAACCAATTAAAGTGTGATGCCTTTCAGACAGCAAGTTTGTAAAAGAGTTGATAATGAAGATTTACTTGCTTTGCATATTCTGCCCAATCACTACCTGCTCAGGTACATAAGGAATGTTGCCCAACAGAATAAAGTAATTTGGTGGTCTTTAGGTGACTGCTGGTGAAAAAGAAAGTGAAAATTCCCTACAGAGAGAAAGAGAGAGAGCAAGGTCAAGGCAAAAAATTGAGACAGGAAACTAAAGTGTTTGATATCTTCAAATATTTAGCATTGTAGGATGGAATTTTAAGAAAGAACTTCTGTGGGAAATGAGTCTCCATTTGTTCTAGAAAGGCAATCAGGAAATAATCAGCTACACAGACATTCTGCATCCTGAGCTGCACGTTGCCCCACAGATATTTCTGTCATTATGCCTCAGCCAGCACTAAAGAGAGGCCTCTTACCATTTGTCCCTGTTATATAAAATCAGATGTTTCCAGCTGGTGAGGTCCTGCCTTGCAGCCCTCTCTTTGCCCTCTCACAGCCCTGCTTCCACCAGTACTGAGGTTGCCTGACCCCTCTCCTGCACACAAGATCCCAAGTTTGATAAGGCAGAGTAGTCAATGAAAATTTTATACAACATCTTCAATTTTTTTCAGCCCAGCAGTTCTGCCTTAGCACAATTTTACATAGAACTAGAGCTGCATCCCCTTCGAAAAGCGGAAAATAACTATAGAAAAAGTCAAGAGCAATCTTGCATTTTGGGGAAATGGCTGAGCTTTTGTTCTCTGGTGAAATAAAAAAATGATTTTTTTTGTTTTGATCATGGTTCCACCCAGCAGAAACTTGATCTGCAGAAGTACAACCTCACTGTACATACTGTGACATCATTTACACAAAGAAAATGTAAGTTATTGTGAATATATAGTTAAAAATTTTCTCCACTGCATATCACAAGAGAGTAGAAAAAAATCACTTGACTGAAAATACTTAATAACTGATAGCTGCCCAGAGGCTGAATTTTTTAAATAAATAAATAAAATCTAAAAAACCTTGCATCATCTAAACAGCATATGACATATCTGATTTCTAATTAAAATTTCCACTTAGAGTCCACGGAAAGCAAATGAGGTTTGGACATTCCTTAGGCAGTTAAAAAGGCTCCTTGTCAATTTATTAAATTCAGCTAATAAGTTTTTTAAACAAAAGCTCTTGTGCTGTCTTGTCACTTTAGATTATTAGCAACACACATCGTGTCCAAGTGCAGTGCAGCTTGAAGACCTGCATTAAGTGCCTGGATGGCTGCTGGGAAGGCTTGGATGAAGCTCATGGACAGAAAGATCATGAGAAATTGCTCTGACAGCAGAGCAGAGTTGGGAGGAGTGTTTGCCTGCATGTCACTCACTTCTTCATCGCCACATTTGCCAGTTTATTTTTGTTGTGCCCCAGAGGACTTCCCTTTGCAACCAGATCGGGGTTGAAGGAGAGCAGGGGAGGACATATAAATGGCTCAGGAATATCCTTAGGAGTAACCTGTAAGGCTGCTGTGGCTCTGGCACACAATTCACACTCTTTGATTCTCTCTACGCTGTACCATTAGTCTGCATCAATAATACCCTAGTGAAACACAATCCAGTGTCTGCAGTCTGGTCCCCTAGCCACTAAAACCACATTCCTGTGACTTTCTTTCCCAGGCAATGGTCTGAAGAATGGCTGTAATCAGTAAGTTGTCTTCCCTGGAGAATTATGGGGAGAGAACACTGCTGGAAAATCAGCTGTGATTAAATTAGCCTGCATGGTCACCCTGAGCAGGCAGGAATGGCAGGAAACCAAGAAATGAAAACTGAAATCTGATTGAAATCTCTGTCCTCATGTTAGCAGTATGCTGGAATAGCAATCTGAACAGGAGTCTGGGAATAGGAAAGGTGGCTGAATTAAAAGCAGAATGTTAATCTGGGTTACCTGATGCATTTGCACCCCCAGGAAACGAGGTCCTGCTTCCCTCAGTGGTAACTGTGGTGGGAGGAGAATATCTCCTTCCTCCATCCACACAGAGGGAAAGGCCAGCAAAACCTCTGCTCTGAGACAGAGCTGAGGGAACTTCAGGTCCATGCTATGCTTGAGTTATCCTTATATATAATGAAAAAGTAATGAGCAGCAAAATAGATAGAATACTTGTTGATTGTATGAAGCAAAGCGACACAGAGTCCTCAGACAGTGCAAAGGAGAGGTTTCTTTATTGCAAAAAACAGGCCTTTTTCAGCAGTTAGCTGGTTATCATTTAGTTTTAAGGCACAAGCCCAAGCCAACCAACCACATATACCATGATGTGGACATGCAGCAGTCAGAATCTCTCACATCTCTCTACCCCTATTCCAGCTGAGTCACTCTCCCTTAGTTCTCCTCTACTTAGCCTAAGAACCAGGCCTGAGCCATGATTTTACAAGGGCAACAAGGCCTTTATTTTATAAGGCTTTACCTATTTGCAGCAGTTGATTGGAGAAGATTAAATTAAGCCATCATCAGCAACTGTTAATAGATGAAGAAGAATAATAAAAGGACAAGCGAGGAAATATTTTTTTGCCTGCATGAATTACCTGTCCCTGTAAAGTAGTATTTGAAATGGAATTCTGTTCACAAGACATAGGCCTCAGGTATCTGGAATACTTCAAATAACCCTTGGAGGTATTAAAACAGGAGGATGTCCCTTTCTCTGCAATAGAAAGATGCTATTCCCCTGTGTGCTGGTGATTCCTGAACATACACAGTAATCATGAGAATGAAACTGGTTTTTCAGAGTTCCTCGACTGCATTTTTCCTGTAACAATTGAGCAGCTGTTTCGTGGGTGACATGTTCTGGTAAAGGCTTGTAAGTATGAAATTTAGTGAGGAACAGGAGAAATGTGGAGTAGAACAAACTTGCATGAGTGAATAATTACTGCTCAGTTTGCAGTCCTCAATTCCAAAATGACTTCCAGAGAAAAGTGTCACCTCACTTTTTTGACTCTCAGTCTGTCCTTTAAAATAAAACAAATAAAAAAAACCCCAGCAAACAAAAAAAACCTACAAAGCCAACAAAAACAAACAAACAAAACAAAACAACCCAAGACCCCCAAAAGCTGAGAGAAATACAGGACTGAAAGGTAACAGATATGCCATCAAAAGATATAATCCCTTTCATGAAACTAGTCAGACTTTTTACTACTGCAGGTCCAAATTCAAATTCCTTTTTCTGCTTATTATCAAATGCTTCTAGTTTCCATCCTTTCATATTCATACGTGGATTTACATTCATTTAACCCTACTAGTCCATCTTCTAACATTGTCCTTTCATTTAAGCAGTTTTCATAGTCCTTGTTTTCCTTGTTTTTATCTCTCTCTTCCATGCATGTATTTCTGACTTCTTAATTTCTTTTCTGTCAAGCCAGCCAGAATCTTGATAGCTTTTGGAAGCTAATTCCACATATCCCTCCTTATCCTAATCTCTCCTCTTGTTCCAGTTTGATCTTTCTTGGATAAGTGCAGCCATAACAGGAGTGGTTTTAAACTGAAATAGGGTAAATTTATATTGGATATTAGGAAGGAATTCTTCCCTGTGAGGGTGGCAAGGTCCTGGCATAGGCTTTCCAGATCACAGATAGCTTCCCTTGTCAGTGGGATATTGCAAGTACCCCAAAAGTGTAAATTCTACACACTTTCACAACTGAAACAGGACTGAGACAGGTGAAAGAAATAAACCTCTATTTTAGAGAGAGCATCAATGATGAGTTCAGACACAGTCTCTAATTCTTTGATGTCTGGAGGTGCAGAGATGAACCTATGTCTCATTTCAGTAAGGAAGAATAAGGAATATAAACGGATTCATTTGGGTTTGAAAGCATTCATTGCCAGAATCATAAAATAGTTTAGTTTAGGAGGGAACTCAAAGAGTCACTCGCCTGCCCCCAACTCAGAGTCTGTCAGAGCATGTTATTCTTGCCTATTTTCTTTTCCTGCAGAGATATATGAGCTCAGTTATTACTGATGAGAATCCTACTCACCAAAACATTCAAGCTTCAATATTCACTGAATTCACTAAAATGGATTTCAGATAGCATAATGGAAAATCTGCAATTCCTGCTGTGTTGCTTTGCTATATAAATCAAGCTGCTAAGTAATAGAAACAATGCTCCATGCTTACAAACCTCATCAAAAAAGAGAGAAAAAATGACAAATATCTACTATGAACTATTTGTAAGGGATCTGCAAACCAAGAATTATTCACTAAAGTAATTTGTGAATAATTTCACATAATGAGTAAATATTCACAGAATACCAACAAGAAAGACAGCCAAATTCATCAAATAAAATTATTTGCTGCAAATCTCTTAAAAAACTTCTGCCTTTATCTAAAACTTCCAAAGCATTTGCTGTGCTGTATATCATTCAAGCAGCTTTATACTACTGATTATTCTACTCCAGCTTTCCTTAAATGTAAAGTATCTCTTAGAAAGTGCTATGGAAAAATGAAGCTATTTTAAATGAAATCTCTGTTCTGAACATCTTCTGTTCCCATTATTAATCAGATTACTCACAATGCAACTTAAAGTTTTCTGGGTTTCTTTGTAAATGCTAGAAGGATGTGAAAAGCTGAACTCTGAGGTTTAAGAGAATATCAGGAAACTCCATGGGGAAGACAAACATTGGGAACAGCAAGATTCAGATTAATTGCACCTAAACTTACTCAAAAGTATTTTTCCCTTATCCTTCTTTCATCAGGGAAGAGACAAGCGACACTGCTGAAGCTGAACCAGGTACTAAAAGTCTGAGTTGACCTGTGCACTGGTCTTATCTCCTTTCACTTAATAAAGAGCATCAGAAAATTAAATAAATCTCAAATAATTAAACAATTAAACAAATCTGGGTACCTGCTCATGGGGAGATGAGCCACATGGAAAGCTTGGAGCAGGCAAGCTCTGCAGATAGGCTTCCCTAATTAACAGAGCTGTTTTGCCATTTCAGTCTCACTGCTCTATCAGTGCCCTGGATTCCAGGAGAATGGCACAGAACATAATTATGGGCCTCATTAGGAAACACCTCGGGAAAACCCTGTCCTGTTCAGAAGGATGTAAATGGATGCAAATTTGATAGGAATTTACTGCAGTCATATTAGTGTTCCTGAAAGTAAGCCAATGTACATCTGTTGAAATGTTCCAGAAGAGTTTCCCTTTATTTCTACTTTTAGATCTCTGGTAAAGTGACCTGATGAGGCCAAATGAGGAAACCCAGAGATATAGAAAGCTTTCTTTGGAAACAGTCTGAATCCAACCTTTGATTCAGCGAAAGTAAGGTGACAATGTGTGTCAAGAAAGGTATTTATACATCATCATTTTTGTCAAACTGTTCATGCTATATTTTCACTCCTTATTAGTGCATTTTCACTGGGAAGTCTGCATGCAAAATGACTGCTCATGGTGTATTAAAACAGAAAAAAAAAGATAAAGACGAGAAAAATATAACAAGAACCCGGAGAACATACAGGGGAAAACATGAAAGTCAGAAAATGAAAAAGGAAAAAAATAGTGAAAAAGGAAGATAAAAACATATGGCAGAGGTGGTGTTGGAAATCAACGAGAGATCAAAAAAGAAATGTTTGAAAGTTTCACAAACCACAGGGAGAGAGAATCCCAGCAGCATGTAGTTTGTTCATTAGTGGGATGTGCTGCCTGTCTAAAAACAAAAATAGGTCAGCCCTGTGTGCTGGCAAGCACAGGGATGTGTGGTTGCACTGGGAACCTGGCTCTTAAGTACACGGAAAAACTTTTGTCTGTATTTGTATCTGTCTGCTTCTACAGCAGCAATGACCCACACATGTTAAATACACACCAATGTCTCCAAATTTCTTAATTTCCTAAATAAATTCCAACTATTTTGATGACTTTGTTGCAGCTTTTAGAAAAGTCAGTGGATCTGTGGAGTGTGTGTTCCACCAGATTGATCAGTGTTATTAAGGAACTCCATGTTTTAAGGAAAACCATGTTTTTCTTCTCAGGTCCTGTATAAGAAGAATTATGCTTTTGAAATTCCCACTGAAAGTTGAACGCATTTGCGGGTTTAGGGTTAAATATGTTTAAAGGGAGACGCAAAAAATTCTAAAAATATATAATATAATATAATATAATATAATATAAGCAAAATCTGAAATGCAGTCAGGGTTCATGTTGTGGAGTCATAGAGAAGTAATCCAACAAATAAACCAGAGATTTTTTCATAAAATAGTATTTAAAATACTCTGATATTATAAAGTGGTAGCAGTCTTACTTTCTTAATATGCTTCAATCTTTATTTTCCATACAAAACTTCCTTGATTGGCCACAGTGAATTTTAACAGTCCACTATTCTACAAACTGCAATCCCTGACAAGACTCAGACTTGGATTGACAATAACATTAAGTCCATCATTAGATTATGACTATACTGTAATATTTAGAGCCTGACTAAGCAGATTCCTGGTAGCAGTGCAGATAAGGGCTGATTTTTAAGTAAATAAGACCTTTTACATTAATACTATGCAATTTCAGTTACCTCATGGCTTGGTCACTCACAGAATATTTATGGCTAAGAGTTCATTGGTACAAGTGAGGGGTGAGTACTTCCAGCACTGATACTTGTATCTCTTGGAAAACCATTAAGTTGCTTTTGAGTGACAAAAAAAGGGTTTACACTGCCCTTTTCTGAAAAAAAACCAAAAAAATCAGTGGAATAAATAATAAAGCTTGCAACAGAATAAAGTTATGACATCTGTAACTGAAATTCAGAATGTGGAATTACAAAAATCATGCAATTACAAGTCCAGATCTGCAGTGCTGTTGCAATTTTTTAACCCCCTCTAAAATATTGAAGCATTTTGTGGAAAAGAAAATTCCTAACCAAATAATATTATTAAAAATGATACTTCAAAAGAAAGGAGTGGGCTAGAGAAAGGAAAAAGAAAAAGGGGAAAGAGAAAGAGACTTGTCCTTAGATTCTGTGAAAGAGAAGGGTGAAATGAGTCCACAAAGAGGAGTGTCTGCTCCCTGTTTTGCCCACAGGCTGGGAAATTGCAGTGCAGGGTGAGTAACACTAAAGAACAGTGATTAAGTGGGTATTTGTGACCCACAGCATCCTTCAGCTCAGCCTGCATCCAGCCCAGCCCACTGCTCACTGCTGCAATGCACAGCCCAGCTGGGTGACCTCCTGGAACTCAGATTGGCATATTCCTCACAAAGGAGAATGGCTGTGAGCTGATTCATTTTTACCAATGAACTGCTCTTGGTTGATGACTATCTCACAGCTAGATGGGATATTTAATACTAAAATCATGTTTCATAATGAAATGCTCTATCAACCTTAGTTGCCCTGCAGTCTCCACTCTAATAGTGTTTCCAAAATCACTGTGTGATTGGTTTCCTTTCACCCCCCCATAAACAATGTGCAATTCCTGTAATACTATTTTTTTCTATTACTTTAATTCCCCTAAGGTCCCAAAACTCCTTCCACCTTCACTGTATTGGTGTCTTCAGCTCGTTTTTTCCTCCGTAGCCTTGGCAGCATATTTCAAAATCTCATTCCTGTGTTGCCTTGGTTTGTCAGCAGTGAAGGTCCTCCCGGAGAGAGTACATAAAGCGGGCTGTAACTGCTGATATTATTATTATTTCTATTACTGCTTTAGTGGCTTCCTAAACTGGTGTGCTCTTTTCAGAGCAGCTAAGGCAGCAAACCTACAGGGGAAGGCTCAGAAGCAGGGCTGAAATAGTTTTCCATCTTTGCTCCTGCTTGTTTTCATTTCCTCACACCATCTCATAGTGTCATTGCTTCTCCACTTAGTAGCAGCATTAGAGAACGTCACAGCTGTCCCACCAGGAGTTTGTATCTTAAAGCATCTGTGGTGCAGGTGAGATGATGCTGGCTGCTGGAGATTGCAGCTGCCTTTTCAAATTCAGCTCTTTTGTCTCTCTCCACAGTGGGTGCTATGAAAAGCCTCTGGGATCCCAGCTACAATATTCCTCATCTGTGGCTTTAGCACATGTGTTTTCATAATCATATTTGATATAATTTATTGAGTCAGTCCTCAATTGCCTGCAACGCACTTAAATCACTGTCTCTTCTCTCCCTTTATTGCCTCAAACCTGTTATTCCTCCTTTTTACTTGCGATTTCAGGATGCCATGGACTGAGTGACAAACACTTTTATAATGGAGTTCTGTGTGAAACGTTTCATTATTTTGGCATTTTTATTATAATAAATTCTTTGCCTTCCTTTTTTTCAACTGCTTATTTTCTTGGGAGACCAGTGTTTTTAACAGCTTTATTGTTTTTCCTTTATAGAGTGCAGATTAATGCCTTTTTTTCTAAAGCAGTAACCACATAACTCACTTTACTGATGCTGTCACTTATGGTGTTGTGCTGTAAGCAAATATTTCCCTGTCTTCTGACTTTGGTCTGCAACCTGCTTATGCCTCAGTGTCAATTCTGAATTATCTGGGTAATTCTCCTGTGTACAGACTCTTACACAGCCTTAAGCACTACTGTTTTTATTATTCCACATTACTGCCTCAAAAGGAGGTTGTGTTATTCCTGCTAAACTCCTTAAGCCTTAAAGTCATTTAAGAGCAGCTTGCAGGGCTTCTCTGCTACTTGTTTTGCATTTGATTTGATTTTGACTTCAGCAAGTGAGAGTCTTCTGCCATTGCAGTGTCCAGCATTCCTGGCTCCATCAGCTGCAACCCAAAATCTCTGCCACAAGGCATATAACAGCTCTGGGAGAGTTAAAGGGAAGGGCATCACACAAACCAGTTCAGAGGTGGGAGGAAAGAAAACTTTTTCAGAATTCCCCACCAGGATAACCTGAATATGCTGTGAAATCTAAGTGTCATTCAGCTCTGTGAGTCTCAGCAGTTCCTGTGGTTTTGCTTCATCTGGGTATCTGCACTATTTGGTAGCATCTCCCCTTGTGCCAGTTGCATCCTGCAGAGATCAATTCATAGCTGGGACATGGAAGATGTACTTGAACTGCCCTCAAGCTGCGTGTGGTCCATGGGCAGCATTTGTCCATCCTGCCTCTCTCATGTTATCCCACCCCTGAGAACACAGGGCTGTGTAACAGCAGCTATCTTCTCAGCAGTAGTAGTAGGCTCTGATTTCCCTGGCTGAATGCACTCTGTGACTTTGATTCTCCTACTTCTGGCAGCTCCCTGGGCTGCCTGGGACCTGCCCAGCTCAGGTGCATTAACTCTTCCCACCTGCCCTTGTTCTCCACAGTGCTTGCATCGGCAAACCCCACCAGTGGCATATTCCTGAATTGTGTTTCATGAGGGCCATATTTTGCTTTTACTTCATCTACCACCTGTTTTCTTAACTGTGAGACAGCTCACAGAATACGACCCACATAGTCTAGACCTGTCATATTTCCATCAGGGTTTTACTAGACATGTGCTTTGGGATTGATGTATACATGTTCAGAGCCTCTGAGGTCAGCAGCTCAGCTGGGCCTGCTTGCCCATATGAGCTGCCAGATGCCTGGAAATCCCAGAAAACTAGCCAAAACACTTACAGATCTAGAGAGAAAAACATAGCATGTACAGATCTTCTGGACATATGGCAGCCCCACATGGGGTTGGATAGACAGGTTTGCTATTAGCAAAGTATTATCTGCATAAGTGCTGGTCAACCAAAATACGCTCAGCCAAAACTAGTTCCTAAATTCACTCTCTGTTCTTTTAAGAGATTATGTGTTTGTTGCAGGAATTCCATGGATTTCTTATATCTTTCACACTGTAGCCTTTATACATACTATCTTTTCCTTCTACTGAACCACATTGTGCTTTGCTACTGCATTTCTCAAGAACAGAGTCCCTGATTATTCATATTGCCTTTATTTTGCCCATACCCTATTCTGAATCAAACAACATGTCTCAGTGAACAGGGAAACTTAAATATAGAGCTTTGCATAAAGCAAAGAATGTGTTGATGCCTGTGTATGATAATGGAAACTCGTGACTGTCAGATTACAGCTGCTTGTTTCATATGTCCTCAGGGAAAACTGAAAGGAGGAATGAGAGTTGTTTCTCTGGTGATCTTCAGGAGGATAAGGTGACTTCTCTCCAAATTTGTTTCCCTGGGTTCAGGTCTCCTTCCTTGAAGATACTCAGGCCAAGAGGAAATTCAGAGCATTTACCTTTTAGATGTCTATGTTGTAGTGTGCACCATCCACAGTGCATCTGTGTTAGTGTCACCATGGTTACCTTGAGTACAGTTTATTTTCTGATGCTAACACGTAATTCTGTACCAAGTACCCAGGGGAAATGCAATCTGTGGTATCTGAGGTGTGGCACTGGGGAATCTCACCTCCAGAGCACCCATGACCATGCCAGTGGATGGTCCTGCTCCTTAATAAGCATTAGCCAGATTTAGAGATGCTGGATGAAGCAAAAACCCTTTCTTCTTTTATGAGCATCAGCTACATCTCAAAGCTGAAGGTTATGCTGCTCTTTAACACAGGATGCACATGTGTCTCCTTTTTATCAAGGGGACAGAAAGAAAACACTGGAAGTGTAGGGCAAGTTTGAGGAGAAGAAAAGAGAAGTGACTTCATCCAGCAAGGAGCAACACAATCTGGATCACAGCATTCTGCAAAATTAGCTACCAATGTTCTGCCTGGTTTTGAGGAATATTTTTTGTTTCCACAGGAAAATGATGTAAAATATAATAATGGATGCTGTAAAGTAAAGCTTTTAGTAGTTTGAAAATGGAAATGTTGGTTTCTTGCACATCCTTAATTGCAGCTCTTCTATACGGTTTTAGAAGCCTTTTTATTCCTTATATTGTCACCTTCTGTTTCTCGAGTTATACAGCATATAATATCAGAGTGAGGCTACTTTTATATCACCTCAAGGACGCCTGTGAATTTTATACATGTCACAAAGAATAAATCAGGATCCTGAAGGCTAAAGAAAAGTTATTTCATATCCATAAGAATCAGGTCTTCTTTTTACATTTTACATCTAACAGAATGTGTGCCAGTTTTTGTGGTTATGAAAGTGGAGCAGAGCTCAGCACAGTCCTGGGCACATTTGACTCTGTGTGTTATTCATAGACCCACCAAAGGAGCAACAGCCAGGAAAGGGGAAGGGCTTGACAGAATTTTGTTAATGGCTACAGGGAAAAGAATTGGTCCTCGTGCAACAGGGAGCCAGAAAAGGCAATAAGAGAGAAAAAATTAAAGAAAATTAAAGGACTGCTATCTATAAATATATGGCTTTTCTTTGTTTCTAACTAGAAATATACATCCACATGAAGCCCAAACATCTGCTGGCTTTCTAATCACCCTATTCCCCATAAATAAATTTTTGTGGGGCACTGTTTTCTACTGTTTTCTCCCTTCACAGGACTCACTCAACTGTTCTACCCAAAGCACTTTGACCTGTGGAATACCAAAGAGTTTCAATCGAAGGTCAAGACAGGTTTGATTTCATGAAATGTCCCTGGCAAATACTATTACAGTGCCACTGATTTTATCTGAAAGACTGAGTCAATTCTTGGTGAAACAACATCGTGTCCTAAATTATCTATTTCTGTTAATTAACTAAATAGTTGGCCTAAGATGGCTCCCTCAGCAGGATGTGTCTGTGATGTAAATTTCAGCACTCAAAATTCTTGAAGATATGTGTGCTTGACCCATGACTCATCTGTCTGCCATGTGTCACAAATTAAATCTCCCCTTCTAATTATGGGGTCAACATGTACAGTACTTTTCTAAATTAATAATTTGTCAGGAAAAAATAAGAAGAAATCAGAAAAACTGCAGTGTATTCCATTTATTATAAGGAGAAACATGTAATTCTTGAATATGTCAGATATTAACATGTTTAAATATTTGTTAGATAAATAAACTCCTTTTATTGTCAAGAAGCAAAGCTCATTTTTCCAAAGTGAAATATTAACCTCCTACTTACGTATTTTGCATTTATTTCTTTCAAATATTTAAAGCAATTGCTAAAATGTTATTTTCAGTCAGTAAAATATGAGTATTTTATTTTGAAGACATTGAAAAAAAGGTTTTCATACCTCTCTTTCTCTTGTTTCTCTCTCATCTGAACTCAGCCATTCCTTAGACATTGTGTTGAGATGTGTGTTGTGCTGGCATTTAGGGACATGGTTTAATAGTGGGCTCAGTAGTGTTGGTTGATGGTTAGATCCAATGATCTTGGAGGGGTTTTCCAGCATTAATGATTCCATGATTCTTTAGCATCAGAAAGAAAGGGAAGCTTTTAAACATGTAAGCTTCAGATTTCGTGACTAAAATGCATCTTTCTGATGCCATGTTTCCCCTTTCTCCTAATTAAAAATACAGTGTTTGGTCTACTATATTTTAAATACTTCTGTCTGGTAAGGCATGATATGGTTCATTTATATGCTTAAAAGCATTGCATTACTGGTAGTAATTATAAGTAGATTTCTGACCTCCTAAAAATAACTAGCTGTCTTCCTCCCAAAATAAATCCAGAAATGTTAGTTAAAATGAAGATAATCTGAAGAAAACAATTCCAAAATTTTCAGCACCTTTTTTGTTGCAAAATAACTTGTCTTGATTTCATACATTTAGGAATTTATTTTGATTATTCAACTTCAGTTTAATCACATTAAGTTTGTTAAATTCTCCTGTGGAATAAGAGAAATACTTATTCTTTCAATGGAGTCTTTCAGTGGGATGTAAATAGTGAGTTCTTTGAAATATAAGTCAATTCGGAGCTTTAGTGAGAATAAAACAGAAAATTTGAAAAGGAAAAACAAAGCAGAAAAATTTCCATGTACTCCTTTCCACTTTTTTATCATCTTTTAAAATTATTGATATTCTGCAAAGCACTGACATCTATTCTGAAGTTTTTTAGTGATAGCTGAGGCATTGCGTAAAGCAAAAAGTTCATTAAATACCAAAAATTCATTAGAAAGAAAAAAAGTTTTGAAAAATCGACCTTCATTTCTTCAAATGTATTTGTTAAAAGCAGGTGAAGAAGGTTGACTGACAAAAAACCCCTGTGAAATTATAGCAAAATAAAATTGTAGGGAATGGAAAATGGACAAGATCAATAATGTGGATTTCAGTGGTTGAGTTTGGGATCAAAAGAGAAGAAGTGGCCTGTAAGTCAGCAAAAATGAGATGTGAGTGTAAAAACCCCTTGGAATCGATTGGAGGAGGAGACCTTTTAGCAATCAAAGTCAAGAACATGCCTTAGATCTACATGCTGCTGGGAGGGAAAGAACATCTGAGAGTAACTCGGTGTGGAGCTGGGTGAGAGGAGATTTTTGGTTACCAGTTTGAGCAACAGAACTGATTTAACAATGATCAGAAAAAGTGGAAGTCCCTGAAATTGTTCAAGGCTGGTCTGGACAGGTTTTTGAAAACTTGGTCCAGTGGAAGTTGTCCCATGCCCATGGCAGGGCTTGAAACTGGAAGATCTTAAAGTCCCTTCCAACCCAAACAATTCTGATTCAATGACTCTGTGGCTGGGAGAAAAATATGATCTGTTTGAGTGCATGGTTTTATTAAAATAAGTAGGAATTTCAAGCACGGTGTGAAAGAAAAAATGTCAATGGGATTATGCCCAAGGTCATGGTTCTGTAACACTCTGTGTTTGTGTGTGTGTATCACACAGTGTGACTTCTAACAGGAACATGAGAACCTATTATTTTGTACAGGAAGACTATATTTTTCTTTCTCTTGCTTCACTCCACACAAATGATAAATACCTGTAAGATCCTGTCAGTGTTTAGACTTACAGCTCAGCTGGTGAAAGCCTTGTTTCTGATAGACTGATTAGTAACTAATCTGTTAATTGAATGTTTAGACCTGAAGAGAGAGTTTGAAACTTGTGTTTATCTCTACTCGGGAGATCTTTATACAGTTGCTAAAATAAGGAGTTAATAAACTGTTGAAACCTTTTTGATGTTTCTAAGCCTGTTTCCTACATTATAAAGCAACACAGGATTCTTGCCTAAGCTGGTGTTTCTGAGATTAAGCAATGAAGGCAAATCTCAGCCATCCCAGACCAGAGAAATAAAAAATTCTGTTGCCGTGGTGAGAACTTGCAGAAGCTTACCCAGAGAAGAATGAAGGACTGTTAAATTGCCTACTTTATAAACACTGAATATAAACCTAACCTCCTTAGTTGGCTTTATATCATTAATTTCAAAGACCCGAATAGTCTCACCTGGCTACCCTTAGAGTTTCTTCCTAATATCAGTAGAGAATTTGGCAGTGAAATGCATGGCAAAAGCATGGAACCTGTCTCTAGTGCAGTCTGATTTTAAGGTACCAGGAAGCATTTGTGCAGCTGAGTTCAGTTTCAGGGTGCAGGATGCAAATTTCAGGCATATTCTAAATATTTTATATGCTACAGAACAACTTTTAGGAGTCTTGGTTCAGTGTGATGTCAACTAAAAGCTATTTTTTGGAAGGTTGTCTCTGATCTAGATACCAAATCTTAGAGTCAGAAAATGATCACATCTGTGGTTGAAAATTTTTCTCTTATACCAGAAAAAAACCCAAAAAACCTAAGTAAGTCATTAACTAAGATTTCTTCCAGAGTTATCACAGGAGTTAAATCTTCCAAAAGGACTGCATGTGCATAATGAGCAGTTGAGGAGGACCCAGTCTGCAATCCATGTGCACTGTCTGGTAGATAACATGAAGATAATATGTTAGTTTCATGATTTAAAAAGCACAAAACAAAAAGTAAGTAAATTTTTTTTCAGAATTGCTTAACATTGGGCATGATATGCATGAGATGAGTCTGATACCTGCTTGTCTGTCACCTTTTGTGACTCAGACTAGCCCGGCTTTTTGCTTCTCACTCTTACTCAGCACTCCAGGTAGGGTCTCACAAGAGCAGAGGAGGAGGGGAAAAGATATAAGTTTTGTTCATAGTCTCAAAAAGTATACTATAAAAAGAAGATTATGAAAATTAGATCTAAAAGAATGAGATGGGTGAGAAGGGTAGAAGCCTCTTCTTAAGGCTGAGATTCCCATCCTCAGGCTGAGGAGCTGAGGCTTTAGGAAACAGATCAGGTGTCTTAAGGTCTGTGATAAAATTGTTAGCTAACGCAGTGAAGTGACAAAGAAAAACAATTCATGTTCAAAATGTCTTTATTTGCTAATTTATTTGCGTCAGAGGAAAATCAAAGCCTTTCTATAAAGCATCAGACATGATCAAAATGTACCTATTATTTATGCATGAATTCTTCTGAACTTTAAGGTTTAGGATAAGCTTGCTTGTAAGTGTCTAAATCCTCTGTCAGCTTCTGCTTGGCCTCAGCCATAACACTGCATGAAAAAAAGGAGATTAACAGGTATTCTTTCTCATTTTTTCTCATCTCACAGTATTTTTACACCTCAGAGCTGTACTTCTTGGGGGCTATGGGTCCACCAGATCGCAGGCAAAGCCTGGCTGGTGCAGCTTTGCAGTTTCACAGAAGAAGGAAACCTGTGAGCAAACTCTGTTCTCAGTTAATTATTCAGCAGAGTGCCCTGTGCAGGACTGCTGACCCTCGTGGCACTGAGCGACGCTTCCTGCGTGACAGGCAAAATTGTATTTCTAATCACTTGTGGTTACCAAAGGACACATGGCATGTTTTGCAGAATGGAGATGATCAGCTCCGTTGTCCTGGCTGGCTTCCAGCTGGAAAAGCTTCATCCACTGAATACAAATCTACAGGGTAATTTCAAGTAGAGCTCCTTCTCCCCTCAAATGTCATGCAGCGAGTTACTCTGAGCTTTGAACAGCTGCCATGTTCCTCTGTGGAGATGGCTGCTGAGGAATATATAGAATCATTTTAAAGCTCCGGGGAATAATGAAAAATCTGTATTAAACTGCCTATGTACTTAGATGGATGAGAAGAAGGGTAGAGAGGGACAGAATAATTTCTGATTATGGTAGGAATGGGAGTGGAAAATGCATCAAAGAGCAAATAAGGCTAGCTAATTAAATATTCTATAGTATAATGTAAATTGCAGTGATTGGGGACAGCTGATTCCTCAAAACGTTGGTTTTTCTTTTTTTTTTCTTTAGAAATTCGATTAATTTTTAAGTATTCATAAGTCATCCATAAATGCTTACACTGACTCACAGTTTATTAATATTTTTAACTGAAATCTTGAGAGAGAAAATGTCCTATTTCTTTTGGAGTCATGACTTTGTACTTAAGGAAGTCAAACTCTGGATTGCACCAGGCACGTCTTCAAAAAGATAAATAAAACTTGGAAAAGGCCCAAAATCCCAGAAAAAGAGCAGAAAAAAAGTTGAAGTCTGTGTATAATGGACAGTTGCATATGAAAGGCACTGCTTAAGAACAGATTTTTGTCCAAGATGAGTGGATAGAATTGGCTGCTTTGATTCTGCAAACTCAGAGCCTCTATTAGTGTGGGATGTTGGTTGCAACCACCTCCAAACAGGTCATTTCACATCTCTGGGCCACAGATGGCACTGAAGCCATCCTCCCAACCTCAGGTTGCTCTGGCTTGATGCAAGACATCATCCCAGAGGAAAAAAAACTGCTGTAAAAAGGCTTTGGACTAAATGATGGGCCCAGAAAGTCGTGCTGCCAGCAGATCTGAGGGATGTGAGGAGGTGAGACACATTGTGCTGAGTAAGTGGTTGGTTGCTAAGGACAGTAAATGCCTTACATAGATCAAAGAATCATGGAAAGTCTTGGGTTGGAAGGGACCTTAAAGATCACCTAATTCCAACCTTCTGCTATGGGCAGGGACACCTCCCACTAGACCAGGTCCTGTCCAGCCTGGACTTGAACACTTCCAGGGATAAGGCATCAAAAACTTCATTGCATCCTCTATAACCATGGGGTCAATCTCACAGGAGACTGAAAAGCAAGGTACTTGTATGCAAGCAGCTAAGAGATGAGTCTGTGCCCTCATAACTAATTTTAATTTTACAGATGTTAGTGAAAATCAAAGAAAATATGATCTGACTGAAATATATGTATTCTCCTTCTCTGGAGATATTCAAAACCTGCCTGGACATGATCCTTTGCAAGCTGAACTAGGTGAATCTGCTTCAGCAGAGAATTCAGTCTAGATGATTTGTACAGGTTCCTTTCAGTCCCAACCATTCTGTGAGACTTATGTCACTGTTTTTACTGTTTTGATTTTCAAAATTTAATGTCTTTCTTCTGGAAGTTATTTCCCCCGAGTAAGCATCGTTTGTTTTGGCTTTGCACAAAACACATGGGAAATAAAAATAACTTCAGCTATGTGTTTAGTCCTACCATAAGTATCCTACACAGGTAAAAGACTATAATAGGTATGTGCTTTATAACAGGCTTTGAACATTCAGATCTTGTATTTAAGTTCATCATTTGAGCCAGATAAGGATTTTTAGAATAGGATTTAAAACACAGGGTACCCAAAAGTTTGATCACATTTTTCTCTTCAAAGAAACCCCAACAAAAACACAACCTTCAGTTAATGCCTGATACTGAAGACAAGGAAAGCAAAGCAAGCAGAAATGTTTGCTGTTTGCAGAGGACAGATTTCCCAATGAATTCCAGAATTCCTGTTTGTTTCCTGGCATCTGGCTCTGATAAGGAGTGCTGAACACAGTTCTCTTGCAAATATAATGATTGCCCATGGTCTGTGGTCTGTGGTTTTATGCTTTTTTTGCATAAATCAGGCCATGATTATCCCCACATGAAAGCTGGAGTGTGCTAAGCATTTCCATTACAAATCCCTACTGAACTGCAGAATCCTTCTGAAATCACCGTGACGAAATAAAGAGCACTGAGTGAAGTTGAGGGTTTCCAAAATTCTCAACAAAGTGTCTTGGTGCAGACATCAGATCACTGGCAATGATGTGAGTTTATTCAATCAGTAAACATCCACTTGATAAAAAGGGTACAACACTGGGAGTTGTTTTGCTAGAAGGCTAAATAGGATTTAAAACATTTAAAGATTTATTTGAAACAAGGGCATTGTTCCTAAAATGGTTTATTTATTTTCCTTTTTTTTCTCTCTCACAAAGCATCTACTGTATTAATTCCACAATGCCAGTGTCTGGAGATTGCTTGTGTGGATTCCCAATTTCCAATCACAGTCTCCTTGGAGACAACAGTTTTATTTATATATTTATATTTCATTCAGAAAACTTGGATGCTGAGACAAAACTCAGAGGTACAAAATGGTGACATCTCTGAGTGAGATGGCTTGGGAGGGAGAACTGAGAAATAAATAAAATATTTCATGTCAATCATTTCAGCTAAGTGTTAGTGCACTAAACAGAGTTTTACTGCAGGGATATGCAAGGATAACCTTGTCCCGTTGCATTATATCTTTATGTGAATATATATATGTGTACATATGTGTAGGTATAAACACCCACATATATAAGATGAGTATTTAGAGGTCATGGAAGGATTGCAGAGTTGGCAATGCCATATTTCCTACTAGGCAACTCAAAGAATGTAAATCAGGTATGGGAGTTGTGGGTCTGTTTTTTTTTTTTTTTTTTATGTCAAAATCCAAGGGCTGCAGAGTGATATGGGGTGAAAAACCACTCCAGTGCCTCCATGGGTGCTACTAATTTAGAGAATTTCTACTTTGTTGTCAGAAGATGTATCCAAAAATTACATCACAAACCTCTTTCCCAAGTGCCTAATATGAAATAAGGGGAATGCCTTGACTTTTTAGAACAAAACACAGTTTGTGGAAATGCAGCTGATAAATGTGGTTTATTGTGTCCACTCCAGACAGATTGAGCAGCTGAAGGCTTGGTTGAAGAACAGTGTGACTGAATATAGGGATTAAATCAATATCTTGAAGAAAACCAGAGGAAATAGGATAAACTGATAAAAAAAGCATTGCTGTAAATATAATTTCAAGGATATTCCACCATATATCTAGTCCAGGACTCATCAGTTGTCCTGTCTCTTCTGCCAGCTTCTCTTTTTAATATATGTATGAAAATCACTTTTGCTAACAGTTCATTGAAAATAAGCAAAATTGTTAGAAATGCATCTTTACAGCAACTTTAATATATTTTCCAGCACACGGATCATATTTGAGTGACAGATGATAAGCTGCATGCTTGATTTCTACCAACAATTAGCTTGGGCAAATAAAGTAATTGCATATGCCAGTTCTGACAGAACAATTTATTTTTTCCCTTCTGTGCAATCATGATGCAATTGTGGGGCCAGTTGTGATTTAAGGCAGGAACTGCTTGCTATTCTAGCCTTGTACTCCTCCTAAAACTAGAGAGATGCATTTTGGCTGGTCCCTTGCCACTTCCATGATTACCTTGATTAGATGGAATAATTTCCTAGCATTTCACTTAACAGAGGGGGTCTGTTGGTGCTTATGCAATCATAATGTGCAATGCTGAATGTTTCCACCCCCTAAGAAACCCCTGTGCTGTGCTGAAATCTGCTGGATTTTTGTTGTTAAAAGAAATGCATGCTATTTAAAATTGTACAGAAGACATCTTTTAAAAATTGAGTGCATAGCAGGAGGAGAGTGATTGGTTAGATATTTTACCAAGTGTTGGCTTTTCAGAGTTTCCTTTGAAATGGAAAACTAATTCTAGTGAGAGTTTTGTGGCTGGCAGTAAAACTCTCCAATTTGTGGTGTTTTTTGCTTCACAGAGTGTATCTCGCAGGAGCAACACTGCAGTCAGTACATTGCCACAGTTATACTTCCTAAACCGTTCTTGCAATTATGAAAAAGGTCTTCTCTTTTTTAATGCCTCTCTTTGACCTCTCTTCTGCAAAGGCAGCTTCCTAGAACTAGTTTTCAGCTCAGCCAAAAAATTTCCATAAAGATGAACTGTTTCTCTTGTGATGCAGAGCAATCGGGGGTGGAACGTGTCACTCTGACCCAGGCTGAGCAGAGACATCAAACTCAATTTCCTATATGGCATGGAGTTCTCATCCACTTATTCTCCACCTATTCCCCCTTGATTAAAAAGGCTTGCATTTTCCACTGGAAAATAACAGTATCCTATGTGTGAAAACATTGGGAATTCTTGGTGTTTTGCTTGAGGTTGTCTCAAAAGTGAACAGAAACTTGAAAGATTTTGTGAAAAAAGAAAAAAATTCCTTGCTAAATGAACACTTGTTGGCTGGTGTCACTTAGGATGGTGTTTATAATGTGGTCTTTTGGGGCACATTTTGCCACCACAACTTGTAGGCACCTGAAAGGGAGCTGTCAGCTGATAGCAGTTATCCAAGTTTCTTCTGCCATCTGTAATGGAAACAGAAAACTCCAGGGATTTACCCTGTCCTGAGATAGTTGTCTAAAATGGAGGGAAGAAATCAGTCTCTGGATCCCTTTTCCTTGACTGAAAATGACCCCTAGACAATTACCTGTAATACATGAAGTTAGGGCTGGGTCATACCTTTATCCATTAGAATTCTGTGTTTTTACAAACAAGGGTCTGAATAAGCAAACAGGAGACTCCTGATCTGCCTCACTGTCTTGGGTAAACTTATTCCAATGTACATTCCACTATTTGATTCCTGACTTTCTTGTTTGCTTTCTTTGTTGACAAATAGGCTGGGGAAGAAGGAAAAAAATCTCTTAATATAGATAGGACTTGATCTTCAAAGACACATCTTAGAGTGGAAAGGACCAAGAAGTTAGTTGGGATTTATATAATTTTGTTAATTTAAAAGTCTAGCAGCCTGTTATGGTAATCACCCATGACCCCTCTATTATCCATGGAGAGAGAGATGTAAATTTGTGAAAACAATGCATGTTATCTATCGCACATGCATCTAAAGCTAAGTGAAATTAATCCAACCTTAAAAGATAAAAACCTATAAAATGCCTGATTTTTTTTCTAACACTCAATTGTTTTCATTGCTAGAACTCATTTGAGCTATTGTGTCTTTAGTTATTATTTACTCCTTCTTCAATAGATGGAAGTTGCCTTCAGGAATCCATGAGGTTAAAAATAATTGTGAAATCACAAGAACTTGAAGGTCTTTCATTTAGGACATAAGAGAAACAAAATTAAAGCACCTTTTGCCTACTGAGCAAGAACTTGTCTTCATTAAGTGAACAGAAGCTCTGAAGATGAATTCAAGATAGAGCATGTCCCTTGGGCCTGACAAAAGCAGAGGAAGAACAATTAGGATTAATCTGAATAATAGGAATATGTCAGCAAGAGCAGGCAACCTGCTGCTGTCTGGAGTACAAGTGTGCAAAGTTCCTCCGTCAATAAAATCCAGCCTTTGCTGCAGCACCAGGAGGAATTTGTGTCCTTTGTCACCTCAGACACTCCCAAGTCAACACAGCAGGAAAGTTCCTCTGAGCACACTTTTGCTGTGGGTACTTGCTGGCTCACAGAGAGGAAAATGAACATATCCAGGGCACAGACAAGTCCCACTGGGCCAACAAGAAGAAAAGTATTATTTCCCACTGGAACTGAAAATGAACGCAAGCTTCATCTCTGTCTGGTTCAAATACAAAAATAATTTTTTTGTCCTTGCATAATAGGAATGTACTAAATACCAGACTGGTAAACCCTCAGGAAACTGTGCAGAAAAAAGAAGAGCCTTTACAGAGCTGAAAATAATAATGAGGAAAAGGCAGAAGACAATGCTAGTGAAGGGAGTAAGCCAGTCTGACAATGAGCAAATGAGTTTGGCAGTGGGAAATAAAAATAATATAACTACAGGATAATGAACTTCTTGGACAGAGATACAAGTGTAAATATCCCTTACATAGCATTGGGAACATCCACAGGATTTTTTTCTTAGGTTGTTGGTGAAGAATAATCAAGGTAAATGCTGTCTGCTGAAATCAACATGAAGAATCTTTAGTGCTGGGTGTAGCATTTTTGAGGGGGTGAATTTATTTAGAAAGGTAGGGGATTTTTTGTACCCATGGTGCTCAAGGGATAAAAATTATCAGAAGAGACTGATTTTTTTGGCAAGCTTTTGGGGATTCAGGAATTCTTGAGGTCTCCCAGAGAAGTTTTTATATGAAGATGTTTGCATGGTGGCTGCTCTCCCTCTCTTACCTCTTCAACATTACCAGATGGCACCAGAAACGCCGCTTCTCCTCACGTAGCCTGACACCCACTCTGGGGTAAGTGGCTTTCATACCCCTTTAGACATGATCTTGGCCGCTGAAGGAGAAGAACTTACAGGATGAAAATCCAATGAGAGCTGGTTTGGCACAGCTGGTTAGCAGAAGTGTCCCTGTCAGGGAAAATGGCATGGTCTGCATCTATCCCAGTGAAGTGGAGTGTGCTTGGGAAGATGCCCTGGCACTGGAGCATCATCATTTACTCCAGTAATGTTTCCTGGCATGATTTTGGCCCGTTCCAACAAGCTCTTTCCCTGAACAATTCCTGGACATGGTTTGGCAGCTGGAGCCCTAGAGCCAACTCCAGCAGGCAGTTTGCACACAGACACTCTGCTCTAGAGTCTAAAAGAAGTTTGTTAGTAAAGATAAGAGATCTCTACCAGGCCTTCTTGCTTAAAGATATCTCTGGATACATTTAATTTGCTGGTATAGATGTAGCCCTAGGGAAAGTTGTTCCCACATGTGGAAAATAGAGTAAAGAGACAGAAACAGAGTAAAAATCTTGCCTGAAAAAGATTTCCTCGGAGGAAGAAATGCCCAAGATAATGTTCCATTTGAGATGACTTTATTGCACTGCTTATTTTAAAACCTCGAAGTCTGATCAACCATCACATAAAAAAAAAAAAGGCATTTTGAACTCAGGTCAGGCAGTTTTGCCATTGTTTCTCTAAAATGGAAGCTGATTTCTGGAAGGTGGCACTATTTGGGAGATATCACAGTGCACACTGATATTACATCCTCAGAATTGAAGATATTCTTCTGCTCAGCTTATCACACCAATAAAACAGAAGTGAAATAAAAATCATATGTACTTATGAAAGGGATTGGAATATAAATATGCCTGCATTTGGTGTAGAGAATTTAATGAGGTTCACTGAGGAGAGTAAGGTGAATGTAACAGCCCGGAAAAGCAGACAGACAAAACAGACAAAAAGAACAGACTGTATCCAGCAGTCCTGAGAAAACAGACAAACAGCTTTCCCAAAATAAATAGCCAGTGCTGTATAGTATGATCTCATGGGAGTAATTACTGCAGCTGACTTGTATTCTATTAAAAACTTTTGCATCAAAATCATCTCTGTCACTTCGGAGATTGCACCAGGCGCATGAAGGACGCGCTCGACCCCTGGAACAAACTCCGGGTGGTTTGGTGGAGGCTTCAAAGGAGGCAAATAGGAAAACTCCTGAGCTGTGGGGAGGTCAGGAACTCCTCTAGTCCCAGTCTGTCCTCTGAACACCCACAGAGGAGTGCAGGGATCCAGCGAGCATCCATGCAGGTGAGCTTGGAACAGGGGCCATGCCATTAACGCACAGATAGAAGGTGGCTTCTCCAAGACTCATTTATAAGGAACAAAGAAAGCAGCTCCAACAGTCACTGCAATTTGAAAGTTTTTTCTTTATATCATTTAAAGTTGACTTTACCCCCTGCTATCCTTCATTATTGACCACAGGGTTGCTTTTATGAAGCAAATTAAAATAAAAAGGAAAATATAGATTACTGAGGAGAAAATGTCTCAAGGGAGACAAAACTGTCAATAGTCATATCTTTAAAAATGTTTGCACCACTGAGATAAGACAACATAGTTTAAGGTTTGGAAGTGTTCTGAGACATTTATTAGAGGATAATGATTTTCTGAAGGAAATAGGCGTAAGGTATTATCTATTTCTGGTTATAATTATATTAGAAAGATATTATATCACTTACAAATGTGTGGTGAAAGCAACAAAACTAATTTGCTGTAAGGACTTTATTACATTTATTTCCATTGGAGTCATTTAAGAGGAATTAAAGAGAAAGAAGAGTTAAATATAAGAGTCAGTTGCTCTCTGGAGTACACAACTGACATGAGATAGGTATCAGTAATCATGTCAAAGAACCATCCAGGTAACTTTGGACATGGAGAAGGGGGCATGGAGCGGAATTTCAGGGGAAATCAGTGGTCTGAGAGACAAAATCAAATTAAGCATATTAGTGTGTATTTTGTCTCTATCAGTGTATGTATTTGTAATTTGTATTAACCTTTTTAATAAGGATCCCCAAGAAAACACTTAAGGAAACACCTCACTTTCCAGAATGTTATTTTCTTATAATTTATTTATTGCTTACTTTTGGGTGAAGACCAGAAAATGCCAGAACAGGTTTTGTAATGTACATTCTGAAGACACTCATAGGAGTTTGAACCAGAGTTTGTGGGAGGCTTAAGTGTTAGGTAAAGATTAATTCAATGCACTGACTTTTAGTCCACACTGACTTTATAAGCAAGAAACTTCCAGATGTTTCTAAGACTCACGAGAAGCCTTGGGTGAAGCTACAGGTGCTTTTGGTCTCAGTAAAACACCTGAAAAAAAAGAGGATTAGATGGACTGGCTCTTGTCTACTGCTCATGTGAATTCACAATGAGTTTATTACTGGCGGGGTGACTTTTAAAAAGAGTTTCTTTAGGAAAAAAACAAACAAACAAAAAAGCTGAGGCAGAGCAACAGCTGTGCCAGACTCACCTGTACAGCTGGCAATGCCAAAAATGTATTCAGAATTATTGCTTAGCTGTCATTTACATCTACGTGAACTCTCCATGTTGCCTTGTAACTAATGGAAGGGGAAAATGAGTGTTTTAATAACAATATAGTATAAATAACCACTATTCCTAGCCCAGATGAAGAAAAAGTAGGACAAATCCTGTTATTATTTTATGTTCTTAATCACATTTTGATCTATAGAGCTCTCAGTGTTACTCCTGGGATAACATGGTTAAAGACAACAAAATGCTCTCAATTATTATTTATAAATTATTTACAAAAGAATACAATAAGAAAAATAGAAAGAGAATGCAAACAACCTAAAGGCTTTTATGTTTTCCTCATGAAGAGCTTTCAGTTGGGATTAGTCCTTTGAGACACTGTGTTCTGCTTCTTTTTCTTTTGAAAAGCAAATTTAAAGCATAATATTTTATTTATTTATTTTCCTTTGTCTTTTCAAAGCAGTAGGGTGCATTAAAAATATCATGATATCCTTGACAACTGGGTAGGTTACACAAAGAGACAAAGAAATCACTCATGTCACAAAATCCGTGTACTTCTTAGTATGTCATCAATATACAAAATTGGTTTTGGAAGGGCAAGCTGTATTCTCCAAGTCAATGAAAATCTGAGCACAGCTCAGTGAGTTGGCCCCCAAAAATCTAGAATTTTTCATCAAAGGGCTATTGTTCCCCTTCCAGCTTCCAAAACAATGCATCCAAATGAATGACTCAACATCACATTCAAGAAGCTCTGGGGTGATTTCTATGGAAGGCACTGATGCAGGTTTGGCCCAGATTGTATTTCCAGCAGGTACTGGAAAAGCTCAGATAAAATTAAATAACCATCACCTTATACAGGAGTGAAGGTCAGCTTTTTCATCCTAAATTTTTTACATAAAAGAGGACTATCACATACTTATTTTTGGTTGTTTTCACATCATCATGAGGGTTTGGGGTGTTTATATTATTATGGAGGTGGCCAAGGCAGAGAAAACCAAAGGTCAAGGTGAACAAAGGACAAGGCTGCTGGGAGCAGGGGTTCACCAGCTCCTGCAGAGTTCTGTGTGTGTGTTTAGATGTGTGTGTTTGTTGGGAAAACGTGCTCAGTCTCCCTGCTGGCTGGACAAGGGGCAGGGAATTTCAGCCTGGCTGTTTTGGGTAGGGAAGTGAGGGTGCTCCTGGTGCAGAAAGTCTGCTGCTTTTTGTCCCTGGTGAACTGGGAAAGAAAAATTTCCCAGGGCTTGAAGCCTTCTAGAGGTGGAGTCCCTTACAACACAGAAGCATAAAGAATTTATTAGAGGGAAGTTCAGATGCTGGCCTGTAGTCCAGTCAAAGAAAGACACACCTCCATCTAGGTCCTTGAAAACACAACATTTTCTCAGTATTTTCAGCCATTATAATATATACCTTTTCTTTGAGTTGAATTGATAGTCACTCCTTAAATATAAGCCTCTTTCATGAAAGATTCAAAACAAATTGATCTCATCTTTCACACTTTCCAATCCCAGTTGCTATATTTTTCTGTTCAACAATATGATTTATGCATATTCATTGGCACAAGTCAAAGTCTCAGTTAAATGTCAAAGCTGCAGCACTTTAAAATGCTTTAACCATTTTGCATTGTGTTCTGCCATCTCAGAAAAGGGAAAAAAAGGACTCATAACAGGAGTTCTGGAACTGCATTAAAATGTATGTATAATTCATGTATAAAATTACTATATAAAGAATATAGCTTAATAGGTCAAGATCTTGTTAAAAAATGCAGTTTGTAATAATCTTTGACATCCTGTACCTCCTTGACAGTAGAACAAAGCTCCACAGAATATATTGCTTTCTTTTATGCAACAGTATGATAACCAGTGAGGTTTAACACTCTGGCTTCGTGCCCTGCATATGCCTCCTGATTATTTTTGCAGCTACAAAACTTTTAGTGGCCAAGTGGTCTCTGGTAATTTTGCTTTTTCATAGCTTTGTTCCTTGGACAACCACCAGAGTAAATTTAAAATCTTTCATCTTTGCCCTCTAAACTTAAGTTTAGATGTGTAAATGAGCAGTCTTCAGATAAAGACCTATTTAGCCAGTAGTGAGTTAAGCAACGTGTTGTCCTTTGTCCACTGCTGATTTGAGGATTAAATATTTTCCTTACTTGAAAAATACATCAGAATGGCATCTTTATTTCATATATTTTCTGTTGAATGTGAGTAGCATTGTTCCTTTCAGTCTACAGGTTGCATCAGAGTACTGGATGCTCTGAAATAAGTCTGAGTACTTAAAGCACAGCAGCATTATCAGTGTCTCAAAGATAATGCTATAAACTTCTAATTCTTTTCTGTAAATTAATTCATCAACATTTTCTAAGCCACTGATAGGAGAAAATATCCTAAAGTATTTTGGTTTGCAAAGGTATCTGGTGACCTGTATGACAGAACCTTGCCCTGAGAATGCTCTTTGTTTTTTCCATTCCTGTTATTTTCTTTTTATTGGAAGTCCTTCAGACTGCAAGTATAGCACTATATCATGAAAATGTAATATTGATGATGTAATTAACTCTCATGTATTTTATTATTAATATATCTAAAATGTTTGGGTATAAACCATCCCTTATCTTGCAGGTGTTCATTGTCTTCATCAGGATATGTGTCATTGTTAGTCTACCTTAATATCTAGTTTGGTTCAGAGTTTAGGTTTTGGGGTTTTTCTTTCATAATTCATTATCTCTTTTTACAAAGTTTAAAACACATATGCTAGAAGAGACTTATGCACCATTTTTACATTATGACTTAAACTCTGTGAACCAGAATATCTCTGCTCTGACCCAAAATACATTCTACAATGCTTTCCAGATTAGGCAGAACCAACATCAAGATTTTTTGCCAAGACAAATTCTCTAGCTGCATCATTTCCTGGTATCTTCTTCTCTGATACAGTCTTAAAAATCTTGTGATTTAAAGGCAAACTGGAAATCCATCCCAGTGATGAAATTTCTTTCACAATATGATACAAATCTATCTTCTAACTTCATTTACTACCATACCAAATAAAGAAAATATAAAACAAAAGAAAGAACACCGCATTTCAAGAGAAACTACAAAACTTCTGCAAAGAAGTAAGCTGAGTTTTCATCCAAAAATTTGATAGAATAAGACAAGATAGTAACTAGTGCAAAGAAACCTGACAATCTAATTTGCATTTATATCAAAGACCCTGGTGCCTAAAATTTGATGTACAACATATGCAAATCAATCAGGCTTCCTCTTAAAGTTCAGTGTTAAAATAGATTTGTAGTTGCTCAGCCTTTTTTTCATCTTTTTCAGTAGAAGAATACTCAGAAAGATGTGTAGGTACCTTATTCCCAAAATGGTGGTTCTTTGCCACAGGAAAACAATTTGCAAGAACTCATGAATTTGATTTCAGTCCTGTGTTGAAATACAAATAAATGTGTCTACGATTCTACACTTAAATATCACTAGAACTGCCTAAGAACAAAATTCAGATTTTTAACAGATTTTACTTCCAGGTTTTTGTCTAATCTGCCTATGGAAGGGACCACGGTGGAGCAGATACCCACAGCAGACCATGGAGAACCCTTGATGGAGCAGATGGGTATTCCTGAAGGAAACTGGCCTGTGAATAGCTCATGCTGGAATAGATTGTGAAGGACTACAGACCTTGGAGAGTCCCAGGAAAACTGTGGGAGTTCAAATGCATCATTACCAGCTGTAACCTCCTCTCCTCACCCCCCCAGGCTGCCCAGGGCCAGAGAGAAGCCAACAGAGCAAGAGAGGTTGAGCTTGGGCAAGAAAAAAAGTGTTGGTTTAACATTTGCACTTTAGTTTCTTGCCACCTTAATGAATAATTAAAAATGCCATAATTAAATAATTATTTTTATTGGCAATAAATTAAATTAATTTCCTCCCCATTCAAGCCTGTTTTTCCCACTATGGTAGCTGGAAAACAATCTCCCAATATTTATCACAGCCCACAAGGTTTCTCATCCTATTTTTCCCCCTTCCCTCTGAGGAGGGGGAAAGAGCCTGGAAAGGGTAGAGGAGTCTGGCTGGAAGCCAAGGCTAACTCAGCATGTGTCAGTTAAGATTGGTTCTCACTATTATATCACTTTATATTTATCTGTGTTGAACTTCATTTGACATTTTATTGCCGAGATACTCTGGCCTCTAAGGTCCTCCTGAAATTCTTCACAGCCTGTCCTGGTCCTAAGTGCCTCATATAATGTTGGATGATCATAATTCACGTCGTATTATCACCACACAGACCATCCCTCTTCTGTAGGTCATTTCTTGACAGACTAAACAGAGTGACTTCCAGGACAGGCTCATGCACAGCTGCTGTGATTACCATCCTGCATTGCAAGACATGACCTTTTACAGTTATCCTTGAATTCCTGCCTTTTAACCTAGGATTAATCCATGTGAGGGTCGTCCCTCTCATCCCATGGTAGTCAGTGTTCTGGCAGCCTATGCAAAAGCCTTTGTTAACATTTTGTAGGGAATTAAAGCAGACTATACAGCTCCTGCCACTTTATACCTTATGCAGGATAAAGTGGCAGGATATCCCTTGACCTCTTTAAACAGCATCTTCAGCAGAAACCATGATTACTCTTCTCAAATAAAAAGTAATAAAAATATTCAAGGGTCTATTCTGTAATATTTTTAGTTTTACTATTATTTTTCCTACCATTCACCTTAGGTTTAAAGGATTGTTAGTCCCTGAGCACATCTGTAAATTTTCTCAGAACTGCTATTTCATCTCCTGTGTTTTTGTCTTCAGATATCATGAGGTTTTAAAGTGAGAGGTTTAATGTATAATATATTTATTTAATCTGTATGTTCCTATAGAACTCTAGAGGCAATATCACCTGGTCCTGTTAATTTGTTAGTGTTCATTATATGTATTTGTATTATAATCTCTTTCACTGTTGCTTTGCCAGATAGCTAATGCTGCAGTGATCAGAGCCCTTCTAGCTCTGGTAATCCCATGGGATGTTCTGGTCCAGAAACATTTCCCCTGCCTGTTTGCACAATGCAGGAGGTGATTCTCAAATCATAATGGATTGGCACAAACAGCTTTGTGTTCTTTCTTTAATTCAATGGATTAATGGTTGTGAGATATCTGACCTTCATTCCATCCTTTGCTGGTCAGGGTTAAGCTTCAAACTTCCAATATTTGAACCCCTCTGTTTTAGGTATTCGAGAAGAAAGTCTTTTGAGCCTCCTGCTGAAACTGCTAGACTTTAGAGAACAACTAAATATGCATTGGGCAGAAGATTCTGTGATCCTAGTGATTAGGGTATTCATGTGGCAGGGGAGACATGAGTTCCTGACATTCTAATGAATATTTACATAATTTTGTGTGAAGTATTCACTGGAGCAGAAACAGCAAGTTGCCTGATCACTTACCTATAGAATCATAATTTTCTCGCCTTTCAGCTCAATTAATTTTTAATTGTGCCTCACAAAGAGGGATAGCTTCAGCAGGAGGAAATTTCTTCACAGAATGCCCCAGCACTCTGAAAATTCACCTAATGTTATTTTTCAACCTCTCTCAAAAACTGAAAAGATTTAAAACTGTTGCTTAGGCTTTCTCAGGGGCTCTGGGCATCAACAGGTCGTCACTTCTTCTTTCCTCTGCTCATATTTTTGGAAAAAAGAAATACTTTTTTGACAATTTTTTAGAGGAGGTTCAGTTTTTGAATAACAAATGGAGATGCTATTACAGTCCCTGAGAGGACGACAGGTTGTTCCTCATCTTTTTTATACTGTGGTCTCTGGATGTGGTGGTTTCCCATCTTGGTTTCTAGCATTCCTGGTACAAATTCTCAGTGTTTCTGCAAACCTCTGCTCAATTTATTCAGAAGGTGTATTTTTGGGAATCTAGGGAAGTGGGAGCATCCAAAGATTTTTAAATGACAGCACTGGTTTACATAGAACTTGGTAAGGAAATGTCTCTCTGTGCTTTGTGGTGTTTCATTTTGGTTCTTTTACTTGCTATTATGAGGCTGCTTCTAAGAACTGGCTGCAAATGCAATGGAAAGACTCACAGAAAAAGAAAAAAAAGAAAATTATAAACAAACAAAAATGTCCTTGGAGTAGGGATATTATCAAATTTATTTCCCTGAGTACTTAAACAAAAAATTAAACTTCCAGAGCAGGTGAAATGTCAGAATTTCAACTTCTCAGCCTCGTGTGAGCCAAGACAAAATTTAGAAAAACTGTTGTCACCATAAGGGCTCACCTGTGCTCAAGATGACTAGTACTGTATTTGCCATATTCTGTGTACACCAGTGCTGCCATTTAAAACTTGAGAAGCTCCCCTTTCCCTAGATTCCTAAAATTACACCTGGATAAACCGAGCAGAGGTTTGCAGAAACCCAGAGAATTTGTACCACAGGTAATTATGGTGCAGGGAAGCTGTGAGTTCCTGAATTTCTCCAGGATCATCTGTACAAAGTACAAAGGAATGATGAGTGTTAGCTACTGTGTGTGCTTTGAGGTCTGAGTGTTAGCTACTGTGTGTGCTTTGAGGTCTGAAATTCTGTAATGAGTCCTTCTGTCACCTACAGTGCCAAATCTGAATTCAAATATTTGACTTAGGCCCATTCTTTACCTGGTTTTTTTGGGGGTTTTTTTTGTTTGTTTGTTTTGTTTGTTTGTTAGTTTGGGGTGGGGTTTTTATGTTTCATTGTTTTTGCTGTTGCTTTCTTTTAACAAGAGAGGGAGTAACTCCCTTTCATGGGGCTTTTCTCACTGATGGTTCATCAATGGTACCAAATCCAGAATCCTGCTGTGCTGTAAACATAAACTAGAGATTTTGCTGGGACTTGAGATAGTGGAATGAACTGAGCTAATGAAGCAGAGGAAATTCAGACACTGTCTGACTACAGAGAGAGTGTGTTCATGAGACTGTCAAATATTTATACTCATGTATTAATTGCCTCAGATGAGCTGCTCACCTGGATGAGCTGTTACCCAGACACCTGTACCAGCTTGCAGTGATGTCTAGGCAGTGCCCTTCTCATAGGTCTTAAAATTATGAACTTGTGCTTCTTAATGATGTTCCAATCAGCCTTATGTTTAATCACAGGTAAATTAATGTAGTACACCCTGATATGGCTGGTGCTTGTTTCCAACTACACCCTCTCACAGTCGAAGTCAGGTGTCATCTGGCAAAAAAAAATAAAGTAGTGGCACAAATCCAACAGTACAGAGAGAGAAGGGAAACAGAAAATCTGTTTATCACTTCATACTGCATGTATAGTGATTTTACCTCTCAGGGTAAAAACTATCAGTACAAGTGGTTATTTCTGAAAAGGAGAGGAGTAGTGAGAAGAGCAGGTTTATTTTAGACAAGATTTGGAGGGTCTTTACTCTTTTACTGTAACAAAAAAGAGAAATGTGGTGCATCTTCTACTATATTGCCTTCAATAATGTTAAGCCCAAAACAAAATAGAAGCAGAGAAAATCACAACTAAACACCAGAGATGTCATCTGAGATTGGTTTAGTTAGTTTTGAAATGAATTTTTCCCTGTGACACATTGAGCATGACATCTGACACAAGACTCAAAAGACCTCAACGCAGTAAATGAGATTTGGACAAGTCTTTGATCTATAATTTCAAATTTTCAGTCTTGAACATTACTGCTCTATCTCAGCTGATATTCCAGCACATTTTTCATTTCCCAAGCCCATGCAGTCTCCAAAGGAGAATTTCCACTTCATGAGTAGCCCAAGGAACCCCCTATCACAACTCTTGTAACTGCATGGACAAAATGTGTTTATTGGTTCCCATGTGCCCCAGAAAATGTAGCAGCAGCTGCTTTTCCAGGGCAAACTTCATGGCACAACGGGGATGTGGCAGCAGATCAGCAGCCAGCAGAAGTTTGGGAGATCTGAGCTCAGTTGTCTCTGCTTAACAGGACTTAACTCACTCCTCCTTGTGGTTTTGGCAAGTAGGTCAGCCAACAGATTCAGGGCTGCTTTGAGAGAGGGCGGGAGGCCTCAGTGGTGCCAGATGAAAAACCTTGCAGTGTGCAGAGAAAGAATTCAGAATTCACTGGACTGGAAAGAGAACATGAAAACAATGGCAACTCCAACAGAAAAGCTGGGGACGTCCTCTGGGAGGAGAGGGAGGCTTCATCTCCGCTCCCAAATGCTCTTTATGTGATTGTTCCCAGTTGTGTTTTCATGTAAAATGCATCTCCTATTAGCCGGGCTTGGGACCTCAGTCTGTTTCTGCCCACAGTCACCAATAAGTGCTGTAAGCATTAGAGTGCTCTGTGAAGTGGGAATTAAAATGATCCCAAGGACTCTGGGTCAATCCTCCCTCATAAAATTTGTATTAGGCTCACTGATGTCTCCAGGCATTGAAATGAAGACCATCAGTACAAGTTATCTTCTCTACAGCTTTTGTCCCTCACAACAGATGCTCCCTTTAACCAACTCTTGGCAACAATATCATCCCTATTTATCATCTTCAGACTTTCTTTTTCCAAGTCTCTCTAGCAGAATCTACAGAAGGTTCACAGAGGAGACACAGCTGGTGTCTCAGCTGCCTGACTTCTAAATGGCCTGAGCCAAAGGCAGAGCAGTCTGCCAGCTCTCTGGAGCCAGAGCTGCCTTCCTGTTCACTATCAGATTTATGCAAATATCCTGGCACTGGTCTAAAAATACCTGGATTTAGTCAGGGGAGGCAGAGAGGTGTAGAAGGCTCATACCCTGCTCTCCCATCATCATCTGCCTGCGCCATGTGTTGTAGCTGGAGCCACACAGTTAAACCAGGAATAAGTTGTTACCCGGGCACTGGTTTATTTCCTGACAAAATAAAAACAAACCTCCCAAGCCACTCAACAGAAATACAGGTTCTCTCTCAGAGAGGAAGAATTTCACTCTTTGCTTGTTGCTCACAAGTGTACTCTGAGCTTGTGACTGCAGCCAGCCAGGAGGGATCAATGCACTGATACACGGCAGGAAAGCTGCTGTGCTTGTGTTTCCTGAGGGATAATCAATAGTGCCAGGTACAAACACTGGGACGTGCAGAAACTGAACTGCAGCTCCTTGGAGTTGAATGGCTCACTATAGCTCATGGTCAGCCATAAATAATTTTAGTAAATAGACTGATAATTTGATTTAAATTGTTGAGAGTCATAGGGAGCAGACTGAAATATTCCTGTCTTTCTTTGGTGTTTTTTTGTAACTGTTGGGGAAAACATGGGAGCTGTTCCACAGGATGATATAATTGGCTTATTGTTGATCTCTATATAAGCTATAGGTTACATGCTGACTTGGACTATATGCTTTGCATTTAGCAATTAATCTGAAAGTTTATGGTCTTTTGCTGAATTTTAAGGATGGAAATCCTAAGACTTGTGTCAGATAATAAACCTTGTAATATTAAATAAAATTGTAATTATTTTCCCCAAAGAAATGAAGTTTTACTTATCTTTGTTTATCTCCATAAGTCAGTAAAAACAGGCTGTAGACCTGGATATTAGGAGCAAATAAGATTATGCCCCAGTCACCAGCCTCTAGAGGAGATGATTGAGAATAAGGAGCAATGCATGTGTCTTTGCCTTCCTGACAGGTTTTTAAGTGGGAGAAGTAATGGACAACACTACGGTGAGTTGGCAAAATCATTTTACACTCTGCCGATATAGCTTAGAAACCTTTCTCCAGGCTACAGTTCAAGGAAAAATCTCTGATCAAGTGTTACAATCTCTAGATATCAACAATTTCAGGGGTGAGTCTATTTAGTTTGTACAAAGGTATATTTGAAATTTACTATCTGGAGTTCAGTATATAAAATGTCACTAAAGAAACCAATATCCTAAGTCATTAAAAACAGATGAAGTCAATGAATTCTTCATCAATGACTGTGACTACAGTAATTTTTGGAGGTTGTGAGGGACATGTCTTTTATAGAGACCACAACTGGTCATTAGATCTGGAACTTGAACTGAAAACTCTCTCATCCAAGCAGAATGTCCTTATTATTTGCATATAAATGCATTATTCTGTGAACAACCTGGACATTATTTATTACCTTGTGGCAGGCAAGGGAGGAGCTGTGACCAGAACAGTATTTCTAAACTTCAGCAATTCAGTGAAATTTAGGAGTTGTCACAGATCTCCCTTCCCACTGACTCTGAAGGCATTTTCCAGCAGGTGCTGTTTGGTTTCCTGTCAAGAGCAGGAAACTCTCCCCGCTTCCCATGCATTTCATCTCTCCAGTTCTTACTTTAACCATGCCAGTCCACAATCTCCTATTTACATAGCAAATGACAGCTTTGCTTTTTCTGAACCAGCAGCTCTCTGCAGTGCAGCTTTGAATAAACAAAATACTCTTTCATCTGGGTTCACCCAAAAATACTGAACACATTTTTCTGTAGTGCCACCAAAGTAAAACAATTTTTGCACTGCAGGTAGTGGTCATTCCCCTGAAATGCACCTTTTGAGGCAGTTTACATTATCATCTGTGTTTCTTTTCCTAGAAACAACACAGAAACCAGCATGAATTTCTGTAAGATATACTGAGGGGTATCCTGCTGTTCTCTGAAGTACTTCCATGAAGGCCTGTTATTTCCAGAGCACCATAAGTGAATAAAAAACCTTGCAAACACACACACAGACCTGGTACCTGCTGGGAGAAACTGATAGTGTAGTTCAGCCAAGTGATAAGAAGTCAAGTATAAGAAGTCGTTTTATGCACAGGCAAACACAGCACTTTTTTTGTCCTTTTTCTTTATTCTTTTTTTTTTTTTAATGGCACATTACTGTTCTGTCCATCTTTTTGTTTGCCTTCTACTTTGTTTTTTTTTTCCTTTAAGAAGATGATGAAATCTGATGAAGAAGAGAGCCATCAATTTGTATCATGAAATAAAATCCACCTCCCTTTTCATACCATATTGCAGATTTCCTGACCTCTCTAGAGAAAATGCTTTTACCTGATTTCCATGCAGCAGAATTTCTGAACCATTCATTCTGAAAGCCCTGCACATCCCACATCATCTGTTCCCTTCTTGTTGCATACATAAACTCATCAGATATGAGAGGGGATGAATATAATTTAAGTGAGAGGGTTGCAGAGCAATCTCCTAAATGCCAAGAGAGAAATGCGAGGCTTCACTTCTGATTAGAAAGGTTTGCTGGTTGGTATCTCTAATTGATTGGCTTTGCTCTCAATGTCGGTTTTAGTTTTAGGAAGAATGGAGTGATCCAGCTAAGCAATACTGTAGATATTTAACTTTGCAGAAAAATGCAGTCTGCTTTTTTTGATCTTTCAGCAATCAACTTCTCTTACAGTAAAGTAAATAGTTTGCTTAAAGTAGCATTAACTAAACAGCATAGGACATAAATCATGGAGATATTTGGTTTATAGGGTAGAATCAATTTCCCCTTTTCAAATATGGATCCTAATCTATACTTACCAGTCATTATTTAAGGGAAACTCTAGGAAGCCTTGTTAGGGTGCCCTCAGTCCCTTTGGTCTTTGAGCCATGTGGGTGTGCATAGCACAAGGCTTCTGCTTTTAAGGGTAGGAGGCCATGAGTTCTACACACACTGTGTTTCAGAGGTGTAATTACAATTATTTCAATGAACTAGCTCCTGGCAGGTTTCTGAGCAGGTAATAGAGAGAAGCAGCCTTGGCAAATGGCAAGAACACTGAAAATTTTCAAGAAGTGGTTTTTATTATTGCCTGATCCAAGTGACTGATGAGTACCCTCGTACAAGTCTTATTTCAATTTTACAGAATGGGATATCACACCTTTTTATAATGTTCTTTGAGACATTTTGATGAAAAAAGCTCTGTAAGAGCCAAGCAGAATTGCTGATATTACAAGTGGACCACATGCCGAAACAAATCCTATTCTCTTGAATTTAAAAGATTGTATTCAATCACTTTGTTTTTCTGTCTCATTGTACTGTGTATATTGTACAGTTTGCTTATTACAACAGTAAAGCCATGCTGAGATTGCTTTCTGCAGAAATACTTCCCTGTTCAGAATACATTTGAGCTACTTGAGAATATTCAGGTAATTATCTACCTGTTTGCTTTCTCTATAGGAAAACCTTATCACTGTGACCCCTGGAGTGTGGCCTTTCTCACTATTGGTACTTACAGTTGATTTCCTGCTTTCAATGTAGAGGTGAAGACCAAAAATACCTGAAAAGAGGCTGTTCTTTTGCTTGTCACAGAGCAAACAGAAAATGGACTTAACACGAGAAAAAAAGCTGTTTGGAGGTTATCAGATTAACTGTGCCCTCAGAGATGTGCAGGAAAATTAAATTATTTTTATTTGGAGCTAATCTGGGTAAGGCAGAACTTCTTATCATAATAGTTAGAGACATTTATGCAATCTAAAAAGCTTTAAAAAGCTATTTTAACAGGTGGCTGCACAGTGACAAATGTACACTCACAACCTGTGGCATCAGCCTTTATTTTGATAGGGCAACTGCAGCTGTAATATCCTTCAAAACCTCCCCTTAATTAATCTAAATGGGGTAACATCCTCTGCAGAGAGGGGAAAGCATTAATGAGATAGTTTACTTTACAACCAAAAACCTGTAATTTATTTTTAAATCTTTTTTCCCCTTTCTTAGTTGATGTGTCATAACATTGGAAGTGGAACGATTTTATTCAGGGGCTAGGTCAATAGCCATGAGTACAAAGAAGAAGCAAAGTCTTCTCCCTAAATAAACAGAAAGATTTGAAACCATCTGCACATTCAAATACCAGGGAAGTACAACAGTAGCCAATGAAGGTTAATCTAATAAGAACAATATTGATTCTTGGACATTATTTCTATTATTGTTAGATTAAAATTAGTGAAGAACTCCCCTCTTAACATTTCCCTGAAGTACTAGAAACAATGATCACATTACATTTGAAAATAAGCTACGGCTGTTCCAGTGAGAGTATAAAAATCCATTTACTTCATACCTTCTAAAATCCTCTTAGTGCCATAACAGATTAGTGTGTGAGGGGGAAGCAAGAGTTTTTATTTTAATTGAACTGGATGTTGGCTTTCTCAGGGAGGTTTGATGAAGAAGAGAGTTCTCAGGAGGAGGGCTCCTCAGTGAGAAACCTTCTGGTGAGTGGCCTCCTCTTAATGGTTTGACAAGTGCAGGGAAGGACACGTTAATCTTAGGAGTGTTGTATTTTTTCACTCTCTGAAATGAAGGGAACTGCATTAACATCGGCTTTGTCATAGTGATTTTTGGGGAGAGAATATTCCCCTCACTAAAGTATAAGCATATGTGTCAAAGACTTTGAATCAACAGAATTAAGGTAGTAGACTTTTTACACTGCTTCTTCTCAGAAAACGAATTAAAAGCTGACTCATATCAAGCCAAACAAAATAAAAACAACCAATATTTGGTTTCTTTCTGCAGAAATTAATTTCATTCCCAATTTCAGGTGCAGTAACCAGTAGCCTTTGGTTAGAGCTGCCCAGCCCTGTTTCTTATTGCCTGATTATAATCTCTCAATAGTGTTTCCTATTGTTTTCTTATAAAATTAAAGAAACATTTAGGTTGGAGAAGCCTTCTAAGGTGACCAAGTCCAGCCATTCTCCCAGCACTGCAAAGGTCACCACTAAACCATGTCCCCAAGTGCCACCTCCACACTGCTTTAAAATAACTCTGGGGTTCTCTGGAGCCATGATTCAAATCTATTTGCTTCCTTGGCTTATTGTACATGGCTTTCACATCCACCTTCAGTAATGCAAAAGTTAAGTGTTTAAAGACAATTTATCATAACTTATTTTCTACACTTGGGACACAGATAGGTGTCATTCAATGCAGTGTCACTTAGACAGAAATCATGATTTTCACATGGGACTTGCCCCCTTCCCCACCCCTTAGTAAAGTAATTTTATTTCTTCAGATTCCCATCTGGAAAAAAATCAAAACCCTGATTACTTCTCTTTTCTGAATAATCTCAAGTCCATGAAAACAAGCAGAATGGTATCCCCCACATGTATGGGACATCTGAAATCACCTTGTCAAGAAATATGCATCAAGATGTATCAAGAAAGAACTTTTAAATCAATACCACTATTTAAGACTTCTAGGAATGGAAGATAAAGTGCATCTGTACATAGATAAGGACACTCAAATGTAGCCTTTTTGTTCCTATTGAAAAGGAAAATGCAGGTACGATACAGAGGAAGGGTGCATCTGAATTAAAAAAAAAAAAAATACCCAAACAACAAACCAAACCCCTAAAACCTCCAAGAAGCCACCAAATAAAAATAAACCAAAACCCCACAATAAAAAAAAAAAGGTAGCAAAACCAGGAAAGTAAACCCTCCTAACAGTTCAGGGAAGCCAGAAAAAGGGGCTAGCCCCCATAAACTAATTAATTGAAAATTGGGTGACCTTTAGATTCCCTGCAGCCTTAAGAGGGTCTGGCTTGCTGCCATGGGAATGAGTCCCTCCAGTCCCATTGCTATAATTACAGTTACCACCAGGCAAACCATCTCAAACCTTTTACTGATCTCTTGCCTAAAAAATAATCCTCCAGCCCTCCAGCCACCCTCCAGCAGCAGATTTGGAGATGTGCATCATCCCTCTCCAGCTCCCATCTAAGCTGCCTCTGTAGTTTGACATCCGAGTGCAGCCTTGTCCCCATGCCCCTGTGATCTGGTAGTGATAAGCCATTTAAACCCCAGCAAATAAACTGCTTTTAGCCACATGAAAATTCTGTTTTGTTGTGACTCGGAGGAATGAAGAGTCAGCAGCTCTGTAGGGAAATGTTGGCTGTGATTCCTTTTGCTCTAAGGCATTTGCTGTTCCAGTTGGGTTTCCATTTGGCAACGCTGAAGTTCTGGAAAATTCCTCCTCACAGGATCCCTGTGCCTGTCCAGCATTTGCCAGCCTTCCCTGCCCACAGGCAGAAGTGCAGGGTCCACTGGTGCACAACCTGTGTTGGTTTTGGGACTTGTTGCTATTTCTGGAAATGGAAAATAATCTGTCTCTACCAGTAAATTTTAGATTAAAAAAATGTACAGTAATTGTCTGGCCTCTCCAAGGATTATTCAGTGGCCTAAATTGCCCCTATACATTCACCTAAATCATAAACTCACTTGGTATCTTGGGATACAATTAAATATTTAAAACTTATAATTAAGCTCTAACGCTCAAATATTTGTGGAAGACATTAAATTTTCCATTGCCTCTCAAATGCAACTTGTATGAACAAGAAAAGTGGGGAGCACAGGAGGTTTCTTATCCTTCCTGCTTAACCCTCACAGGAAAAATCTGTCTGAAGCTGAGAATCTCCAGGCTGTCTTCCTTAATGGGTGTTTTTAACTAGGCAATAGTTTTAGAGGGAATGAGTGGCTACTTGAATATACCCCAATTAATACAGTAAATTTGCATGCTAGTGCCAAATTCAACATTATACCTACGTTATGATGAATTATTGCCGGTCATATCCACTGGTGAAAGGGGAGCTCAGTGGTGATGGCTACTCTGTGCTACAAGAGGTAAAAATATGAATCTGTGCCCTCTGCAGGGCAAAGGGGCTGAGTTTGCATCCCAGAGCATCAGAGATTTCACTGCTCCCAACTTCAGCATGTTTTGGCCTCTGGAGGCTACCTACTTAGCTGGTTTCTCATCTGAGGCATGCATAATAATAATTGCAATAAAACCCCCTTCCCTTTAGGGTTTTGGGTATAAGGTGTAGAAAAATCTTATTTATTAGAGAGTTGGAGATAAATCTTAGTCCCAAACAAGGTGTCACTACCCCTGGTTCTGGTAAACAAATCACAAAACCTGACCACTTAGATTAATGATACTGGTTTCATCTTCAGTTTCAAACAGAAATAAATAAAACTAGGACAAACAAAGCTTGGGTTTTTTGTGGGTTTAAAGCCTCTTGAACACAGAAACAACAAACTCAAAGTTCTCAAGGCTGAAGCATGTGAGATTTATTCTGCTTCTTCAACCACAAAGGGATCCTTTTCTGCCTTCTGGCTTGAAAACCTCCTGGTCATGGGTGTGGGTTCATCTTCTTCTTTGGTCCTGACATTTTTCTGGTTTTGCCTGAGGAACTAGAGCAGGGTGAAGTTGTTTAGGGTTTGTACTTGTTTCATTTGTTTTCTTTTAAACTGACAGGGACTTTGGGCACTTGAAAGAAGACAGCACTGTTGTCTAGTAGTCACTTCTGATATTCCGGTTCTACCTGTTTATTACCTATTTCTTTTCCTCCAGCAGTGCCATCTACTTTACGTTGTACCTCAAATTCACACTTGTTCACATATTTGAAGAAAGATTCCACAGTTGCTTGGGGGTTTTTTTGTTCTGTTTTGTTTTGGGGAGGGGGGGAAGATTTGCTTGATTGGTTTTTTGTTTGTTTTGTTGTTGTTTGGGGTTTTTTTTTGTTTATTAGTTTGTTTGGTTTTTTGTGGGTTTATATATACACACACATTCATGTGTAACCACATGCATGCATACCTTTAATTTAAAATAAGACCTGGAAGTACTAATTGCTTTTCTTAAAATAATGTAAGAAGACCACGTAATTATCTGTGGCAAGCATTGTCTGGAAATTGCACAAATAATAAAGCGTGGATCTAAAATGAAATCTCTTTATATAGCAATTTTTGCATTTTACTCAAAAGAAACTAAAGAAATAATCCTTTATGATACAGGGTAAAATATCAGTAAAATTGTAAAAAAATCTTGATTTTCTTCATTCAGTTTTTTCACTGAAAATGGTCAGGAGTAATTTCTCATTTCTTCTCATTCTGTCATGGCCCAAGTGTGTAAACAATATAAGACCAAGATCCCAGATGAGAATCTTGTACATACAGCATCTATTTTTCTGTTTAATGTACAGATGTGATCCCAGGGGACCTTCTCACTGCTTAGAATTTTATAGAGGCCCATCAATATTCTGTTGGAATTGGACTGGGATTATTTTTTGTCTGCTGTATTGCTGATATTTATGCGAGATGCAAAATTTATTTATTGCTTTTTAATTATGTGCTGTTAAGCAATCAATAAACAACTTTGATCCTGATTTCTTTGAATTTGCACATGGAAGTGTTGTTTTTTTTTTTTTTTCCTGTAACCCTGATCCGTAGAAGAAAGAATCATTGCACCCAAGTTTTAATTCTAACTGAGCTGTCAGCTGAGGAAATTGGACTGAGCTGTCAGCTGAGGAAATTGGTCACCCTGGGCTCCCTTCCAGCAGGCAATGGGAGATCCTGATTCTGGGTGGAGATTTGTGTCCTGCACTGGCTGCATGACCCCCGTGGTTATGGAAAGAATCTTTGGGCACCAAGCCTTAGGGAAAATGCCCCAGTCAAGTGGCTGCACTGGTGCTGGAGTTTGTCTTAGGCTGGCCTTTTCCTAGGCTGGAAGAAGCTGTTCCTCTAACGGGGATCCACAGCCTTTAATTTAGAAAAAGCAGCAATTTGAAGACAACTACAGGCAGCCTTCATTTGCTGAATAGCTCAGTAGTCAGAGGCTTTGACCAGAAGCTGAAAAAGCTTAGGTCCCAAATCTACTTACGAGCACTTGGACATATTATTTTATGCAAATCACTTTATTATCAAAACTCTGGGGTCCCTGGTGGCTGGTAGATATTTTATTAACACCTATAAAAATGAATTAAGGAATGCTTGGAAACATTCCTGACATTGGAACATGACTGCGGATGTGCTTTAATTGCTCATCTCTGGCACTGTTTTGGTCCATAGTTTGTGTGGAAATTGGCAGCTTGGGAGGAGGAAGGGGGTTTATTTACATGCCTTATGGTGAGACAACAATCCCAGGTGCATTTAACATCCCCGCATGCCCAGAACCTGTCTGCCCAATCTGAGCTGGCATCTGATTTGCAGGAAATTCTAACTGTTTGTTGGAGTGTGCTTAGGGAAAGCTGGGTGTTGTTCTGCACCTTGGAATGCTAGCAAGCTACAAAAGCTGTGGATACACCAGTGTTAAAAAGAAAAGTACTGTGTCCCAGCCTCTGCAGGTGCATATTCCGTTATACCAGATCACCTCCATGAGCTAAAACTTGCTAAAAACTATAGAAGTTCTATGGAAACTATAAAAATCACATCTGTGTAGACATAAGGAAGGGAATCAGGTGCGTTCCCTGTTGCCAAAGCCACCTGACAGACACACCTTTGTTGAGATTGTGAGCAAACCTCACCTGCTGTCACTGAGAGCAGCACAGATACAGCCTTGTGACAGCACAAACAGAGGGGTTAAGCAAAGCCTCATTCCTATAGCTCGTCCTACTAAGGTAAAACCTATTTGTAACAATGAGTGATGGAGATTTATTTTATTTTATTTTATTTTTTCTTAAAAGGAATCCCACAATAAGTTCGGCACTTTTTATGCATATAGCTAGAGTCACCACTGGTTTCACAAGGGACAGAAACAGCAAGGAACCAGAAGACAGCAGGTCAGCCAGAGAAAAAATTCGGTGAGATAGCCTGCAAAGAGCATGGCAGCAGTGGGAGTTTGGACTGGAGAATTAAACCTGGCAACAACAGGTCCACAGCACCCCCCAAAAAAGTCAGGAGCATGTTTAGTAGTAACTGGCAGCCCTGCTGACATTTTACTGACCTGCCTCACTGAGGCCCCAGCTGATGGGAGCTGAATGTGCACAGCGAATGAATGCTCTTTTTACTTCTGGCTAATCAGTAGGGAACCAAAAAGTAAATTTGCTGATGGCTTGCTATTTTCTGTGGCAAAATCCATGGCTTCTCATGCCTCCCACTGTGAACATAAATTCATTTGAAAAACAAACAAAATAGAAGAGGGAAAAAATAGGCTCTTAATGCAAATTGCCTTGTACTAAGCAAATAAAGAGGCTAATAATAAGCGATAGCAGTGCAGACTCATGCCTTTGTCAAAAAAATGAGTCTTATTTGGTATCATTCACAGTTGCAAATTAGGACATTACAGGAATTTCTTTCTGGTTTGTGCAATTTTGGATTATTAATCTTCACTTTTACGTCAATTTTCAGGTCAGCAAAGTCTCTTACCTTTGAATACCATATAATAAAGTCACCAATTGATTTGGAACTTTTTGAAGTGTCATATTTCCATCTCCTCCCTCTTCCCTCCATCTAAGTTCCTTCTAACAGTCCCCCCATCTTAGATCAAGAATTAATGATTTATGGCAAAACTTAGTTCAATTTATTTTAGTTTTATGAAGCAAAAATCCTCCTGAGGATTTTTTGGAAGGTTCATCCTTGTAACACAGAACCTGTAACACAAATTCCATAGTGCACCTGAGAGATCTCATGTTGGTGAACTACCATCCTACTAATCACAACACACAAAATGCTTATTTCACAAACATAAAAATGAAATAGAAAGTAGACTTAGAGATACAGCTATTTAATGAGGTGCCACTCAAATTACAGCTAGTTAATGAGTTACCATTCATCAGCAGGGCAGTGGTAAGTGATTGTGTGTACATATATTCTTAGGCCATGACATATAGCAGATAATATACATTATTTCTTGTTACAGGACACTAGAGCACCATCACAGCAGGTAGCCATAGCTCAGCTGAGGCATGATAACTTATTGAATAGTAATTAATGATTACTATTGGTCTGGTCTAGACAGCTGAGGGGTTGCAAAGACACACTTTGAAAAGCATGGGATTCAAAAGAAATTATGGGCAGCTACTCATGGGATTTGCAAAAGAGACTCTATGCTAGGCAGTGAGAAGAACAGTATGTTAACATATTGAATAAATATATTTCATATATTAGTTAAAGTCTATCTGTATATTAATTTCATGATTTTCTGTTTCTATGAATAATGAATAATGCTGAAAAATATAGGTAGAAAAATAATAAATCATTCTATATTTTTCTGTGCAATTCCATATAAGTTAATGCATGGGCTTCATTTTTCTCCAGCCAGATGATGCATTGCTGAGAGGTCAAGTAAAATGCACATTTTAAATCTCTGTTTTGCAACAGCAGACATTTCCATACTAAATAACAATTTTACTTATTTAAAGGCTAAATAATGGTTTTCTCTTGTTTGTCTATGAGTAGGTAAATTAAAGTCTAAGTGCCCAGATAACCTGTTGGTCACCCCTCACATACATAAGGGAAAATCTCTCTGGCTGATGAGGTAATCCTGGCTGTGATTTGTCTATAGCAATATTTTACTTAGAAAGTCCAAGGGCTATTTCAGACAGTAGCATTTTCTCTTTCAAAGGTACCTCAATTGAAATAGTTAATCTAAGTGCAAACAAGCCAGAAATAGAGTGAGCTATTTCTGTCGAAAATCTGTTAAAAATTAAAAGCACAGAAGAAAATAGATGGATCCCATCAGTAGGGCCAGTGGTAGCAGACATGGCTGAGGTTCTGTGGTCAGACAAGCTGCTTTTGAAATGTGTAATGGTTTATGTATTTTATCCAGGTCTTGGACAGTCAGACATTTCATAGAAATCTCATATTCAAATGTACTTAGGAAGTACAAGCAGGGACACTAAAGAAATAAAAGATTATATTTGTCATTCTAGCCCAGAGCACAAAGTATATGTTTCAACACGAATATTTTGGTAATGGATGAGTAACCCCTTTCTAAGAGGAATTCTAACATGTTTTATTGATGACCAGTGCAGGCACCCCTGCACTATTCACATCTTCAGTTCCTTTCACTGTATTTCACTGAAACCTTCCATATGACCAAAGCCTTACCCTAAGTGTCCCAAGAAGTTGTTCTGTATGTAAATCCTGGCTCCTAACAGATGGCCATTTGATCTGCAGCACTGACAAAGCTGGACATTATGGAGATCTCTGAATGAATGTAATTTGCCAATTATGGGCAGTATGATTCATTTTTATATTCTAAATTATTATTTTTTACTGTGCCAGTGTGTAAAAAGGCTGTCACACGTGATCATCATTTAGATAATCAAAGCAGGTTTCAAGAAAAGACTGACTCAGACAAGCTCAGGACAGAAAATCCTGGTTATACCAGTAAGATAAATGGGGCCTGGATTAGGGTTTGTCCACACCTAGATTTTGGCCCACGACAACAAACATATTTTTGGAAATGCTTGGTATAGAGCAAAATTTCTGTACGCAACATGAACAGGCTGCCCTGAAGGGATTTCGTTTTCTTGTTTTCAGAGAGGGAAAGAGGTTTTAGCCAAGTAGACATCAGCTCAGCCATGCCTCCTGGCTTCAGAACCAGGCAACACAGACAGTTCCTTGCCAAACAGCAAAGAAATATCTACAGACTCTAGGAAAAACTGCACAGAATCCTAAGACAGCTGAAAGGACTTAGCTTTAGCTGTGGTTCAACTTTCATCACTGTTCTGGAGTCTTTGAGATTATTTTTCTTTGCAAGTGTCCATGGTCGTATACTAGGAAAAGGTTTATCCCCCAGAGGATGGCTGGGCACTGAACAGGCTCCCCAGGGCAGTGCTCACAGCACCAGCCTGACAGAGCTCAGGGAGTGTTGGCACAGTGCTCTGGGGCACAGGGTATGATTCTTGGGGATGGAGCTGTGCAAGGCCAGGAGCTGGACTCAATGATCCTTGTGGGTCCCTTCCAACTCAGCTTATTCTGTGACTCTGTGATTCTGTTTTCCCTTAACTCTGGAAGAAGAGGTCCCATGAGACCCTCTCTGTTCCCATGAAGGAGAGGAAGACCGAAAATCAAGGACTGTTCTAGGTCTTTTTCTAGGTCCTGAATGTGCTGATTATTGCAACTAATATGCAGTCTGAAATCAAATTAAATGGAATTGAAGAAATAGAGAAACAGAAATATTTTGGTGATACAGTTTTTGGTAATATAATTTTAGAGATAAAAGAGCTGTGACCCTGAGGGGAGGCTGTCGATACCAGTCATAGCTAAGGCAATGGCAAATGATGGATCCCTCAGGAAGGAAGGGAGTGCCTCCTTGAATGCACCTGGCACATCACCCACAGCCCAGGGAGCACTCACTGCCTTCACTGACAGTGGCTGACTGCACTAAAAGAAACACTTCTCAGCACTGAAATAAAGAAATTTAGTCAGAGCTAGACTGAGCACAGAGCTGCCTCGCAGTGAAGAGGAGCTATTTCTGAAAGTTTATTCTGCCTGGACTTTCTCAAGGTCCTGTTGACTTTGTGTTTCTTTTCATAGATATTCTGATTCCTACATGTACAAATAGGATATAGCTGAGTACTTACACCTTTCACAAACAGGGGTTCAAACGTATGTTAGCAATCCAATTTATCAGAATGTGTTTTTTCTACTGTGCAGTCCATGATTTATAATTTAAATCCTTGTGCCATGTAGACTCATCTCTCAAAGGAAATAAAATGTCTTGACCATAATAGCCTACTGTTTGCGAGATTCATCTCTGAAATTCAAAGCTTTCTCCTTTATTGAAAATACTGATGGTTTATTTGAAGAAGTCTCCAGATTAAATTTAAATAGTGAAGAGATTACAAACAGTCCAATTCCCTTAATGACAAGAGGAGGAATGTAGCGCTGATGTTAATTTCCAGCTTAACTGATTAAATGAAATCTTGCAAACTTTATGAGTTTTACTCAAAAACAAAACAGGCAGATTTTGATGAAGCAGCTCCTTCACTAATGGCTATGCATTCAAAACATATTAAAAAGAGAAGTGGTTCTGTAGCAAAATTAGATTAATTTGCATTGATAAAGTAAATAGAAATGAAATGAAGTGAAGGATACTTTGGTATTTTAGTGTATGAAACTTCAGTAGACTGACATTTCCTGACAAATTTCAGGCATCGTGGTAGCATGAAACACTGGGATCATGAATGCTTGATGATGGTCTGAAACTTTATTTTTTAATATATAAATATTTAACTTTGGTCACACTTATGTTACTGACAGGTCCCAAACAGGCCATTCCTGGTCAGTGTCTGTCAAGCTGTTAGATAACAGTCTCCTTTAATGCAGATTTTGCAGTTTACTCGTACAACATTTCCTTGTGCTTCAGTAAGTGTATCAATAGAAATTTTATCTAATTTTCCAGATCTCCTTCTTTTGATATTTGACCATTATTGCTTGCCCTATCCACTACTGTATGGAGAACACTTTATTTCTTCTTATTTCTTTTTTTTCCATGCAGTTGCCTTCATAAATTCTTACAGTTAACCTGTTGCTCTTGGGTTTTGTATTCCCCCTTTTCCCAAGCTCTAAAAATTACATTTTCTTCAGCATCCTGTGAGTGCTATTTTCTAGACCTCTAGGATCATCTTTGCTTCTCTTCTCTGGCCTCCTTCCAGCTGTTCACAACTATTTTAAAGTATGTTGTGTAACACTAAGGAGAGTGTTTCAGCCAAAGCCACTGAGTAGATTAGAAGGATTATGAAGATTACCACATACGTCTTGCAAGATACAATTTTTGCTTTCATATGACCTAAATTGTTTTGGCTCTCATCCCTTCTTTTTTTTGTTTTTTTTCATTTTACAGATGCAAAATCCTAGATCCATATAGATTATGTGAATCACCCCTTTTCACATAGGAAATTCTGAGATGTTGGAATTGAGTGTACATATGCTAAGTCTGGGAGAAATTTTATATTCCACAAGCCATATCTGGAGTTTCATACAGTGTTCTTTCCCTCTGCTTTTCATAGTTTCACTGATTTTCACCACTGCCAAACACTTTCTCTGTGTCTTGATTGTCCATTTTATCTGTACTAAAATTCTCAGAAGGATTCATTTCTCTCACTGGTTACATGAACCTCACCCAAAATGGACTCAAGCATTACCTGTTTGATCACTTTTCCCAGTTTTTGCCTATTTTAGTGTTATTCTAAACACAGAATCATAGAATGTTTTGGGTTGGAAGGGACCTTAAAGATCATCTTATTCCAAATTCCCTGCCATGGAGAAATCTCTGTTTTAATTCTAAAGCATAATAGAAGAACAAGTTCTTATAAACTGAATTGCTGACATAGTTCTGAACCTCTGCTTGTGAAATGTGTAAGGGCTCAGCCCTATCCTATTCGTACATGTAGAAATACCCTGCCATGGGCAGGAAATGAGGAAATTAGATTCTCTTTTTTGGATATTTGGGAAGACCTGCCATGTTTCAGGAAAGAGAAGGTTTTGTTTTTTTTTTCGCATTTGATTGTCACCATCCGCTATTTTACAGGCATTGACTTTAGTGGAGTTATTTTTGCTTTATATGAGTGCAGAAAAATAAGAGAATCTTTATTGCTCACAATAAAAAGAAGAGATCATCTGATAAAAAAAATTACAAGACAAAGAGGGCATGAAAGTCAGAGTAAGTGACTATTATTAACCTGTTTTTTTCACCTGCAAAGGCAAAACTGGATGAAATTTGGGGTATATCTTTTTTAGCTCCAGAAATGTTTTCAGTCCATTAGCAAGTGATGAAATTTCACAGCAAAGAGATATCTTCGTAAATTGTGAGGGAAGGATACTGTGGAAAACATGAAAAATTTGATAATATGCTTAGGTCATAATGAAAGTCCTTGTATTGGTAACATGGGACCTGCTCAGAATGAGAGATATGAGAACTTTGGTGCAGGAAAAGTGTCCCTTATGTGCTACTCCTGTGATACAGGCCAGGAGAGCATGGCTCTGTTTTCATGAACAGGGAACTCTCAGCCTGGGAACAACAGGTCAGTGATCAGAAATGGTTGAATTTAAAGAAAAAAAAGTCCTTCACCCTGCTCTGAAATCTGATCTTCCAACATGCAGGCAACTCTGCTCCTAATTTCAGTGGGTTTTGAAGTTACAGAAAAGCTTTGAAAATATTAGTCTTATTTGACTTCCAAATTATTCTTATTCCAAACATGTGATGTTAGCATTTCCTGGATGTTTGGCTCCTTGCAAAAGAGTGGTTTCAATAACCAGGTGATTGTGACCTAAACAGGATTTTAGGACAAGATACTGGAGGAACAGCAATATGAAATATCTCAGGTACTTATGGTTAAGAGGTTTTTTTGTTTACTTGTTATAGTTTGGGTGTTTTATAAATATTCACAAAATGAAACATGAGCACTTTAAAAAAATTTAGATATATTTTTCTTTTGTAGTCTAATCATAGTAATTGAAGGTTAGCCTTCTTTCCCCCATATTTTCCTAGGCTGTAATCCATTTTAGGATTCTGTTATGGCACATGAAATGGATCATCTGCACTAGAATGGAGGCTGCGGTGATGAAGTGCCTTCCATTTTCCCCCATAATGTTCTCAAAGAAGACTGATGATAAGATCCTCAGAAACAATTACAAAGAGGGAGATCCATCAACAGTGAAGACTGACCTTTTTTTTTCCCCCCCAAAGTTTTTTTTCTAGGTCAGTTTGACTTCATTTCTAGAGTTTTGAGCATCTTTTCTTATGGACATTTATTTACAGTCTCCAGTAAAACCAAATTAGTCAAGACAGCCAATTTTGAAGGCAGTGTTTGACATGGATTAAGGAAACCAAAATCAAATTGATGATTTCTTACATCTATTTTGTCTCCATTGCTAAAAAAACCAGTTAATCATTCTTATCTTACCAGAATGGAGTTGCTCTTATTTCCATGAGACAAAAAGCAAAAATAAAATAATAATTTAAAGGAATTTTCATTTTTGTGGAAGGAGATTTTTAGGCTGCTTTACACCTCTGAAAGTCTGCAAACTTTGCTTTTTGAGAACAACCTGTGCTTCTAGAGGTACCTCAGGTTTTGGCAAATTTCTTTCCACAGTTTCCTATACAGTTCTGCCAGCCAGCCAAGAGTACATGTTCTACAAATTCCCTTACAAGCTGTTGTTGTAATTATTTACCTAATTGTATCTATTTTTTATTTCTTTTGCTCACAGCACCTAAATAAAGCAAGGATTTTATTTACAATGGAATATGGAACAAGGAAATGCCAATCTATGGTATTCCTCTGTGCCTTGAAGGAAGACAAATCCCAGTGAAAGGAGCTCCATGTATTCTAGTGATAGCTGATATCAATGTAATGCCCACAAACCATGATAGTCATCAAATCTGTATTTCCTCACTTTTTCAGGCAAAAACCCAATTGTTATGTAAAGCCATATAACAAACTCCTCATGTGGAAGATGCTTTGGCACACTGGCAGAAAGAAGGTGAATATCACTAAAAGAAATGCAGTGGCATGATGTAAAGTAGTGAGATCAGAAGGGATTATTTTTCCTTTTCTTCAGTTCTGCAATGAATCTTTTGCTACAATGCAAACTAAATTTGAATTTAAATTCAGATTAAAATTTTCTTAGTTCGTGTGTTTGGAAAATCAAAAGTTTGTTGCATCCTCAGATCATGTGTTTGCTACAGGGAAAGTAATTTCCAAGTTTAGGGATTTATGGGATAGAAATAGAACATATAGAAAACGTTAATATTGTCCAAATCATCCTGAATGTCATTGAAAATTGAAGAACAAAGTTCTTCAGCAGTTTCATTTTGCCTGGATTGCAGGATAAGAACAGATTGTGTCTGATTTGTTTTTGGCCAAAACAGTGATATTCTCTCCAAAATTCTTGCCACTAGGAGTCAAGTTCAGTATTTTCTCTCTCTGTTCTAATGAGTACTTTCTTACTGTGGGACATATTGTGATGAATCTCTGTAGAGCACTGCTAAAAGCACTTGTGACTTCAGGAGAATGAATCATTATTGACATAAATAAATATGAAAATTCATGTATGTGCACCAAGACATAAACACATTGCCTGTTCTGGACCTGGTTCTCAGCACAGTAAGAAAAGGTAGGGTGATTCATGGTAAATACTGGAAACTGGTTAGATATTGAAAAAAACCTTCATTTTCTATGAGGTGAAGAAAATGCTATACCTGGCAATAGACAGAATGTACACATCTGAATTTTAACAGTGCTGAGAATGGAATCAAGTCAATTGAACAGTGAATTGGTAACACAGACTCAATTAATCTTCATGGCTTTCCTGGCTGCACAGCTGCTAGGTGAGAGCAAGACACAGAACCAAAACTTTTGCTGCCAGCAGTAGAGCAGAGATCAGTGGTGCAGACTTTCACCAGGTGTTCAGTGGTGTCAGAGTGGCAGAGGTTGTTTCTTTTTCCAGGGGACACTGGCTCCTGTCTTTCTGACACATCAAGACTATTGCTCATGTTCTACAAGTCCTCAAAGAAAGCAAAAGCAGGAGATGGCAGTGGGTAATATTTCCCCCGGCGGACTTTAACCTTATTTAAAAACAGCTCACTGGATACCTTTCTTTCTGTTTCAGACATCCAGAATGACATCTCAGCTGCTTCTCAAGTTGCTCTTTGCAGCCAATGAAAAAAAGACAGTGGGTGTTTGATAACCTGCTTTATTTGTCTATTTTAGCAAGTATTAAAAGCCATTCTTTATTCCGTTATTTTGAAGTGCAACCTAAACCAGTATTTCAGAGATAAAGGTCCACATGCCAGATGCCCAGAATTAACTGCAGTGGATACCACCCAGTCTTGTGGATAATACTTTATCTCCTGTGCTGGTTTTGTCTGGGACAGAGTTAATTTTCTTCATAGCTAAGACATTTCTGGAGCTGTTGTTTGTGTGGCAACATCTCTCTACCAAACCCTTCAAAGGTTATGTCCACAGGTTAGTTTAAGTTCATATGTGTGTTTTATCCTCTCTACCTTTTAAATTTTTTTTAAGTGCCTAATTTGAATTTTAAATATTTATGTGATAATGCAATTAAAACTCAAACTACAGTTTAGGTCATACTGCAAAATGAGCAAACTAATCCTGAAATACTCATAACTCCCTCTGACAGGTCATTTAATAGAACTAGCAGGGAAAGAATCCTTTTACAAGTAAGAAAAAATTAATGAAGGAATGCATCCCAGGATTCCCTGGGAAAACATAGAGTAAGACATTCAGAAATTTTCTCTTGGGATTTTAAGATCATAATTAACTAAAGTTGTTTCAATCTGTCAGACTAACTGTATCATCAGCATTAGCCCCTATTTTATAATTGTGACTGGACTCACAGAAGCAGATTTTTTTTAGTCAGTCATGTTCCCAGGAGGATACAATTGGATCAAAATGAAGCTGACTCATGCCCTCAATGGGCTTAATTAGCAAGTATAAATGCTTTTCAGCCTGGATTAAATGCCTGCCTACTCTTGCCCATGTATTTCAACTTAGTACTTTGTGGAAATTCCTCTGATGCTTCTGTATTGGCATTCCTCAACTTCCAGGCAGGTGTTTCTAAAAATCTAATATTACTTAGCATAGTGTCACCCTAAATACTATGGATATTGATTGTGGCACGGATAGAGCATGTGGTCTTAGAGAAAAGTGGATGATTCAGTGTCTGAACGCAGAGAAGCCAGCAGAAAAAAACTACAGGAGCAGAATGGACACTGGTGGCATCTTTGGCTTGAAATGACAGAACCAAAACCACTCTCTTGAAAACTGTGAAAATTAAGGTTTTCAAACAGTATTAATTGGTCCCCTGAAGGACTGCATCTCTGCAGTTGCATTATATGTAAAATATTTTTGTGGTCAGATATTTTCGTGAAAAATGGGTCAATCCATTTCACATTTTTTCATCAGGTCCAGAGAAGGAGGTGTTAAAAAATAAAAAGCTCCACAGGTCTCAGGAGATCTCTGAAGCAATTCCAGAGCTTCACAACCTCAATAATGAGTCTGCAGGGGATCTCCTTTTGCTTCAGAGGGTCTCCATGTTGTTAGAGTACCCCAGTAATTTTAAGTACCTCAAAACTCAACACCTATGAAGAAAATGCCTTCAGAGCCTTGTCTTTTCTTTGCAGTAAAGTAATTTAGAAGTAAGTCCTCCTATTATGTGAGGGGAAATTTCAACCTGCAATTTATAATCTGTATTTGGAAATATATAAACAGAACAAGAAAGGAATAAAGACAGAAACAGGACTCTAACCATTTCATTCCCATTTCATCAGCTAATCCTTTTTGAAAAGGGGATGTTAGGTAGAAAAAGCAGAGTGGGAGCCAGTGGGAAAACTGCAGTGCAGGCTCTGTGCCTCATAAACAGTGACTTTGTCCAGAGGCTACGAGGAGAATGGGGGCATGAGCTCAGCTCATGTAAAATAACTGATGAATTGAGCACAGTTATTTGTGGCTCCCCTTGATTTGTGAAAGTGATCTTTCATCCAAGCATGGATGTTTTTCAGCCATGGCTGGTTAGTTCTGTAATTGACAAAATCCTCTGCTAGAAAGAATCTCTTAGCTGTTCTTGCTGTCCTTTGTTTGCTTTGATAGATATACAGGCTGATTTTCTTTTGGCTGTGTTCACATTTATTTGTGTAAGTGTGGTCTTCTTAAGTTTGTACTGGTTCTGATTAGCCATTGCCTTATTTTCATATAAATAAAGAACAATTTCAAGCTTTCAGACATTTTAAATCAGACTTTTATTATTATTTTTATTTTTTTGTAAATTCCTGGGGCGCACACTTAACATTTCTTATATTCCCAGTTCTTATTTTCCACACAACCCTCAAAGTAACAGAATGAAGCCAGATTCTGTTCTAATTTATTTATTTTTTACTGAAACAAGTTACCATAATTTAAACTGCTTTTAATTCTAATTAAATGGATCTTGCCTTTAAAATTTCTGCTAATGCCATCTAGATGGGAAGTGGGAATCCATTCCCCCTTGTACTGTCTCTCCTGGCCCTTATCTCAGTCCCTCTCCAGCCCTCTTGGAATCCCTTTAGGCACTGGAAGGTGCTGGAAGGTCTCCCTGGAGCCTTCTCCTCTCCAGGCTGAACAACCACAACTCTCAGTTTTTCTTTACAGGAGAGATGCTCCAGCCCTTGGAGAATATTCATTTCACTGCTGTTTTTGTTAACTTGAAACCAGAGGTAAGATGTTTGTGTGAAAATGGGAATCACAGGTTTAAACTCTCATCTATTAAATACATAACTCATCCTATTTTTGGAGTAGGACTGTGAATCTGTCTATAAGTGGCTGAAGGAGGATGTGGTAAAAATATTGTCCACTCTTTGCAAAGCAACTCAGTCGTAGGGGAGCCTGCCTAGGAGCATGTAGAACAAGACTCTGAGTTAAAAAAGGATTCCCAGCAACAGGAGTGGCCAAAATAATGCCTAATTCCTAGAAACTGGCTGAGCCCTGGAAGGACACCCTGGTTCAAAACAGCAGAGGCTGAGAAAATAGAATTTCACTTGAAATCTCCTTCAGAAATATATTTTTTTTCTGGAATAAGGAAGCCTGGGATTTGGAACATTTCCCAACACTGTTTCTGCGTTGGTCTTGCAGTTTCTTAGCATATGACTGTAGGAATCTTGTAGAATTTATATTTAATCTTTCTTCTACTACCATCTACCACTAATGAGCAGGTCCTGAAAAACAGTTTTAGTAACTTTCTTTCAGAAATTACTGCAACACACACATATTGGATGTATATTTTTTTGGTTGAATGTTGTTACGTAGGTCTGGCCACCTACACAGAAGAGATTTTTAAGATATTTGCATGTCAAAAAAGAGAATCAGGAAATGGAAAAATAAAACAGCAAAACAAAACCAACCAACCAAAAAAAAACCCCCCAAAAAACCCCAAAACAAAACAAAAAAAAAAACTCTCCCAGATGTTAGGAATTATCTAACTTTAAACCAATATTTGTCTGCATTTAACTGGCTATATTTGCTGTAAGAACATCATTCTTCTTGTAACTTCTGCCATTAATAATTTCTTCAGTGTATTACTGGAGTGAAAACAGTACAGACTTCATGAAGAGAACAATTGTTCTTTGTAGATGAAGGTTAAACTACCAGTGTGGAATTGCTTCCTACACAATGGGAGAAGTGAAAGATTATAAAATATGCCTCCTGTCAAGTAGACAGCCTTAAAGCTTCTTGGCTCTAAATGAATCCCTTGAATTGATAGTTCAGGAGCATAGCTTGTGCTTCACAGGACTCAGCTCAGTTGTAAAACAAGCAGATCCCTCCTATTTATGCAGAAAATCTGGAGAATACCATTTTTCAAAGCATCTTTGAATAAATAATGCCACACTTGTGATATGCTGAAGTTCGGTGTTCATGTGGTAGTAAATACTCATCCCAAAAGAGCATCCATGTTTTGCTTTGTTTACATCTACATTTTAGAGCAGGTGAAAGGAGGAAAATCAGGAGGAAAAAAAATATCAGAACATCAAACTGTAATTTTTCAAGCCTAAATAGAAAAGTTAAAGGACTTGATATCATGGGCAATTATCAGGCTGATTTCTTTTACTTACCAGCATTTTTATTGATGTTACTGGAGTGTCTTCTAATTTCCACTGATCATACATTGCTGGTAGTTAGAAAGTAGAATTGAAACAAACAAAGCTCTAGGGCATTAGGAAACTCAAAATTGTATTTCCTCATAATTTGAAATGAATCAATTTTTCAAGAAACAAAAATATTTTAAAATGGGACTTAATTGAGGCGAATGTGAAGTAATCTTCTAGAGATGGTGGAGTCACTGACCCTGGAGGTGTTTAAGAAAAGATTGGACTTAGCAATAGTTGAAATGGAGGTTTTTGGTTATAAGTTGGACTCAATGGTCTCAGAGGTCTTTTCTAACCTAATTGATTCTGTGATACTGTAATTTCTGAACATTAAAAAAAAAAAGTTATTTACTTTCTGGCAGCCTGCTTTAATGTGAAGAAAATTGTACTTACACATCCAGTGCTAGAAGATCAAATCCCTCAATTTTTACTTCTTGTGTATCAGAGGTCATTGAGAGCTAAGTATAGGGCCTGGACTTACCTCCTGATCTGAAAAGCACAGAAATCCTCTAGAAATGCTACTGATTTTGATTATATGATTAGTGGATTATCACATCCTCAATTTATGTCACTTTTTGCTTTGTTGCAAATTTAATAAATTATACTACTACTACTACTACTAATATATTCCCAGTGCTGATGAGTAGGCCCAGTTTTAGCTGGGTTCTAAAGACTATGCTTGTCCTGCAGATTTCCCTGCAAAGGCAGAAGTAATTAGAGGAGCATGTGATGCATATGTTACTGAGCTCATTTTCAGAAGACTGTGGAATCCAATTTATTGATGCATATGTCATGTTTTCCTTAAGGTAAGCCAAGGGGAAAAGTTGTAATATTTGAGGGATGGACAAAATAAATGTTTACTAAATTAATCCCCCATCAGTTTATAGAAATTACTGTCACTGCTTCACTCTCTCTGAGGATGGCCATGTCTCAGTAAAGCTGTCTTTGGGTCTGACATGTATTTCCAAGAAGTGTGACTCAAAAGAGCAGAATGTTGCTTTGTTCTCCCTGTGTGTGTGTTGTGCTAACCATAATGAGGCTGAAGCTGCTAGGTAACATTTATAACTCAGAAATAGCAAGAGTAATCAGCAGTGCATACAGCACCAGGCTATACTGAAGTGAGGGGTTTACCTTCCTAGTACCAGCTTTAGAAAAAAACTAAAGTCCTTCCCTCTGCAACAAGTTCTATTCAATAAATCCCAGGATGCCCAATGGAATGGAAATTTCTCAGAGCCTAAGCCCCAACTGAGTGCAGAAAGCATCCTTCAAATAAAACAGAATAATCAGACAGCTGAGAAAACCTCCTGCAATATGAGTTCATAGCATTCTAGGACTTGATGCTATAAAGATCTGTATCAGTGCATCCTTTCTTCCAGATAATTGGGGGTTATGATACTGCAATACACTGCTAAACAGAGTTAATATATAGTCCTATAGTACAAATTTTTTTCATATACCAATTCTTGCTTGCTCACCCCTCCCTAGAGTTTGATTTTTCCCTTTGAGCTTATCAGTATGTATTTTGTTGGATTTGTATTTGTGTTTCAAAGTTTTGCCATTGCTCAGTATTTATTGCACAGGTTTCTCTTAAAAAAAAAGAGAAAAAAAAAGTTATTAATCTTCAAAAGTATTTATTAATACATAGACTGGTGCTGGTATTTAGAAATGCTCCATAATATATGCATATAAAAGATTATTTAATTCTTGTCTTCAATAACTAAACTATGTCCACGTGCTTCAGTCAAGCTCCTTCTCATCTAACTGAAGGAAACAGTCCCAAAATCAGCCCAAGTACATATAATAGTCAATGTATAGCCTTTATTCATAACAGAATATGAAAAAAGAATCCAAACAAGTTCTGACAGAGAGAGGATGATGAAAGCAGTGCTATGTACAGATATTTGCTGCCTTAAGCTATCACAGTGTTTCCTTTCTTCTAGTCTGGACTGAAAACACACAATTGCCAGGCTCACTCTGAATTTTTTGTTCCTTGAGTTGCATCTGTGATTTTACTTTGGGAAAAGAAATATAAAATTTACAGCTAGGGATATTAGATAAGGGGCATTTGCCAATAGATGAAATGAGGAAAGGGAGTTTGCAAGCGTGGCCCATAGGTTGCTGCTCCTTTGGTCTCCAGGAGACAGCAAATGAATTTCTTGGCTTCTGCACCTGCATCATGATGTGAGCAAGGCCCCAGCTCAGGCTTCAGTTCAAACTTCCCAAACATGTGAAGCTCTGAAACCCAGAGGACTCCAGGCTTACAGCCAAGCAGCAAAGTGCTGTAGGATTTGGGGCTTGGTTTGTTGTGTTTTGTTCTTTGCCTGTGGATCTCCATCTCCTTCCCAGCAAGGCTGTCATGCTGCCTGTTGAAAGGCTGGCTGGGACCTGAAAGATGCTCAGCCTGGGATCCTGATAGGACAGAGTGGGCCCCTCTGTATCCTGTGGAGAATTAACATGAACACACACAGCTGCTTTGGGGAATGTGCTGATCTTTCTGGCTTATCCCCATAAAAGAGGCACAGAGGTGGTATCTCTTTTTTCATCTGTACTTTCTGTGATGGGCCTTCTACATCTGCTGATTTACACAGAGCCTGGCAGAGGGAAGATTTAACTGTACTCTGGGCTTTGTGTTTCTGAATGATAACTACCTAAGTATCATGGACACAGCAGTTGCTTGAATCCCTTGTATATCTTTTCAGGTAGATAGTAAGAGATAAATAATTTTGGAAACACCCAGTTGGAAATTATTTATTGTTATTTGTGGAGGAATAGAGTTTTCTGAAGGAAACACAGGTTTTACTCTCTTTAGTTTCTCTTTTCTTCATCCTTCCCAGGAACTTTAAAATTATTTTGGGGTACTCCTGGTATCATTAAAGAAGGTGACCACAGCCCAGCTGAGTGATGAACTATCCATCATTTATAATTTTCTTTTTGTCTCTTCAATGGCAATAGAAAATACAAATGAAACAAACAAACAAACAAACAAAACAATTAGGTGTGAAAGAACTGCTAAGCAATTAAATGAATTTTACTAATTCCAGATTCAAAGTGAAGTGTGAAGATAACTCATGTGAGCTCATGACAATGTGGTGGTCCAAAGAGTTTGGGAAAGCTGCTCTTTGCCTTAATACATGAAACTCAACCATAATAACAATTAGGCTTCAGCTGCAGCAAGACCAGTGAGATCCAGTGGTGACGTGGATCCACAAGTGATGATGATTTCCTGAGATGTTTAGATTCACCTGTGGTTCTTTGCAACCATCTACATTTAGTGTTAGTTAGGTATGGATGGAACTTGAGTCCACTGGAAATTCACAGTTAATGTGTAATTTAATGGTGCATTCTCACAACTTCTGCCTGCAGATCCTGCAAATAAATTCAGCATTTCAAGAAATAGTTTTCCATAATGATAGCTGAATACATGATAGCAGCAAGAACCCAAAAAGATAAGGATCTTCAGGGTTTTTGCCTAGCCCTCTCTGTGTTAGGCTGATGGGTTTCTAAGACTCGGAGTAGAGGATTTTCTTCCTGAGGTTTTACCAAAAGTGCCAAGTAGAAGAAGGATATCTGGTATTAACTGGTACCTCAGCTTTTAAACACATTCCAAGGATTCCCCAATCAGTTTATTCATCTTTCCTTCTAGCAGAGAGCAGCCAACCACAGGGCTCTTTGCAGCCAGGTATTGACCACTCTGGCAATCAGTCACTGTCTCCTTGAGATCAGCAGCGTTGGGGATTGTAGGATACATTTCTAGAGATGCCACACTCTTGTTGTCCTGTGGTTTGGACCTACCTGTAATGTCAGAAAATCATGCAATAATTTATATAGCAAATTACTGCTTAATCTTCCCTGCACTCCAGTAAAGCAGGCAAGAGTGGGAGGGTGACAAACACACAGGAAAAGGGATGTGCACAGGGTCTCCAAGCCAGGCAGCGACAGGGCTACAACTCAGTCTAATTGTTGAGGTTGTTTCAAGGTCCAAAATCAGTTCATAAGGAAATATTGACTTAAAATAGTGTCTGAACTAACAACCCAAATTCACAAAAGCTTCTTATTCCACACCACTGCTGCAAGTTTGACAACAGCTCAGTGCTGCTACCTGTGGTACAGAAACACTTGGATAACTCTGTGTTTTGTCATGGAATTTTTAGTAATTGTAAAGAAAAAGTGTTTCTCTGCACTTTGTACTTGGTGGAAAAAAGGACATTGAGGATAACTGGGTTGCTAAGGTTAATTGTATTTTATGTGTTTTTCTGAAGGCAATTTAATTTGGCATCACCTAGAGGAAAGAAGAAAGGACAACAATCAGTCATGGAGCATAGCTAAGAATACTCAACTTTTTATTCTGCATACTGAAAACTCAGTTGGTCTGTGAGAAATCACATTTCTCTGTGACCCAAATGGCATCATAAATAAAATAAAATCAGATTATCTTCTATTTTTTAATAATTCTCAAAAGAATAAAGGAGGAGAGAATTCAGAATAGGATTCTTTTGCTGTATTACAATTTCTGACATCAATTTCATTCTAATACATTCAATAAGTATAAATATTGAAATATGATCTATAAGAAGAGGCATAGTTTATTTAAAACAGCTGAGGAAATGTAATTTTCTTTAAACTTAAATAATTGAACAATGTATTTTGCCATGAGTGAAAGCAGAGGAAGTGTGCACACTCCACTGTACTAAAGAGTTAACGCTGTCAAAGTTAATTTTGTGCTTTTCAGATTGCAGAGATGTAAAGCCAGAGCCGGGAAGGACAGATAATTTTTATGCCAAATTAAGGATGACTCTAAAACCTAGTGACCTTTAAATGGGATGTGGAAATCAAGGATAATTGAGTGGCATGTCTGCTAATTATTTAAAGGAATTAATAATTCAGAAAGAGAGAACTGGGTCTGACCTGGACTACAACTGGAGGGGCACATATACAAATCTGAGGATCCCTCATCTGCCTTGTGACCTCTACTTGAGATATTCTAAATTCAGTCCAAGATATATGAGATAAATTAGAGTACTGGAAATTATGGAAGAGGTAATTGTTGTTCCTACAAGCCAGAGGAGCCCCGAGCTGCCACTGAACCAGGAGGTATCAAGTAACTGGGGATAGGGAAGATAACTGATTCAGGTGTGGACTGGAGGTACCCTGACCACAAAACTCTGGGGCAGTTGGACCTCTCTGGGATGCATCCTAGGAGTGCCCATCATTTGCTTGTTAACACTGATTCAGATTTCTGCAAATAGGTGCAAAATATGAGGAGGAGTTAGGGCTCTGTTGATGGACAGAGATTTGTCTGAGCAGATATTTATCTTGACTGTATATATAACTACACCTACATGAGTTTGACATCCAGGTCTCCTTTTACAGGCAATACTGTGGAAGAGGCATTCTTTGCACAATTAACACAGTCTTGAGGTAGATGTGGAAATAGTTCAGATTAATTAATCAAAACAAGTGCTAATTTATCTCTACACATGCAAACCCCACCCCGCTTTGATCTGATCAGAGTTTTGCAGATATGGAACTGTGGGTGAGATCAGTTTTGCAGAAATCACAGATGGGATATAAGGACCTTGATAATATGAACAGTGATCTGCCTGGGACATGCAGAAAAAACTCTGCAGACTACTGAAAATCTAAGTTTTTTTCTTGACTTTCCTGATGCTTTCATTTCAAACAGAGAATTTTGCTTGTCTTTTATGTGTTAGTGGGGGTTTGGAATAAAATGGTTTTGGAACGTCAAAGCAAGTCAAGTCTGTACTTTAACTAACCTGGAATAATGTATTATGCTTGCTTCTCTTTCACACTTCTTCATGGTCTAAGTATCCTTGGGAAGAGTCAGCCAAGATGTAGCACATGCACTGCAGTCATGAACACCACAACTTTTCATGCCAATGACATTTAACATGTATTAAAAGCTAGGAGACATTTTTCTATTAGGATACTCATTGGAAAAAAAAGATATATTTTTCAGTTGCAGCTGTGCAGATGTCTACCCAACACAATGAATTTTCTGGGCTGAATAGCAGAATTTCTATGAGATATTTAAGATAAACAATGTTGGTATTTCTGCAGTGCTCTGCCCCATGTTTCGCATCCATGTCCTTTGATACTAATTTGATGGGATTCAGCTGCGGATGAAAGCTTCTAAATGTTGGTGCTGCCTTGTAGGTGCCTGTGTGTGAACTGTGTATCTAAGCACAGGAGAGAGCATCCAGCCAGTGCAGTGGAATTTAGGGAAGCATTTTCAGCAATGTGGATGATTCCATCTGACCATCTGAACACTTCATTGACACAAGTGTCTGTTCTGAGTAGTGGAGATGGGCTGGGATGAGAGCCTAGACACTGAGATCATAAACATTTCAACACCTAATTTTGAAATCTTACTCTGGAAGTTGAGCTGCATCCACCAGTAACATATTTACCCTTCTAGAAACTCAGTCAACATAATTTCTTATCCTTACTAACACACCTAAAGGGGATGAGAAGGAATGCTTATATTCTCTGTGAGGAGGGGACCTATGCAACTAATATTCACAAACACACAAAATATATTGCAGCAAACTTTATGAGTGTGAAGCTATCCACGGGTCAGACATGTGAAACAAAATCTGAAGAATAAATAGCCTGTGTGTTTCACCAGAATTTTCCATGTCTGTTAACTTTGTGGGTCTCCTTGAGGGACCACCTGAACCAACCCGTGTCCTCCAGGAAGATGATGGGGTGCAGAAAAGTGAAGTGTCCTGAAGCAGAGTACAAAATCCAGTCCTGCAATTGGATCCATCACCCAAAGCACACAAAATCAGTATGCACACCCTTCAAAAGAGCTCCAAGTCTCTTTCATCTTATACCAGCAAGCCTTTCTCTGTCTAAAAGCAAAAGAACACACAGCACCAAGGAACTCTAATGAATAACTGCAGAATGTGGATCTGTCTTTTGTTATCAGCTGCTGTCACAGAGGACTATAACTTTTTTCCTCTATTATCAAGGCCCAGGATTCATATTTCTGCTTCAAATTTCTTTTATCTTAAAGCTTCCAAGTAGATATATTTGATTCATTAATTCATTCAGAAAAGACTTTTGTTGTCTCATGCTTCAGTAGCAGTACATGTTATTTGTTCAGCAGGAACAAATAGTTCTTGTAGACTGAAATTCAGTAAATCACCTTAAGGACTTTACAGAAAAATATTGAAAGTTAGATTGTGTGACCTGAGGTGGGATTGGACTGCCTCTGCTCATATATAGTATTTTTTACATTTAAATCTTTGTCCCAAAGAAGCTGTGCCCAAAACTCCTGTCCACCGAATCTTGCTAAATCCCTGGGATATGCAGTGTGATTTCAGCAATTACAGATCAACCATCAACAGTTCCTCTTTTTTGAATGACTGAAGCACATATTCTTGCGTTAGGATGGGGCAGACAAGTTTTATTGCCCGTTATTGGGAAATGCTGCCTGTGAGAATGGTGCTAACTCCATTACTGAAGACACAGAATTCCGCTGTGGGAACAGATCTCTAAACTAGAATCTTGCATTGCGCAATTTTTATTTTTTTTTTAAATCCAAAGCAGAGGAAGAGAACCTTTGACCTCTGTCCCCAGTTAAAAACAGTTATCAAAACCAACATCCAAATTGCACAATTCAGCTTCCCCTGCTCACTTGCTCTCAAATTTCCTTTACCTCCCTCCCCACGTGCTTCTGATTTTGTTTATTTTCTTTTGGGTTTTTTTTGTATTTTGCTTGGACGTTAGGTGCATTGATCTTAAAACCTTTATTGTGAGATGGATTTAATGCCCTGAAAGTGGATTCTACTGTTTATTAAATATCTTTGTTTTCTCCTCCTAAGAAATGCAGAGCATGCTACAAGCTTAGCATTGTCTATTTAGAGAGTTTTACTTTTTTTCCCCCCAAGCAGTCAAAAGAAAAAGGTTCCCTAATTTCTCCTGGCCTCTCCTGGATAGTTTCAAAGCATGGAACATGACTGAGCCTCAAAAGTTATGTTGTGAAGTTTGGCATTTTTTTCACCACAGGGAAAACCCCCCAAACAAGGACATCACTATATATTAATAGGCACAGCATGTTTTTAAAGGCCATAGGTACATGTCTTCCACTTGAATTTTTTTCTCTCTGGTCCTTCATGTGCACCCAGAGAGAATTACACCACACAGAGCAACAATGAATGAAATTCTCATCAGAAAAATGTTTTATTGCAGTGAATTTCACTGAATGCAAAGCACAGGGTCTCTCTGGCTTTAGGGCATGTGTATAGAGCTTGAGAAAGAATCTACTGATTAGTTCATTGCAGCAGAGTTACTGAAAGGTTGTGATTTATTTACGAATTTGAATTTTAGGTACCAGGGAACAGAAATAATTTTTTTAAAAGTTATTCTGAATGTAGTTGTATTTGCCTAACTTCAGAAAGAGAAATGGCTGGGGAAGACAATCCTTAAAGGACTTCATTCTGCAGGTAGTAAAATGAGTTCTAATATTAAAATTGTCATAATGATAATTAACATGATAAAATGTTTTAATGAAGGGGAAAAAAACAAATAGCTGTGCTCCAAAATGCTGCTGCAACAAGATGGATATTGCTGATGTTGTCAAGGATTTGTTTTATAATGGTGATCTGTGTCTCTTCTTTCATTAGCATGAAATAAATAGCAGTTTAAAATGACAAATGCTCTCCAGTAGATGTTCTTTCATACAAGACAGGATTGAGATAAGATGCATAAATCTAGTTTTGTTCTAAATTCTTGAAGCAGGCTGAAAAAGGGGTGACTGGTGTACTTAAACCCCAGGAACAAACTCCATGAGGTCTGTTTCAGTGTGCCTCTTTCAGAGTCTTTCTATATGACACAGGTATTGGAATTTCCCCTCTTTCTCTATTGATCTATTATGTGAAAAAAGTATTTTTTTCTGCAGCGCTTCTCCATATGGTCTACAAATTTATTGAAGCAAGACCTTCTGTCACCATGTAAGTTCAATATTTAAGATAACAGGATTAATAAGTGCAATTATGTGCACACACACAACTTTGTAACAGGAATAGTTTAAAATGTGATCTTCCCTGAGTGGGGGGAATCACTTTCAAATTATCTGAATCTTCAAATTATTCATGGGAAAACTTCCTGCAAAAAAATTACTACAGTGGTGGCTGCTTGGGCCAGAAGAGCTATGAGATCTTGTCATAAGAATGCAAATTGGATCAAATAAGACCCAAATCAGACAGAGATCTAAATGAATGTAACTTGTGCTCCACTTAAAGTAAATGAAGAGAAACAGGGTGCAAATCCTCCTTCCCTAAACCAGATGTTTATAACAGCACTCCAAAAATCCCTCTGTCTCTCTTTTCAAAGGGAAAACCTTTGAGGGATAAGTTCAAATGTAAAAGTGTGTGTTTTATCCCTTTTGGTCAGGTGAGTGCTGTTCCAAGTGGCAGCTGCAGGCCTGGTGTCAGCAAAGGCAAAGAGCATTTTGAATTCTGGGGATATCCCCATCCTTCCCAAGTCATTGGAATAACAGAAAAAATTTCAAGGATCCTTTCCTGGCTTTGAATCAGGTCTTCTTTGGACTAAGCTTATCTCAAGGCAGCTCTGGTCCTTACATTATTAAGACATGATGGTAGAGCTTTTAAATATAAAGCCTGTGAAAAATGGCAGATAAGAGCTGGACAGATAAGCTGCCTGCTGAAAGATAAAGACACAGTCTTTGCTGGAGGAACACCAAAAATAAACTTTAAACTTCAAATTATTCACAAAAAAATATCTGGGATAAATTTAGACAGAAATAGATTTTTGCAATAACAATTATAAGAAATGTATCTTCTGCAGCTGAGACTTTACCATGTGTACTGAGAAGAGATTTGTTACCCCTTCGTAAGAATTAAAAGCATCCCTGAAGTTCAGCAGAAATAATTGAAAGTTTAAATTGAATCACAAAGTTAGAAACAGTCATAAACTACTGCAATTTAATAGTAAATTTAAATTAAGTTGGGACAAGGCATAAATGTGTTTGGATAAAAAAAAAAGATGGAAAATTTGCTGCTAAAAAAAAGACAATATATTAATCAAAACAAAAACTAAAAAGACTTACAATAGCAGACTAGAAAACGTGATCTGGAAGGAGTAATGAGAAGGATATCATCTAGGTCATAATATTAATCCAGATAATGGAGAATTTAAAAAGTTAAAAGAAGAACCTTGAATGTGAACTATACTTAATTCAAAATCATTGAAGCAAGTGAAGTGCATGGGTATTGTAGCAGTAATGATGTCTGGAATGTGCAAAGACACTAATTGCAGTATTCTTTGCTAATTAAAGAAACTATAATTAGAGCAAAAGGATTTAGAAACTATTTTGTTATAGCACTAAGACAATGTCATGTAAATGAGTTCCTCTGTGTGCACAAAGGTAGAATTCTGCTTCCCCATGCACCAGTCATGGATGCCCTTTACTAATTAAATAAACAGAATATGAGCTGGTGATCAAATGCCTTTATAAGGAGAAAGACAGGGATAGATTTTTTTTCACTTCTTTTCTCTGTGATCACTACATCACTTGAACTGAAAGAACAACTCAACTGGCCCAACTCACAGATACAGGTCTGTAGTTTTTTTCCCCCTTCTATGTATAATTCCCATTTGTATCTGGATTGATGTAGAGAAAGGTATAGGAACTTATAATATACTTTGAAAATTTTCATATGTTTTCTTAATGTTTCTTCCTCAAGCCCTTTTTCTTCAGAGAGGAATCCATATCTCCATTTTCAATTGCTTCCTTCTATTTTGCTGCAATTAAATCAGCATAATGTACTTTTGTTGTTAATGTCAGCAGTATCATCCAGAAAAGAGAAGGTGGGAGAAAAAAGTTTTCATTCTTACTTCCACTCGAGTCTGTGCTTAGCTCAGTCTATTGAATCAATGCGATTGACATGGGATATGCTCATAACCCTTTTAATTGGTTGATGAAGGCCAGATGACGTAAAGGTCACATGTGGGATATAGTATTAATGTCACTCTCTTCCTTGGAGTGAGTGACAAACAATTATCTCCATGCTAGGATTTAATTGGATTGATATCCAGAGTTCCAGCACTGGCAGCTGCCCCCAGGATGACTATTTTTTGATATATGCAATTACGTGCCATCATGAGATTGTTGGCGATTAATGTCAGCCCTTCAGAACTGTCACCCAGAAAAGGAAATAAAGGCAGACGTTACTGCTCAGGCCTGAAAAGATAACGATGGCCCTGGAGCCTTCAGTGTGGCTTTCTGATAAAAGCACAGTTTCTTGAGCTACCTCAGGGCAGTGGTGTGGTGGATTTAAGGGCAGCCTGTTTTATTAGGAGTCCATTTGTTTTATTAGTAATCTCAGCAGGAAACACCTCACTCTTTTGGAAAAGGTGTTAGAGGAGCTAAAGAGAAGTAAATGAGAACTTAATTGAACACATGAGAGTCACTTATAAGCTTAGCAATGAAAGAAAGACAATGGGATCCAGCAAGAGAAATGTCTCTTGTCTGCAGAGTTTGAGCAAGACAGATGAGAGCAATGGTGGCTATCGTTAACTAACGATGTGCAACCACGGTGCAGTGAGCAGTTGATTACCTTGGCTGGGAATGTAATCCCTGTCACAGATAATCACTGTCAATCTGTTAAAGGAATCAGTCTGGAGACTTAATTTCAGAAAAATATCCATGATCTCCCTGGACAGGGTATCCAGGGGAACATTTGCCCATGCAATGTTCACAGGTCAGGCTCATTTGGTTAAAACTTCTGTTGGCTTGAGAATTACACATTTGCCTTTTGCTTCAGTATCTGGCACTTATTGCGTGTGAGTTGTCACTTTGCTGTGGCTGGGAATACAGAATACATCCCAATAAAGAGATGTGTGCACAACCTCCAGGTGTCCTGTCCTCCCACACCATCCTCCTTTTCCTCTCTTCTGGGACACAGGTACAACAGCAGATCCCAACCAAGCTTTGGGCAGATTCAGGAAAACTTGTTTATTTCTATGGCTTAAATTTACTGCTGACATTGCTGGTTTTGACTTCTCCAGAGAAAAGGTGGAAGTGCTCCATGAATCAGATTTGGTTTTCCAGTCACCGGATATACACAGAGCGTTAAAGTCTTTTATTATCCTGTTCCACATTTCCACTTCAGTTCTTTGAGACTGTGTTCACACAACTATTTGTTCTTTATTTTCATAAATAAGTATATGGAACTACCTGTGTTTTTCACCGCGTTCTCCAACCCTTCCATTTATTCTTAAGGCTTTTCTCTGTGTTATCTCAGATTTTCCAGTATTTTTTTTTCACCTTTTGAAGGAAAATTGGAAACCAGAATTCTAGAAAATTTCTTGCAGAGGTCATGTCTCTCTTTCTTCTCAATTGGCAATTCTTTGTAAAACCAAACCCATCTGATTGCTGAGAGTTCATTATTATCTGGTGATTTGAAATAATCCTTAATTATTTTAGAAATAATTTTATCAAGGTACTTGTAACAGTAGCTACCAACTCAGTAAGAGGTTGATAGAATACATGGGGAAGAACTGGCATATTTGGAAACAAATGGAATGTCAACTCCTCTGGACAAATATCCACTCCTTTTCACACTTGCCCTATGAAATGTGAGGGGCAATCAATTTTCTGGATTATTTTCTAAATAAATAAAGATATATATACATATAACAAAGTCAAATGTTCAATTGCAGTCTATTGAACCACTACCATTTCCTTCATAGGCCAATTTTTTTTGTCCTGTTAGCCAAGGTACTAAGTTAACTTGGTGACCTTTTCTTCAGTGTTGATTGATATTAATTATTTTACCTTTCTTTACCTTTAATATTAATTGAACCCCTTGTCTGCTGCCCCACAATTTTTTTGCCCAAGGTCAGTATCAAATTAGAAAGAAAATAATTATTTACATCAAAATAATAACCTTTTACAGAAGTGAGACAAAGGGAACTGTGTATATTCCACACTACCAGTTTCTACTACATCAAGTACAACCAAGAAAAAAACAACTTTTTTTATAAACACTCAGAAAATTTCAAGATTTCTGTCATGCTAAGACGTCTAATGAATCACAAGACAAACAATGAGCAAGTGAAGATTCAGGTGATGAAAAGCCCTAACAACCAACCAATTAGATGGGATTGTTGTGCAATTAAAGTTTTGAATTCTTATAGATTGTAAATGTATTTTAAAAGAGGCAAATATCATTTGTGCACCCTATTCAGATGAAAAAAAATCACAAAACCCTGACAAACAAAGCTTTTCAAAGAAAATTATAATTAGCACAACACAAATCAGACTCACCAGGAGTAAACTCGCTCATGTTAGTCAGTCAGAACTCTGAGGCTGGGGAAGATGATAAAAATGTGCCTCACTGATTTTTCCTAATCTAATTAATCATCATTTTGTGGCACAATCCTATTTGCATGGAGTGACACAACAGCTGGTGCTGTCTGTGTTCTGGAGCTTCTTGAAGGTACCAGTCTCCAGGACAAGCTTTGTCACATTTTAGGATGGGAAATGAGGAACTATTGGTGTGATCAAATTCTCTGAAATACCTGAGGCTGATGAAGGTATTGAAGGTATAACTTGGTGTGCTGTAGAGAGGCTATTACTTTCACTGCCATATAATTTACTTTTATTTCTTTGTGTATAAGAAGTCAAGGACAGTCACATTTTCAAAATGATTAAAAACTTTACACTGTAACTCCTAGGAATTAGCATACCTAAATCATGTAACAGATGTCCTGGAAATATTCCAGATGCCATTTAATCTTCAAGACATCTATTCAGCATTCTGTGTCCACAGTATTAGAGCAAGAGATCTAATATGCTATGATAAACAAAACTTACAAAACAAACAATTTTACTGCCTTCTTAAACTACAGTGCAACTCAGTTTCTTATTCCTAAAGAAACAACAGCAGTTTAAATTTAAAACTCGTTAATATTTGTTGCTGCTGTTCTTTTTTATTTGCTTTATTTGCTTTTTAGAATGAGATCAACACAGCAAATGCAGGAAAGATAATCCACAGTTAAAAATCTCATTATTCATTAATTATACTTGCAAAGATGTTCTGTATATTATATACAGTGTCCAAGCCATTTGTCTGCACAATTATTTATTTATGGAGTCAGCATAGCTGACCCATAAGTGTGCAGCATTTTGGTTTTCACTCTTAATACCATGTTGCTGGGGAAATACATCACTATGTAAACAACACTCTGTGTAATTAGTTTGACTGAAATCCACAGTTTCTTACCTCAAGATACATGCATCCACTGCCAAGCATGTCAATGGGAACTGCACATTTACATTTGGAGACAAAAGCCCTATGTTTTACTGGTAGCTGAAGAAATTTCAAGGTTTCAGAGGTTGTTTCTGCACATATTTCCAGCTTAGCCCCCAAAAGTTATTTGCAGTGAAGTTTGGTTTGTATGAGTAAGACAAGAAGTGAGAGAATCCCATTACTTCCCAGAAAATACAGATATGCAAACAGATCTCCCTAGCTTGTGCCATCAAAGAACCTACTCGCAATGACTTCTGTGTCTATCAGGTACCTGGCTTTCCTTGGGTATTTATAGTGAGACAAGATGTTCCCATCCATTTTTAGATATTTGAAAAAAAATTCCATCCCTCAAGGGGAAAAGAAAGAATTATGAGCTGGGGTTGTGTAATTACACATAATTGCTTTGACTCCAAGTAAGGCACATTGATCCACACTGGCTCAAGACCTCTCCACTAATATTTGTGTTAACTTGTCACGCGCAGAGCCTGAAGATATTTTTATTGCATTTGTCATTATTTCACGGTGTTGGCATGAATTTTAATGCTTTCTAAAATCAGGTATCAATAGCAACAGAGCAAGCAGTAGCAGAGCAGCCAAAAGAAGTTTTTGTCCAGGTGGGAAAAACAGAACACAGTGATTATGTCACTCAAATTAGCTGTTCTTAGCCAATGTTTTGCATATTCTTGACAATACAATGACATTTGTCTTGACAATGCACATCTAAGGCTTTCTGTCATCTTTCTGTTGCACATCTTCCACTCACTGCTCACTTATTTCTCATCATTTGCTTTCAAAGTGCAGGAGATAAGTATGGAGTCTTCAAAGCCCTAAAACACATACATCTTTAGTAACCAGCATAAAATGTGAGGCAAAAAACATCCTCTGTGTACCTGCAGCCTAAACCTAAGAAAGAGTTTTTAATCGATTTCATATTCTTCATATACCTATTCCTGTCTTTCTGCTTCAGTTGTTCTCAGGTTGGTTCCACATTTTCCTCTTCTGAGCCCTTGCAATGGAACAGCAGGAACCTTTCCCCCTCAAAACAACACCTTATGAAAAAATAACATTGGATGATTTGTTTATACAAAATAGATAGTAGTTCATGCTGGAATATGAGAGGTTTTCTCCCGGGAAAAAGAAAAAGTTTTAAAATCTCTTAGATATCTGTGACACAGACGTATACCATGAATTATGACACAAAGGTCATAAACTTGAGAAACTGTTTTCCTAATTAACAATGTCTGAAGAAGGAGAGTGAGGCTGGGTGGGTGTATGGCAGCTGACCAAAGCTAATCATCGGTGTAGAGGATGAAAAGCTGTTAAATTCTTCTGGGAATATCAGTTGGCTAAATTTTGCTAAATGTAAACAGTGGTCCAAGTAGGTCGGTAAATTAAAATGTCTGTGTAAAACATGCTTGACTTAGAAGAAACTATTTAGATTAATGGGCTATACCAAAAAATCTTGTTAGTGTTTCTAATTTTGCAATATCTATTAATCAGAGGTGACTGTTCTCTAAACTGCCACAAGCACAATTCCATGCAAATTAGTTCAATTAAAAATTAATTAATCAACTTATTCCTTTTCTTTTCCCTTTTGTTTCCCCCTTTTTTTTTTTTTTTTCTTTTCATCAAAATTGGACATAAACCTCCTTGCCTGGGGTCAAAATGCATCAGTGGTGATACCAGGAATTCTCTGATACGAAAATGAGAGCAGGAATCTGCGTGTCTCTGACCTCTGGGACGCTTCGAATTGCAAAAAGAAATAATAACAGCAGAGAAGGACAAAGCAGACCAGCTATAAATTGGCATTGACCATAAAAAAAGCAGGTACAGTTTCATCCTAAATAAACATATTTACTGAGCATATATTAGGACAATAAGATAGCTATCCTTAAGTGTTATGCCCAGAAGAGATCCTCATCCCCACAGATGATTTGGTGAGGTTATTTTCAAATACATCTGCTGTAGATACAGTCACTAAATATACCTATACTGGGAAAAAAGTGTGGCTCAAAGAACGACAGATAATTGTCCAGACTGTTCAGTTCTCAGTTTACATCCTATTTATGGCCAGTAGCAGCTAGCAGACATCTGCAAAGGATGTGAGTGGCAGCAAATACTAAAAGCCAGTCATAATAGGCAATTTGGATATGGTCATCCAATTTTGGGAGGGAGGAGGGCTGACTGAAGCATGTGGATATTGTTTCATGCTTTTTGGCTCCTGGGTTAAAAACCAAATCCTGATTGGTTTTACTTGTAATGCAGTTGCAGACAGTTCTGGAATTTTTGTTTATTTCCTTGCTCTTGTTTCTTTTTGTGTTTTCTGCCAAATTTTTGCACTGCCGGTTTCAATAGCCCAATGTTACTTTATAGAACTTTTCTGAAAGCACAACTCTATCTAAATGACATTTTCCTGGCCCAGTAATCAGCTGCTGGTGTGACTCTGTCAGGCTCTGAGATGGCAAAGCTTTACTAGCAGAACTTTTTGAATATAGATGTGGCAATTGGAGTTCTGATTAGGTTCTGGCAGTTATTGAGAAGCAGAGTACAGTGAGCATTTCTAAAGAGTTTGTAGAGTAGATAAAGGGTGATTATGCTATTGTTCCATCAAGTAATTAGACTGCAAAATACTGACACAGTCCTTCTCTAGACAGACAAGGGTAAATTGTCATGGTTTATTGTGTGCTCATTCAAAGTAAACAACTGCAGAGCCATAATTAAATTTGGCAACCAATTGGAAATTTTGGAGGATCAAAGATGACTGGAAAAAGGAGGATTGGTCATACTCCATGGAATTGTATTGCAGGACAATCTCTTGTGCTGTAAAATGTGAAGTTCATTATGGTATAGCTGTTCTCTGCTTTCTACCAGTACAGGAAATATCCAGAACAAAATGTGAGAATTTCAGAGGCAATAGTGTTTCTGTCAGAGACAAATGCCTAGAAAAAGAAAAAGAAAACTAAATTAAAACTCCACAATTCTGTAGCTAAACATATAAAATATATAAGTGATGGAATAATGAGCTCTGTGAAGAATCTTAGTCTTGATGAAATTCAGTAAAAGGTAGCATGAAAAATACTGGATGTGACTTCAATCAAAGAAGGGAATAGAAGCTAAATTCAGTTAGGATAGACCTGTTCTAACATGACTTCTGAACTTTCAGACAGAGAATTTATCTTATACTCTTTTATTCCTGGTCATGGCCATTTATCTAATATACTGAAGTATTTAATCCCATTTATACAATGTCCTGTACCAGATCAGGCTATTTGAACTATTTTATATTATATAATATTTTATAAAATATTAAAACCATATTCCTAATTTCTGACTTTCTAAAACACTGAGTACAGGAGAGCGCTTTGCTCCAAGAGACCCAAAATATGGGAACTCCATGTTTTCCATACCCACTACAGGTTCCTTCTGCATGGGAGTAGAGGTTTCCAAAGAAATGACACAACTGAAGTACAACTTCCCTTTGCAAGACACAAATTTCTGCTGTATTTCCAGACCTCTTTGCAAGTACTTTATCAGTGTATAGGCAGAAATTAGTTCCAATATTTTCTATATCAAATATGACAAGTGCTAATAAGCTTGTCTGTTCACAACATTTGAGATTGCTTAGAAGTAGATTTTATTTAGAGAACATTCCAAACCAACACTTTGCTGGGAAAATGATTTGTACTAACAGATGGTGGGATGGTTTTTGTTGCTTTCTTCCCTCCTTTCAAGCTCTGTATTGAGCATGACAGACATTTCAAGGCCAAAAACCCCAAAGGTTTCACAAGCTTATATGAAATATTAGCATGAAATAGAATTAAGTAGGACTCCAATCTGCTGTCACTGTCCTAACTCCTCTTGCCTAGGTAAAGCCCTGTACTGGAAGGTGGCCAGAGAAACAGCAGCAGTAGAAATAAATTCCTCAAGTATCAAGTAAGGTTGTTTTTCTGTGTGCATCTTGTGGAGTTTTCAGAGCAGATTTGGGCAGGTGCTGCTTCTCCCATTAACTTCTGGGCTAAATTCCACAGAAAAATAACTGCAGGAGTGATTTCCTCCCTGCCCACACTGCCACTGCATTTGGCTTCATACCTTCCCTGGGAGGTGCACCTGCCTTGTCCAGATTTAAGTCTGCCTTTGCCCTTGCCATGAGTTTTGTACCATCTCCATCTGCACGGACAACTTGTAGCATCTGTGGGGCTGTTCCAGGGCTCCTGCATCCACAGGGCTTTTGGAAATTATTTCCTGAGCCCTAGGGAGCACCACTGAGGATAAAAGGTTATATCAGGAGTGGATTTGCTTTCTTCCTCTCCCCACAACCCCCTCACAGAACAGCGATGTCAGAAAAAATTCTGGTTTTTTATCTGCCTATTGCATACTTGTGTTTTGTGTAACTCTTAATGTAGCATTTATTTTCCATATCTACAAATGTAATCTATTCCATTATCTAAATCTCTCCTTCTGCAGAGTGCGTAACAATAAATAAACTTTTTGGTTTTGCCTAATCTGAATTGGATCTGTCACATCTGGAAAGTCAGTTTACTGCATTTTTTGAAGAGCTTATTTTTGTCTTTGGAGATGTACAAAGTAATGGAAAAATGTGTGTGAATGGTGAATGGCAAAATGCTTGGTCTGATTAAAACAGGCCCACTGCACAGAAATTGCCCTGGCAAAACACAGTCAAAAGGTTCAAAATTCAGTGAAGCTGGGGAATATGAAAGCTCTTAGTGCTCTATAATGCAGTGGAAAGCAATCAGTCTGTCAATACAGAAACATGCATTTAAGGGACTGGAATATTCAAAGGAAGGAGTGTCTTCCTTTTTTTTTCTTATTAAAAGAAGAAACTAATGCTAAATGAGAACTCATACTAATAATTTTATTCTTGCCAAATAGTGTGCCCTAACTGGAAATATATAAGAATATATAGAAGATGATAGAATATAAAAGAACAGTGAGAAGATTCATACAAGTGAATATCAGCTAGGAAAAAAAAGAAATTAAAAAATTTTTGCTTCTATATCTTTTAATTTCTTCTCTTCTGTTTTCCATTTTTGCCTTGAATTTTGAAAGGTGAGATTACTATAGACTAAAACTTTGTATTTTACAATTAACTGCACCTGTATTTTTTATCATTCTGGCTGGTGAACTTCTTTCTGTCATTTCCCATCCCTTCGGGTTTGGTTTCTTTGCTATCTCTGTTTTCATTTTTTGCTTTACAGGATTAAAATTTCACACTGGTTGGTGTCTGCTCTTGTCTCAGTAGTCTCCAGATTCCCCATGCTGTGGCCAGGAAGGCTTGTGAAAGAATGGGTGGATAACATTATTTTACAAGAAATATTTCAAAAGAGAGTTATATTGGCTCCCTGAGAATCTGATCCATCCCACTGCTTTTTTGTCAGCAAGAATTTCTCTACAGGTCTCAATTTGCTTTAGATCACAGCCCAGGTCTGTGCAATGATTTCCAAAATCATGAAGATAAATAGATGTAAACTATTTATGACAGTTTAACAAGTCACTTCATATATTCAGAATAAAAGTAGGGAGCAAATTAAGACCAAACCAAATCCTGTTGTCTAATAGTAGAAGCAGTCAGTTCTTTTGGTCTTCAAGATGCTGTTTATATTGGCTTATAGTTTTAAAAATGCCCACATGAAATTGCAAAATTGTGCTCATGTTCTTTAGAGGTGTAAATGGCTGAGAGGGGAAATGACTCCTGGTGTGTCAGTGTCAGAGAAAAGATAAAGAGTCTGAAATCCTAATCCTGATTTTCCTGGTTACTTTCAACCCTACTGCTTCAGCAAGTTATTTTCAGCATTCAATTCGAATTACAAAGGAAGCACTTTAGGCTCAAATCAGTAATTTAACAGAGTAAAATAAAGTGTTTTCTGCATTCAAGAGAGACTGCACACAGTGCAACAAAGACAGTGAGGAAGTCATGTTAATTTACCAATTAATGCTAATGATTTCACTATCTGTAAAAAGAGAAATACTGAGACCTAATGGGAGGAAAAAACTCAATAAATCAGTGTGAAGAGACGTTTGTGAAGAAGCTGACTTAGCTCTACCAATCAGTTCTATACTGCAATTTTTAACTTGATCCTCTGTGAAGCTTTTGCTGTCTTTCAAGGTCTGAATATGCCCAGTGCCTGTGCAAACCTTCCCAAAATATTGTTGGCAATTAGGTGGTGACATTTAATCAACGAAAACCCACTACTTAATTTGAGTCTCTGGCTTTTCTGATCTGATTTCTGACTGCTCATTTTTATTTGACACATTGTTTTCTAGGTTGCTTTAGAAAGATAAATACTTGCTAATCAAGGAAGAAAAAGAACCTGTCAAGCACCAAGTGGAAGAATTGCTCAAAAGGTTAGGGAAACTGTTCTTATTAGATCTGTCAAAAATTAAAACCATGCAGCAAAAGATGTAAAGTTCTTTCAGTCTTTTGATGTCTTTGGGAACTCTTGAAAGAAGGACCAAGTTGCACTCTGGGATGGGCTTCAAAACTAAGTTTGCAGATCTGAATACATGAAGACAGTTCAAACACTGTTTCCTGCATTTCTGTTATTTGACTGACATTGCAATAAACTTATCAAAGTAGAGTCAGGCAGGAGACTGAAAACAGTGTTGATACAAGGAAATGGGATGTTGTCAAAGAGCTTCAGCATTAGCTGTGGGCCTGAACATGGAGAGAAAAATATTAATGTGTATATAGGACCATCTTTTTATGTAGTCCCAGCAAATGACTTGGATGTAACCAGTGCTGTTCCACAGAATGAACTGGAAAACCATCTAGACTTAGGCAAGGTATGCTCCTTATTAAATCTGTAAAACATCCTTGACCAGACAAATTATTTTATGGTCAAATAAAAAACTGATCTGTTGAAAACTAACCCCATGCTTTACATACCAATTTCCAGGACCTCCTGCTTTTCCTCAAGCTGTACAATTTTCCTACTGGCATGAAAATTGTGTGGAGTGCTGTGAAAGCAGGAATACAGGGAGAAGGAGAGGAGGGACAGTATCTGTTCCACACTTCCTGGTATTTAGACAAAGAAAAAACAGGAATGTCACTGTGGAATCACAGCTTTAGCATCCCCACATACCATTCAAACATTTTTTTGCATTTCTGGGAGCAATGTCAAGCAGTATTATCATATTTGTTGGTGTCTGTTCAACAGCACAGGCAGTAGGCATGACTTCTACCTACAAAAGCTTGTACTGCTTGCAAGTTTGGAGAAAATCTTCAGCAAGGAGAAGAGGAACTCAAATATTACTAAGTAAACACTAAAAGTTGATTTTTTTTTTTCATTCTACTTCAAAAAGAAAATGGCTTTAAAAAGGAAAAGAACTTAGAAAGTTTTTTTTCAGAAAATTCTAGGTTATCCTTTTACAAAACAGCTAGCTTTCAGCTAATGATTTCGTGTCCTGAGTTGGACTGCATTAACAGGCTTAATAAAGTTACTTTTAAAAGCAGAAGAAAAACTAAACATCTGTGGAAAGTGAAGAGTTTCTGTGAAAGATTTTGTTGCATAAAAAGGTAAGTTATTTCTTATAAAATCTAACCAAACAATCAATAAATGTAAGCAGCAAAATGCCATGTGATAACAAATTTAGCTGGACTTAGTGATGTACTTTTATACTAATAATAATATATTTTATCAAGAAATTAGATGAAAACTCTTCAATTATGTTTCTGAAGAACCGAGAGGTGATACTGAATCCTTTCCCTTGATGACCTCTTAGAAGCTGTGTTTTCAGAGCTCCTGCAGCTGAACTTCTGACAAAACTGTTATTGCATTATGAGTTTCCATAACAGCACTTTGTGTGAAGCAGCCCAGGAAAATACTGAGTTAGGAGCAATATTAAACCCTCATTTCAAAGGTACTGAGCTTTGGGACAGCAGAAACAGAACAACAGAGCAGCTGAAGCAGGTAAATAATGAGACTGGTGTCCCTCTAATCCATCTTCCTGTTTCCATTGTTGGTGAACCCCATAATCTTCTTAAAGATGTGTAAAAAGGATGGAATAAAACACTCACTGGGAAAGTTTAATGTTAACTACTCACAGGAGTTGCTTCTAGTTTTGAAGCCTAATGTGTAATTACATTCAGATAGTTTGTTTTACACTTAGTGCAGCAACATCTGCTGTGACTTTGCTGAATCTCACAGAATTTCAAGAGGTTGTTTCTGCACATAGGGTTTCCCCCTTTTTTGAAAATGAGATTATTTCCTAAGAAATGTAATGAAGTGCTGGCATAAATAATAAAATACTTGTAGAATTGTCAGCTTTGTGTCTCTCCTGGTCAGCTTGGATAACTACTTTAACAATCTCTCTGCAGCTCTTTAACTACAGACATGGAATATAAAAGCAGCATTAGTGGTGTTAGCCTTATTTTTTAATCTCCAGAAAGAAGCCCAGGGAAAGATTATGGCAAGAATTATGTTAAAGTCTTTTATATCAATTAGAATTTAAGGATCTCATCTGTGTATTTCTCTTAGTAATATTATGTAGTATTTCAAGGGTTATAAACTGTGGAGCTTTTAATATTTAAAAAGCTATGTAGTAGGTTGATATTGAGAAGGGTGTTGAAGCTTTTGGGAATAGGAGAAATTATGAACAAATCACCAGAAGAAAAAAAGTGGCAGAGGAAGAGGAGTAAAGGATTGGAAAAGCATCTCAGGGTAGAATTACACAATGAGTCACTGAATTTCTGTTTCCTAGGGGTCTCTGCTGTTCACCAAGTACCTTGGAATAGTGTTGATGTGAGTTGTGGCTAATCTGCCTGCCTTTCGTGTTAGTGCTGGTGTCTCCCTTTAGGAACACTGGATGAAAGAGACCTCTGGCTCATAGGAGAGTGCATGAACATAAAATTACATTTCCATGATCAGACCCACGTCACCTCACCCAGTCATGTGCTGCCTGTAAGAAATGCCCTTGACTCATTGCCTGAAATATGGATTTTATATCCAAATAAATTACAGCAATAATGATTCATAAAAATTAAGTACATTTTCATTACTGATCTGTTTCTTGGGAGGATGGCAGAACTGGTGCACTGCATGTTATTTGTTTCTGCTGTTTGCTATGTGAGGCAAAATGTAATTTCTGCTTCTTTGTTTCCTTTGTTTTAACTTGCAGAGCTTTAAATCATGCAAACTTTAATATTTCCTCTTAGTGTATTATATAGAGGTCTGCAAAAACAAAGAACACTCACATTAGTTTTTCTCTAACAAGGCAAGTAAGTTTTATCATATTTTATGTAATAATCATAATTTGGAAGAGAAAGGATAGGCTAGGGAGGCACTCCTACAAAATATTCAACAGTTTCCCACAATTATGGTGCTGCATTCTCAAACACTGCAGAGAGGCCATGGTGAAGAGTAGTCTCTGGAAGACATCTGTTGAGTAAAAGTTTCTGGTTGTAGGGAACTCAAAAGTTCTTCTACAAAGAAGCATCTGCCTCTTTTTCAGAAGGGCTTTAATGTCTTTAAAGTTCTGGCACTTCAGAACTCTCAATCTCAAAAATGCTTTAACAGTTAAATCAACTTCGGGTTTTTAATGAATGCCTATGGATCAAATGATTTCTTTTATTGAACACATGAATTATACAGGTTTTAAGGCAGGCCAGAAAACATATGCATGATTTGTTTTGTTNTATGTAATAATCATAATTTGGAAGAGAAAGGATAGGCTAGGGAGGCACTCCTACAAAATATTCAACAGTTTCCCACAATTATGGTGCTGCATTCTCAAACACTGCAGAGAGGCCATGGTGAAGAGTAGTCTCTGGAAGACATCTGTTGAGTAAAAGTTTCTGGTTGTAGGGAACTCAAAAGTTCTTCTACAAAGAAGCATCTACCTCTTTTTCAGAAGGGCTTCGATGTCTTAAAATTCTGGCGCTCCAGAACCCTCAATCTCAAAAATGCTTTAACAGTTAAATCAACTTCAGGTTGTTAATGAATGCCAATGGATCAAATGATTTCTTTTATTTAACACATGAATTATACAGGTTTTAAGGCAGGCCAGAAAACATATGCATGATTTGTTTTGTTTAATGTAGCAGCAAGGGGATATTGGATATTTTGGGTAGGGTAGGCCAGGGATTCCTTCTCTGCTTGTGCACGAACACTGAAAGTATCTTTTTCCAAGTGATTATTCTTGCTAGTTATCTAGAATATTTATCATGCTTTCTGTACCTCTCTTTCTAAGAGAAATCTGCTTAAGAATCAAGAGTTCTGCGAAGTGCATCCTGCTCTTATTGCCAATTGTTATTATCTCAGTGGCAAACAACAGCACTAAGTACTCATTTGAACCTTTTCAGTGCCTAGAAGATCTGACTGCTGATCCAGTTTTGCTGTTTCAATATTGTCACACTCTAAAAGAGCTGAAAGTGCGATGCAATTTAATTGGAGATACAAATTCAATGTGCATTGAAATTAATGAGAGCCCTGATTGCATTGGATTAGGTCCTGTGAGTTTGGACTGATGAGTTTGGAACATCATTTACTTATCATCATATGGACATGTTGGTTTGACAGATCTCCAGGGAAGGCAGCACCGTGGGCAAATGACACAGCCTCATATGAAACCTGGATCACAGAAGACCCCTCTGCTCTGCCCTGGGTATGGAATTTGCTGCTCCACCATGTGTGTTTATTTGTGTCCATGTAGCGAATCAACTGCTGCTGAAATAACTACAAAAGCTGGAGAAATGAGAATAAAACAAGCTTCTCACACAAGATATACATCAGATGCTTAGAAAGCACTCTGGGCTAAGAATAAAGCCTTAGATGAGAGATATGTATTTATCATATCAAAAAAACCACCCAGATGGAACAAGAGAATGCATGCAAATTCCCTTATGGAATTCAACATATTTGTTGAAATATATCTCACAGTGTCTCATACCCCCAAAACCTCTGTTTGCCTACAGAAGACATGGAAATTAGAGTGAACAGCAGGACTCTAAGATCTGCAGATGAGAAAAAAAACTACTCATGGCAATCAAATCCAAAGAAGACCAAGAAGAAATCTGGAGGTATCTTTGCCAAACTCAATTTCTCAATACTAAATGAAGTTTGATGGCAATAAAACATAAGTTTTGTAGGTTGAAAAGGGAGTGATAGTGACAGCTTCATTCAGGCAAGATCCCTGGGCACCTCTAGAGGCAGCTCACTGTTCAGTGGATATTGGATTGATTCCAAGAGAATATAGGATGTTAAATGCATGGCCAGCCAGCCAGAAAACAATATGACATAATTGTAGTTCATTATACAGAGAAAAAGGCCCAGACTCCTCCGATCTATTGGTCTCACTTCAAAATAAATGCCCAGAGAGGGCACCTATCACACAGTAATGAGAATATTTATAGAAATGTTCTCCTATAGAAAAGGAAATATAAAATTACCATTTGTTACATTTGCAAATGGTTTAGCAGCTTTGAACTTAATCAAAATATTTGTGATTGGGAAACGGTGATTGAACTCCCAAGTTCCATAACACAATCACGAAGAGGCAACCAATGAATTTCAAAGGTAACAGGTTTGGGGTTGATGAAAAGAAGGAACATTTGACACAAGGCCCTAATAAAGTGTAAAACTAATGGCCCTATACTGCAGGAAAACAAAATACAGAAATTTAGGAGATGGTTACATTTCTGTATTGTTAGCATCAAATAGCCCATCCCAGACGAAAAAAAACCAAAAGCGAAAAATCAGTGCTGTGGGAAAATAATTAATATTTATTTGCTGCCATAAGTCAGTTTTTACTGATGTTACAGAGCAGCTGAGACCAGCAGAGGCAGAGAGAGATTACTCCACACCTGCCTTCTCTAAGGACTGCAGGGGACATCTGCCGCTGCACAAGTGGTGTAGCTCATGGGCTATGTGCTAATGGGTTCAGATCCAGTTAGATGGTGCTGAGGCTCCAAAACACATGAAATAACAATGAGGTCCTGAAACCAAATGCTTCAGAATGCTTGAATAAAAACTGATTTAAGGCCATGATTTTTTTTTATTTATTACCTCATCAGCCCAGTGGTAAGGATTTGAATTATGCCAATGACAACAGCTTGTTACTTGATCTGACCCTTCGCTGCCCAGGTGTCAGAAAGTTCCTTCTTCTGGGTCCATGCCACTTGCACTCCTCTTTTGAAACCCCCAATGGTTTCATTGTCACCACCACCTGTAAATCAAGCAGTGCTGGAGAATGTCTTCGTTTTGAGAAGATATTACCACAAATATTTTGAATTAACAAGGGAGAAAGTAAGCAAAATAGCAATTTTTGGAGAGTATTTCAAAACAATACATAGAACAGGAATTCATTGTATTAATAGAATCATTAAGGCTGGAAAAGACCTCTCAGAGTGTCAGATCCAACCATTAATGAAACATTGCCAGATCCACCACCAAACCATGCCCCCAAGTGCCACATCTACATGATTGTTGAACACTTCCAGGGACAACAACTCCAACACTGCCCTGAGCAGCCTGTTCCAATGCTTGACCACGCTTTCAGGGGAGAAGTTTTCCCTAATAGCAAATCTAAACCTCCCCTAGCACAACTTGACACTTATTCCTCTTGTCTGTCACTTGTCACCTGGGACAGGAGCCTGACCCCACCTGGCTACACCCTCTGTTCAGGTGGTTGTAGAGAGCAATGTGTTTCCCCCTAGGTCTCCTCTTCTGCAGGGTAAACAACTGCCTCTTGCTTTTTCTCTTCCTCCTAGCAACACTATTGATGGGGTATTTGTGCACTTGATGAATTTTGCTGTTTAAAAACCTGAACAATAAAATGTACGTCCCCTGTGATGCTTTGTAATACATTTCCAAAATTTGCACACACGTCCCAGATCCTGTTTTACACACTCTTTTCTGTCAAGCTTGATCTTCTGCTACTTAGTATTTTAATATATAGTATATATATTGTTTTATACATAGTATTTTAATGACCTCCTGGAAACAGCAGAGGAAATATATATAAAAAAAGAGAAAAACAAGCAGCAAAGTAAATAGCACAGTGAACTCCTGTCTTACTCCCAAAATCATTAAACTGTGTCATCATATAGACTCATAGATGTTCAGCACTTGCAGAATCTTCTAGATCTTTTTTATAATGGATTTTTACTCACTTTAGCATCCATTTATTCATATTTTGCCAGATTTATATGACTATGTGCTGTATACTGTGAAGATTTCCTCTCAGGAGGAATCTACCAACACTAGATTATTTTCTAGTGACGCTGTTTTTTTTCTTGTTGTGATGAACTACTGCCTTCTGAGAGAACAGAGGAAAAACTAGTGTCTGTATTCTGTTTTTCAAAACTCACTTTTGTTCTTTGCAGGCAGTCAATACTTTTTATTAAATTGTTATTGAAATAATATTATTCATTAGATTTTCAGGTGGAGCAAATAATATCTTTTTGATAAAGATGGAAAATTCTCAATCATAATAGCTAACATTCAATAAAAATAATACTTTAATCTTTAAAAATTGTCAATATTTTCCAAATAAATATATGAGATACCTGTGACATTGGATACTTCAGCAGAAACTGTACATCCTGTAGAAAAATACTGTTTTAAATGGAAATAATTTTTCCCAGAAGCATTGGGTCAGTACTTTTAAATTCCTCAGAAAAGAGCATTTTTTTGTTATGGTATTTTGCAATACATATCTAGACAGGGAAAAGAGATTTAACCCATTAAATCTCTATCAAATGGGGATAACTACCTGTTTATATTTGAAACAGAATTAATTTGGTTAATAGAGTCAATAAATATGCCTACATTTAGAGGTGCTTAAGTTTTGGGTTTGCTCTGCTCCTTCTCTTTACTGTTGGGAGAGAAGTTAAGCCTGTGTGGAAGTTCATTATGACTCCCCACTAACAAAAATGCCCAGCAGAAATAATGTGATCCCATGCTGACACCTGGCACTGCGAGAGCAAGTTAATGCAGCTTTGACTCGAGCTCATTTGCACCTGTTCCAGAGAGTGGAATTGTAAACCTCCACAACCAGCTACCTAAACTTACTTTGCAAAACAAACAAAGGTGAGAAAATGAGAGATCATTAGGAAAATCCAGTTTGTAATAGTCTTGTGGGGCTTGAATCTGCTGTCAAAGTATTGCATAGCGCTGGAGGCACCTTCACTGTCTGAGTATGGTTTTAGGTCGTAGCTAACCTGAGGTAATTGGACTAAAGCTAAATTGAATTAGCCCATGATAGTCTGACTAATGGGACACACTTGGGCAGCCACCGTGGCTCCCCTAGCCCTGGAATGGCTAAGCTGAGAGAATTTGCTCATCTCTGTGAGCCCTGGGAAGAAAGTGTCAGCCTTGTGATCCCCCAAGCTAGACGAGGCTTAAATGTATTCTACGAGCAATAATCCTGTGCTTTCAGAGCAATGGGCTGGGTGATTCATTTTGGCTTTTTCATTCCTTGACTCATGACTTCCTGAGAATGGTTTCCCTCTGGCCACCTTCCCAAATCAGTGTGAGACTCCAACCCAAGACAGTATCTCAGAAGGGTTTTACAGCTTGCCCATGACCATGTGTCTTTTGTCAAAGCAGCCAATATTGTGTCATCCAGTGACCTTTTTATGCCTGGCAGATCTGATAAACAGGCAGAGGGTACACAAAAGAAAAGGAACAGATTGGAAGCCGGAGGCCTTTGTGTGTTACTGAGCAATACAACTTGCATTTGTGATGGGCCTGTGTTGAACAACTTATGGTGAGCAGAAGTGCTGAAATTCATACTTTTTGGGACGAGCATCCCTTTTTAAGAAAATGAAATGCTGATTTGTGGGGAAAAAAACCCCAACCCAGAAACTTGCCAGCAATCCTGCGGCTCTTGGATTTTTGCAGTGAGCAGCACACTGGAAATCTTTTGAGAGGAAGTTTTCCAAATTGTTTCTTAGAGGCTGTCAGAATGCATCCAAGTGTTACTGTCACCCACTGGAATGCCAGAGCAGAAAGATTTCCTGACTCCAAAGGTAAAAATCGCCTGTTATTTCAGGAAATCCTGCTGTCCAGCTGTGGCTTTTCCAAACAGCAGCTTAAAACCAGGCTGGAGTCCTCTCACTACTCTGACTCAATGTCTCTAGAAATTCTTCCTTCCAAAGATTGCATATCACCATTTTGGTATCATCTTCCATGTTATCCCTCAATAATTCTTCTGCCTTTTCCATTATTGTTATTTTGTATTCCAAAAGATAACTTTGCAGGGTGCACCTGAACACATGCGTGCTTTTAAACATCCTGCTTAATTGGGTATTTAACTAATTATGGGGCAAGAAGCCTAGAGGGTTTACTTTACTAGTGAGGAGACAATACAAAATTAAAATACCATGTACAAAAGTCTTTTGTATCATTTTGTTTTTCTTGTTGTGGCCAGTAATCTCTTTACATACACAGACTGAAATTTATTCTACCACTGATGCAGTCATGAAAAGAGAGTGAGGAGAATCGAAGGGGAAGAGGCACACAGGCTGCTATTAAAATAATGAAGGAAAAATGAGAAAAATAAAGGCAAATCACTATTTTGAAATGCTGCCAGCTGATACAGTAGAACTATGGGGTATGAATTCATTCTGATTTATAAGATAAGAACTCTTTTGCACAAAGTCATCTGACTAACAGACTGGTATGCAGTCCTCCTTGGAGCAATAGAGAAAGGCATCTCCAAAAGAGGTCATAGTTGTCTTAGACATCTGTCTCTGCACTGGATAAATCACTCTATGGAAGTGATTTCCTGTCTCAAAAGAAAAGCAGGAAGCCTGTGTTTTCTTTTGAGTAGACACTTCAGGTTTGGAAAGCTGAAAGTTCAGCAAATCTCAACACAAAGTTAATATTCGCCTATAACAGCCTTCCCAGTTGTCAATTTTTGGATCTTAAAAGGTTTAAATGAATGTCACCAGCTCTCAGTTTCCTTGGGAAAGTTAATGTATAGGCAGGCAAGCTTAGATCCTAAAAGATTATTTCTATTTTCCACAAAGTGCCTTCTTACATGATATAGAATCACACTGGGAGCATGTGTGGAAATGATCATTCTGTGCTTTTTTGCCTGAGAGTACTGCAAGGGAATTTATGCCACTGCTCAATGTTCTGCTGCAAAAAACCTCATATTGCAGACAACTTATCAAGAGGAAACCCCCGAGTAAGACTTTTATAGCACTCTGCTGGAGACTTGCCATCGATCTGCTCTAGCAATATGATCCCACATCAGAAGCATCCCCCATTCTGATTCTTTTTTATTTTCTGGTTTTATCTATATCAAAGAAAAGGAACAACCTTGTAGTGGACTGCAGTGGGGAAAAAGTGGTTTCAGTTTAATTATTCATAATGCAATTTTGCAGCAACTATGTCATGTGTTTGCTCAATTTTTAACTGCTTTTAAAATGGAGACAAGGATATTGTAAGTGCCTCTGCTGGGGGTGTCTCTGAGGATAGGAGATGACTGAGAGGTCTTGGCTGAATCTGTATTCCTAGAAATAATTGCTTCATTACTTGAATGAGTTACCTCGAGCTGAGCTGGTGTGATTCTCCATCTGTTTCTGTGCATTTACTGAGCAAGTGCCACTGGACAGTAAGGAAGAGCTCTGCAGTCCATGAAAAACTCAGGGAAGGCAGAGCCTGGAGGGGCTGAGGAGGCTGCAGCCCCTCTGACTTCAGTCAAAGGCAAGTTTGAAGGACAAAATACAAGGTTTATATCCTCAATATGTGAGCTCAACTTTCAGCACCACCTCAGAGTGACAGCTTCAGACATCATGTAACTGCTTCTGGCTTTCACACTACAGCTGTAAAATGGGAATTGTAAAGATTATGATTGACTTCCATCTCCCTACTTTTATCTGATTTCATTTTTGGATTAAGAGTTTCCTCTTTGATGATATTTGTCGCCTTGCATATACATATATACTCCACATTGCCTGTCAGTACTTGCAGATTAATTTAATACAGTAAGATTATTATTATTAAACATTTAATATCCAATCCTATGGGTTTTTTCAATATTTCAGGGTTTGTGAAATTACCTCTGAGAACTTTATGGATGAACCTCTTCTACTTAAAGCTTCTGACTTCAACTCTGTTCAGCCTATCTTTGTATGTTAATATACACTTAATGTATACTTAATATTATGGATTTCTTGGAATAATGGCAGTAACATTGCAGAATGTTCTCGAATCTGTGAATATGGGTGCAAATGCTGTGCCTCTTTAAACGGTCCTTTCAACCAATTTCATTTTGCAGTTACAATTAGTGTGTACTCCTTGCACTTATTTGGTGCTTTCAGAAATCTTCAGGTAAGACCTCCTTCTCATCTCTCCAAAAATTGGATTTGTCACTTTATCTCAGGGATATGAAATAGAAATTTCCCTATCAACAGCATCCAAACAAACCTGTGAGCAGATTGCTAAGCTGCAGCTCTCAACAGGGATGGCAAAGCTGTGTTACAGAGCTGTTGTGATTGCCAGAGGATCAAAACAGTCAAGGAGAGAACAGAACGTGTATAACTGACCCAGGTCACTGCAGATGAAGAAATAAACTGTATGGAAAGCATCTGTATTTTTTTGTACTGGCTCCTCTATATTCATAAGCACAGAGAAGGCCACCATCAGTGCCCTGTCTGGACCAACATGAGCTGCAGATTTTTGCTGCATTTGGATTTGTGTTCTGGAACTGGTTTGTAGCAGAGATGCTCCTGTCATGGTCCTGTCTACTCACACCTTTAGAGCATAAGACCTTACTCAGTTTAGTGTTTCACTAGAAATATTGTGGTCATATCTTATTGTCTTTCCAGGGAAAATTCCTTCCTTTAAGGTCCCAGTCATCATCCTTAGAAGGGTGCTAACGCAGGTCTCAAAGTGGAGAAACTTTGATATTAAAAATATTGTGGCTTTTCCAAAGGATTACCTGCACAGAAAAAGACAAACAGTGAATGTACAGAACTAATAAGCATGAGTCTAATGGTGAATTCTCAGCTGGATTAAACACTGGCATAGTTAGGGGACAAAAATTGAGTAGGATAGATTGAAGCAGTGCAAAAGCAGCACAACAAAAGGAAGTGCAGTGCCAAGCCTAATCTTGTCCACATTTTGTATTGACATGAATAGTAAGAGGTGGGAACACAGAAAAGTGTACAAATAAAAAAGTGACACTGGACTGGGAGCACTGATCGATACTAACAAGGCAAGAAACTGGATCAAAGTTGACCTTGAAAAATTGCACCAGTGTTTTTTTCCAAATCACTTCTGAAGCCTTTTATGGGAATGGAAAAGGACATGTAAACCCTGGAGAGGCGGGGAGCCTAATTAATGTTGGGACTTCTAAAGTGCAGACTGAAAGCTTCCAAATACCAGCCATAGAGTTAATATCAATGAAACACTTATTTGTGTGATGATCCATCACTTAGGAAGCATTGTGCTGGATGGATGACAGCAAAGAGGGAAAAAAGGGAGAGAATGAAATATATAGATAAACAGCACAAACTGAGGATGTCAGTGAGAGAATCGTTGAATGGGGACATAGAATCCATGAGCTTTGGTGTTGATTCCCTGATAACTTTGCAGGTAGGAAAAAAAAACAGAAACCAAACAACAACAACAACAACAACAACAACAATCTCTTAATATATCTGGTAACAGGTAGAAATTAAAAATGTCTGAGTAATATAAAATTAAATGAAAGAAACAGGAAATCAAACTGAGACCACCAACTGGCATGGGAATTCTCAGTGCACATGGTCCCAGGTTGTGCCTGTAATTGCAGTCAGTGTTAGTTTTGGTGATTTTTCTGTCAATTGTTCCTGCTTGCAAAGAAGCACGTAAGAAAAACCTGTGTATATTATATTCAGATAAAGCTGGCCAGGGGACAATTTGATTTTGCAACAGCTTTCCAGACATAAATGTTTATATTCAATCTGCACGGGAATAAAACCTAATGCCCTGGTATATTTTTGCAAAATGTATTTGGTCTGGAACATTGCATTTTTAAATCAGAATGGTTCAGTTAAAATCTCTGAGTAAATGAAAACTAGGTCATATCAGAAATTTTATTGTGGGACAGTGTTGAAACAGGAGTCTTGAAAGAGACTTTTTTGGGTTATCCAGCTTTTGTGCTATCAGAGTCAAGAGGTTTTACAGCATTATCCAAAACCAAAAAGTGCTCTGTTTTCAAAACAAGCTATCCCAGACTGAGGATTTTATAATCATTATTCTAATATTTTGAAAGAATCTTCTGATCTCCAACCTGACTTATTTACCAGCAAATTCAACTTATTTATTCTTTTATCTGTACTCACCCTTAGATTTCCTGCCTCTGTGTTTTCTCATCAAGGGTAGCACCTCAGCTCTTCCAACCTGCACAAGCCAGGAACTATCTATATCTTGTAAAACAGGCTGGCTGAATTTATATGAAGTAACAAAAATTAGTTACAAATGGCATATTTGGACTCAGTGAGTGAATTTGGAGCTCCCAGATCTCATGGTGCTGAAGGCTTAGCTCTTTCATCTTTGTCCGTAACCAAGAAACTTCTTTCCCCTGTGCCCAAAGAAATCAGAGCTATTAATGTAATTATGGCACAGTAGGACCTATGCCACTCCAAAAAGGGACAAATACCAGAAATGTCAGCACACTGGCAGCCTGACCTGAAGACAGCTGCAGTAAATGAAAACCCCCTTCATCTGCAGAGGCTTTAGGCTGGCCTCTAACAAATGCCCTTGTGTTTAAGGGTAATAATCAGACACTCATGCATTTCCTTGGACACTTGACTGTGCAAAGGCAGAGCAGAGCAAAGGTATGTCTCCAATTGCTATGGCTGGATCAAAACTGCCATGTCCTATGGCACAAAACAGGGATCCAACAGGAACAGCAGCTCCCAGAGCTGCTCAAAAGACCATGTGTGATATACTACTGAGCCCGAGTTTCTGTCAGTGTCAATGTCTCTGCACTGCCCTGTAGTTTCAAGTCCCATATCTAGTAGATATTTCCCTTTTTAAAAATACCTATCACTTCTTTTCTTAGCTCACTCTTTAGGCACTTTGCTGCTGGATCTGGGGCTTCATGTGCATGTGTCTGCACTTCTCTAATGTTTGGCAAACTCCAGTTTTGCCTTGTGAAGGAGACCAAATGCTGTATTTATTTGTCATAGGTGACAAGTAAATGTCTGCCTGACAATGTTGTGACATCTTTTCAGAGATATTTATTTGGAGAAACAGTAGGTTGCTTTCCCATCCATAGAAGCCATGCTTATCTTGAAATATCCATAATGATCCTCCTCATCATCATCACTGTCATCATTCTCACCATCATCACATGAAACCAATGCTCCATCCACCTTATAGACCTCAAGTAAAATGCTGTTCAATTTTTAATCTGATATCTGATTATTTAGTGGCACTGAACACAAGAGTGACCTCTCAGTGACTTTATCTGTGTATTTCTTCTGCTGGGGAGTTTTTCTTAGATAGATTACAAATGCATTCCCTGTTTTCCTGTGGTCAGTTCCTTGCCATTACTCTCTATCTTTTGTTCACAGGAAAATATTTGAAATTTCATCTTAAGTTGTGCTTTACATACTGCTTCAATCTAGCTGCTTGGGTAAAACTGTGTTTCAAAAGCAGTAGAAAAAAACAACTATTCCAGTCCCTTTCAAAAGTAAGGATATTTCTAGAGAGAGATAACATCTTTTGTTAAACCACCTGGTATGACTTGAAGAAAAAGATGAGATCTAAGACATGTGAGTACTTCCTTAGTTCTGCTGTATCTCTTCTTTGCACTGCTAAAAAATTCTCAGAAAATTTTAAAGCATGGTATAAATTAATGAATAAGTAATAAGTTAGTCTACAAATCATATTGCTGGGCAGTATTGTAGGCTTATATTATTATATCAAACTTTAGTCTGAATTTTAAAAAGCATCTTTTGTACAATGCATGTGTTTGAGGTTCAAAAGGGAGACAACTGTGTTAATAGGAAGTGGAAATGGAGCTGAAAACTATAATTTGTTAATGTAACCTAAAATGAAAATAACATTTCAGCAGGATCAGAAAACAACTCAATGGAAAATACCTGTAAAGAATGAGAACTTTACCAAGTTGTGTGAGTCCCTTTATGGAGGCAGATTTACCTATGCTATGTCACTAAGAACAAATTATACAAAACATACATATTATACACTTTCAAAAATTTTCTAGTACCTGGTAAAATATTTATTGATAGTAGTAACTTTTGAAGAATAAATGAAGCTAGGATGCTGACCACTTAAAAAAGAACTAATATGTCAGAAAATTCAGAAATATAATGTAGATTTTATTGTTATGATGCTGTGAAAAGGCTAGAGTTAGAACTGGAGCTGATTAATTTCTGTGTTAACTAAAATAGTGATGAAATCTAAGGATTATTGCTTCCAAAGCCCTGGGTGAAAGGATTTATGAGCTTCCAAAGCACTGGGTAATACTGTGTCTAAGGGACCTATCTCTTCCCTAAACCAGCACACTGTGTAATAGAGCTTTGTAAATTTTCCTGGGTCATTAACCAAATCTAAATTGAAGGCAAAGTGGACACTGTACGGTATTTCTTCCCCCTGCTGATTTAATGCCCTTTCACCCCAAAATCTCCTTGTGGGGACCAGGACAGAGAGATGTCTGTCACTGAACAATGGCATGGGGAACATCCCGACTCTCTGAAACCTGTGGGACTCTTCCATGTGATCCACCTGGTGGGCTCGGCATCCTTTCCCTCCCCTCTTTGGTGAGTTATTAAAAGATAAAGAAGAGCAGCTGCTGCTGTAGACACAGAAGTTGGCAAATTTACAACAGGTGATGCCACCTGTGCCTGCCTAATTTAATCACAGCCCAAGCAATCTGCCATCCACTTACAGTGCTCAAGACAGTGCTCAAGAGCACCTCAAAGTGAGTGAGGAGCAGGAGGAAGCACTGTGCGGGCAGCTTGCTCAAACAGCTCTTGCTGCAAAGGAAGTTTGCAGAATGTGGCTGGTGGGCATGAAAAGCCCTTTCCCTAATTTTATGTAGAGTGGGGGAAAAAACATGATAAACAGCTAGCAAACACCAAATCCAACCCTTGGTGCCTGATGGATTCATCTGCATGGGGTTCTCTGAGATACTGCTGGTCCATCTGGAGTGAATGCTCCTTGCCAGTTGCTTGGCTTCCAGGGGGTTTGGGAGGCTGTGCCAGGGCAGGTAGAAGCTTCTTTGCTGCACAGGGAGAAGTGTATTTTCACCTGGTCCCTCATGGACTCACCCACAACAGCCTCCTCTCCACTTCTCCAATGGAATTATGTCAGTATAATGACATTTGTTCATCACTCTGATATTCTGTGTGATGGCTGCGCTTCCAAATTCCAAATATCTACGTGCTCTTAGGTTTATAATTTTGCAAGATTTCTCCTAAAATATTCAGTTCAACTTCAATAAAAAAGCTACACAGTCCAGAAAAGAAGACTAACTACGCTTGAGACTCTTACAGTACTTAACTCATGGTAGGAAGGCAGCAGACTGTGACTGTGACCTGTTACTAAAAATGTTTGTAGCAAAATACTTCAGCCAAATCTAGATGCAATTTTCCTTGTTTTACAAAGGATCTTCATATTTAGGCAACAGGAGAAAATTTTTTTGTTGGACTTAGGGTTTTTTTTTGGTTGTTTTGCTTTCTTTTTTTTTTTTTTTCCCCAGTGAACAATATCTCACCACAGAGAAAAATACAGTGAAGGATTTTTTTTTCTCCCAGTAGACATAGTTACTCCACATTGACATCTGGAATTTTTTATTTTTTTTTTTTGGATAATGGTCAAAAACCTCTAACTATCCTACTTTAATTTGTGGTAAACTTCTCTAAAATTGATCCCACTGAACTATTTGGAGTTTTCTAATTTCTTTATTGTAAAGAGAATTAAGCAACTTTCACTAGACGTAAAATAAGTTGATTAATAACTAAAAAACATTTTTAAAAAGACACAGTTTAGTAAGCTTTGATTTAAACAGATAAGGAATATCTTTTTTTCTCAAACAGGTCTTTGGAAATGTTTGCTGCTTGGGGTTTTGTTTATCTTTTCTGTGCTATTTTTTTCAGGGTTGCTTATTCTTATAATTTAAATTTACAGAGCTTAATTGGATGGATCAAGACTTAACTCAGACTTTTAGCTTTGACCTATATTTTATCTATCAATAATGAGGTTACAGAGAGGTAAGGAAACACAAAAGTATTTTTTGTAGTACTGTATGATCACTATTAGCTATAGCCCTTCAGAGTTTGTGGAATCTTGTGAAGCCAGTCACCTATTTTTTTTTTTTTTTACTGTTTTAACTGAAACTCCATCTGACCCAGCAAGGAGAATTTATCAGTGTGATTTTGACTGATATTTTGAAACTAGTCACACTTAAAGGGTAAAACTCATAAAGATTATTCTCAGTAAGCTAAGAAGGTAATTAAAATGTATATATATATAAACTTTAATTATTCTATAAATAATATTACATTTTTCTGCACTATTTCAATATTGCCCTTTTGTAGTTTGTCGTAAAGCATCATCTAATGAGTAAAATAATTCTAATGTACGGATATGTTACAGAAGCATCTTCCCTCTTTGAAACCCCTCTTTTCATAGTCCTGCTGGCCCAGAAGTGTATTCCTAATGAATGAATAAACTAATTGAAGCAACTTCTTAATTCATTTCAGACCATCTTTCTTCAGGGGATATGATTGTACATGAATAGATCTAAAACTAAGAAAAAGAGTCAGTAAAGTTACTCTTCAAAGGCCATTTACATCCCCTCGTGTATTTTTATGCTAATGTCTCTTTTGTTTCCCTTTTTCTGTTTGCACTGAAAGCTAAAACCCATAAACTAAATCTTTAAAAAATCTTAACAGAGAAATGTGTCAAAACATCAAAAACCTTTGAAAAGGTTTTTGAAATCTGAAAGAACCTGAAACAGAAATTAAAGTTTAAAATGGCACAGTACCATTNACAAAATAGGAAAATTCAGAGAGCCAAATGAGGAGAAAGGAAGGGCTTTTATTTAAGGTCAGATATAAAAGGAGTTGTCTCACAGTTTTTAATTTGCACACAGTGGTGGTAACCTGGAGCTTAGCGAAGCTTTTTGTACATTTTGTTCTGTAAATATGCATTTGAGGGAAAGATAAATCCCAAAGAATCTGTAAGACAATATCTGATTAATTAACTATTTTGAATATTTTAAGAAATGGAGAGAGGAAAAGTAAAGGGAGAATATTTTACACCAAGTTTTTGAAATTAAAGGATTTGCCTTTTTTCCATGTGACTATTTTGCGGCCTAAATTTGTCTAAATCTATTATATCTTGAGAAATGTAAAAGCATCTGACAATGAAAAAAGAGAAAAATTCCCCCTCTGAAATACAAATACTTAGACTTTTCCAATGTTCTTTTGTCAATTACAAAACATTAAAAATCACTTTCTCTAATCCTGCTTTAGTTTAAGCTGAAATATCTTTTTCATTTTCACTCTCAAATTAAATTAAAATACCAGATCAGCACAGTACTTTTTTTTTGTTCTCTTTGATCAAGGTCTTGGATGTCAGGTCATTTACTTCATGAACTGAACTTTTGCCAAGCAATGGTATTTTCTGAATTCCCATGGAGTAAAAGATGGGAAACAGGCTTTGGGTTATAACTCCTGAGAAGCAATTTTTCTTAACCCACTCACCCACTCACTCAGAGCACTTATCTCCAGGAAAAGTTTTTCACATTAAGGGTCAAACTGGTCCTCCTTTAAGTGCACATCAACTTAAAATATTCAGTGATGTATCTGGGATTCAGGTGTGTGATGCAAAGAAGAGAAGGATCTGTGTGCTCCAGGTTGCTCAAAGCCAGACACTCAGTCTTTATTCAGGGTTGATAGCTCTGCCCCCACTCTGAGTCAGCCACAGAGAGTAGGCACCCAGTAGGAGCAAAGAAATCTTTGCTCTTCAGCTCTTTCTCAGACTATTTATCATTAACATTTCTTGGATCAGTAAATATGATGGCACGTGCTACAAGGAGAGAGACTAGGTTTTCTTTCATATGCAGTTGAAGATGTGCTGAAATTTGAAGTATTTTTATTTTAAACCTTTAAGCAGCGTACAAGCTGTGCAGTTATCCTGATTAAGTGTAGCAGCAAACTGGGGCTGCAAACCCCTCTTTGCACAGTCCAGCTCCTGGCATGCTGCAGAGACTAATGAGAAAAATAACAGAGGCTTCACAATTATTTTCTTCCTCTCTGGCACTGGCTGGAAGCAGAGTTAATTGTTATTCTTTCTCCAGAGTAACTGTCAGCCTTTAACTCGAGACTGAAGTTGCTACTCCCTGAGATAATGGAAACAAACAGGGACTAGAGTTTACAGAAATTTGTATCTGTCAAGTGTTCATAGGCACTTCACCTGGGGGCAGAGAGATGGGGAAGAGGCTGCTTTGTTAACCTCATTTTCTCTGCTGAGAGGACTGCAGGCGTGTGTTTTAAAAATATTTGTCAAGCCTTGAGTCCTCATGTGTGTATAACAGAGCTGCCACGAGGCCTTTCTGCTCTTAGGGGTCTTTTGCTGGCTACTGTCAGTTTATCCCATTAACATGGCCAGGGCTCTGCAGGGTGCCAGGTCACAGTTCCCCAGAGTTCATCACCACCTTAAATCAAGAGTCTCTGAATACCCTCATGCATCTGTCTGCCCATTTAGGAGAAAACAGGAAAAGTTTTCAGAGATCTGCTCTGAATTAATCCCACTTAACTTCAAGCTCATGACCTGATCATCTCATTGCTCATGGCTTTCTTTGTAGGCAATGGAAGGAGCTGAAAACTCCGCAGGGAAACCAACATTCCTGTGTTAACTGTCGTGGGCCTTCTCCTGTCTCTCTTGATATCACTGTGTGACCTTGAATCAGAAAACTAATCACCACTCCAGAGTGGCTGGGACAGTGAATTTTCTGGGATTAATTATTTATTTATTTTTATTTCTATTCTTAGTCTCTAAAGAACCCTGACTCCTATTTCTGTGGTCTGCTAAAATACTGTAATTGTCACTACCTTGTGTTCTAATGTCCATGAAAATACACAATATATGCTTGTATGCATAACCATGCAATTTTCTAATCAGCTCTAGTCAGACAGGGCTTCAAATTGTGACCCAAAAAATCATTTTAATATTTAAGAACAGAATAATTTTTCTTAATGATATCAACTCAGATTCTAATTTCTCCAATAGCTGCAGATTCTTCCTAGCTGTGTCTCTTTGAAAATCTACTGAATGCAATTTATGGGTGAGCAAACACTTTCCAAGACCAGATTTGTAATTTGCAGTAGGTAATAACCATTAAAATATTGATTATGTACAAATAATTTTCCAAAAAATGACTTTTTGTTTGTTCCTCCTGATTCTGCGCTCCCTGTAACGTATATTCCCACTGTATTCCTCTCTTCTGGTGGTTTTGCAATGATTAATTCCTCTGATCTCTCAATAACACTTAAAGATACAATGCCTTTCCTCATTTTGTGATCTACTTAAGTTTGTCACAGACTTTACTTTTTTCAGTGTATTTTATTCTTCATCTCTTTACTCCCTTTTTTCACATCAGAAAATATTCCAATGGAATTACTTTAGGAAATAAATTACAGGTAGAATGCAAAATACTATCTTTTTATGGATTGCAGGGAGAGGTACAAAAAGGTGACAAATTATCTTTCTCATAATGACATTTTCAGCAGAGCTGAAGACCAGAACAGATCAGATCTGACCAGTGAGCAAAAACATTTTCCATAACTGTTCAAACAATTCATGACCATTTTGAGTGGAAACAGTCACTTACACAATGATCTTAATCCTCATAATTTATGAATACTAAAATGTAATTAGCTGTGAGCAATGAATGGTTGATTTTAAAAAAATCCCCAAAACAGAGCAACTTTGACATTTAGTATAATGGGCTTTTGTAGAACAGCTCATTCTGATTTTTTTTTATCTCACATTCTCCTATCTCAATGACATGGTTTGCCACTAATGAAGTAAAATTATTCCATTTTTTTTGTTTACAGCAAACTTTGCTAGCAAAGGTTAGAGACCAGTGCATTGTGTAAGGTGCTCAGCTTAGATGATTATTTTTGTAACAAGTCAGAAGAAAATATTTCAGGTGTATAAACTCAGGAGCTGCCTCAGGTGTAAGATTTTGAGTCCCTGTGCCCTGATTGAGGGAAGGTTCCTGGTTAAAGGTTGGAGTGGAAGTCATGGAGCTGGTATGTTCATGTGAGAACATCTAAAAGAGAACCGGGTTAGGTATACTTGGTCAGCACCAGAGGCTGACTGAGAATCTTGGACTGGGGAGAAAGTAGGAGAGTTGTAATTATCAGTACAAAATATTTCAGAAGAATAATCTGTCATATCTCTATAGAACCAGAGAATCATAAAATCATAGAATGGCTTGGGTTGGAAGGGATCTTAAGGGTCATCCAGTTCCAATACTGCTGACAGGGCAGGGACACCTTCCTCTACCCCAGGTTGCTCCAAGCCCCTTCCAGCATGGCCTTGAACACTTCCAGGGATCCAGGGGCAGCCACAGCTTCTCTGGACACCCTGTGCCAGGGCCTTCCCACCTTCACAGCAAAGATTTTTTTCCTAATATATAATCTAACCCTACCCTCTTTCAGTTTAAATCCATTGCCCCTTCTTCTGTCACTCCATGCTCTTGCAAAAAGTCCCTCTCCAACTTTCTTGCAGGTTCCCTTCAGGCACTGAGAGGCCACAATTAGATCACCTTGGAGCTTCTGTTCTCCAGGCTGAACAACCCCGATTCTCTGCCTTTCCTCATACCAGAGGTGGTCCATCCCTCTGATCACCTTGGTGCACAATCTGGACTCACTCCAGCAGCTCCAGTTCCTTCCTGTGCTGGCCCCAGAGCTAGAGACAGCTCTGCAGGGGGGTCTGAGGGAAGAATCCCCTCCCTGGTCCTGCCCACGAGCCTTGGATGCAGCCCAGGACATGGCTGGGGCTGCCTGGGCTGCGAGGGCACACGGCTGGGTCCTGTCCAGCCTCTCAGCACCCCCAGGTCCTTCTTCCCAGGGCTGCTCCATCTGTTCACCCCCAGCCTGTGCTGGCATCGGGCCTTGCCCCAGCCCAGGGGCAGCACCTTGCCCTGGCCGTGATGAACCTCATGAGATTCCCAAAGAATTCATTTCCAGTAAGCAGCAGACTGGTTTGTGAAGCAAAGGCTGGTTACTGATCCCCAGATTAGTTAGATTCTAAGCCATGCAAAAGTCGACTAATGTGGAGAATAATAGGTTTCAGTCAGTTCCTGGGAATTGTCTCAGGCAGATTTTCACCTTTTCTGGGTAGTCGATGTGCAATATTCCTGCCAGCCACTGCACAATATTTATAAACCTGTTCTGTCATTAATGATATTTTAGATTTGTCTCCAGATGTGCTGTTTCCCTGCTCAAAAAGCATCCTTACTTAGATGAAACACTATTTATGAAAGAAATCAAATGCCACTAGGGGAGTTCTCTATATGAGCCATGACTCCTAAAGCTCCAGGTCTTCAACACATAAATTTTAATTGGCTTATGTTGCCTTGTGTTGCCAAGAACTTTCTGCTGATATAAAGATCAAATTTTTTTTTAAGCTCTAGACTTATCCCCAAATGTAAAAGCATTATTTGAGTTTAGTATTTAGAATCCACAACACAAACAAAAAAAAATGCTACCACAAAACTTTAAAAGAGCCAGATCGATACAAGTGAAAGTCTTTTGTACTCTGGTTTTTTGGGTTTTTTTAATTTTTTTTTTCTTTTAACTACATGCTGCCTGAAATATATCAGCAAACAAAGGAGGATGAAAAGATTTAGGTTAATGATAAAAAGATAATGATAAATGGCATAATAAAGTAAATGATAAGTTGTAAAAAATATAATAAATCAAGTACAAAAGATAACCAACTTTTTTTTTAATTACAGTGGAAAGCAAAATTAGTGGATTTTCATAAGAACATATACAGATTAACATTTCCAAAGGGAAAGTCTTTAAAAAGATTAGATGTGCCTACTCACAGGTGGATTACTGCTGTGAATATAAAATGTCAACTCTGTTCTAAGACTGTAATACCCAGAATATTAAACAAAACCTCTTGTCCCTTAAAACAGAAAGAAGTCTGAAAGCATCAATTTTAGCAAGAACCTAAAGAACAAACACAGCTCAGAGAGTAATTAATTATAGAAATGGGATCATCCAAGAATTCCCTGTGTACATCTTAGAGGGAAAGATGAGAGCAGAGTTTCCATAAACCATATGAAGTTCAAAAACCAACCTCTCTGGGAAGCAGGGGAGTCTGCTACATTTTAATAGTCTAGACAGACAAAAATAAGTGAAGATAATATTCCGGTAAATTCCCAGAGAAGAAAATTTTGTAGAAAACACTCAATTTCTCCGGGAGTTCTTCAATATGTGAGGCCATCTGAAGAAGGGAGCCCAAAGGGACATTCAGAGACAGAGAGAGGGATAAAGCAATAAGGAAAATCCAAATTCACAGCTGAAGGAAGCAAGATACAGACCCTACCACACCCTGCCATCACTCCTTTTTGGAGCTAACATGGAGATTATTGCATCAATGTCTGCTGCATCCCCTGCTAAGCACAAGTGCAAGGTAAGGTGCCAAGAGCTCTGCAAAAAGGGTGGTTTTCCAGAGATTTCCTTGCAAATCCAACAATTCTGAGGATGAATCATCTGATCCACTCTTTACCATTTTATTAAGACAACACCATCAAGAATTTGTTTTTCCCCATGTAATTTATTAAGGGATGATTTTGACTCAGATATCTCATTCTCCTGAAGAGATTTAAACCAAAAGTAGCAGGCATGGAATATCCCATTTAGACTTTGACCCTTAACTCCACAAAACATACTCTGATTAACAATGTGTGTACTCTGCTTGCTCTCCTGATAACTAATTCTTGAATCTGGTTTCCCCATAATCTGTGGCATTTCTACTCTGATTTCTGGACTGTATTGTTTTGTCATAGTCATTGGAGTTTTTGAAGGAAGGATGCATAGAACTGAAATATTGCTCTTTCAGTCAGGAGGCAGAGCCTGAAAAAAATACTGCATGAAGCTCAGAAAGGAAACTAAGTTGTTTGGGTTTTTTTTCGTTGTTTTTTTCCATTCTGGTTTCTTGAGCCTTAAAGAATAACAGTTTCAAGGTTTTCTTTAAACTGCTTAATGGCACGATTCCAGAAGCTATGGCTGTTGATTGCCAGATTCACAATAAAAATCACAAAACACAGCAACCCTAAGTAATAGATTCACTTTCCCTCCACAAATTTGTGTGATTTAGTGGAGATAGGAAGGGAAAAAATGAGTTTTCGGTTCACTTAAACAACATTTGTGAAAGTAGCTTGTGAAAATCAGCAGAAGCTGTTGGAGAAAGAATGAAATGAACATTTACAGAATACAAAGATAGAGAGAATTTTTGTATTATAACAATAGCTGTATATCACAGGAAATGAGATATTTTGTCCCAGCAGAGAGCAATCTGATTGTGTAAGGCACTCAAGGTGGCAGGAGTGATATAAAACCTCTCATGACAAATTAGCAACTGCAATATTATATCAGCTCATCTGCAGCACCAAGGCTGCAGAGCTGAATTACAAATGCACATGTGTACATCAGATGTGCCATTAGCATTGCTTTCACTGACCTCCCTTTCTGAATCACAGGCGTCCCCCTGACACCTCTGCATTCAACTCAGCTGGATACAAACAGAGAAAAATAATCAGCATTACACAGTTCTGAAATCTCATTTAACTCTTTAATCACACAAATTCAGTGAGAGGAAACAGGTGGGAAAAGAAAGCCACCAGGTTATTCAGACATGATTTACCCTTTGTGAAACCACTTTGGTTGTCTCTGATCACCTCTCTGTCATCCACATACCTTGGCATGTCTTCCGGGTGCATCCATTCCACGATTCTACCAGGCACAGAGGTGAGTCTGACTGGTGAATAATTCCCAGGATCCTTCCTTTAACCCTTTTTAAAAGTGGTTGTGATGTATGGCCAGTTAGTCAAACAGGCTGCCCAGAGAAGTGGTGGAATCACCACCCCTGGAAACCTTCAAAAGCCATGTGGATGTGGCATTTGGGAACATGGTTTGGTGGTGAATGTGGTGGTGCTCATTTTTTGGGAGCTGGAGGTATAACCTCTTTTGCCTTCCTTTTCTGATTAATGTATTAGTAAAACACATGGCTCCACTTTGGGGTACAGACCCTCTTTATCCAAATGTGTCTATACATTGAAGAATAATTTTGCCTTCAGTTTTTCTCCCAGATCCTGATTCCTTGGCCTTCCATTCTCTGTGTGTTCCCTCACCTGGTTTTGAGCAGATCAGCTAATATCCTCTGCTGTTAAGTACATGTGCTTTTGATGATATCTGCAATTCTAAAATCTGAATTATTGGGAGGGACATCAAGTGGTCATTAGTTAAACCTTCTGCTGAGGAAGGCCTAATACACAGTCAGCTCCCTGCCTGTGAATCTGCACTGGATGGTGTCGGTCCCCAGATTTTCTCTTTTTAAAATGAACCTCATGACATTCCTGTCTGTCTGTTCCTCAAGCTTAATGATGTTCGTCTGATTGTGTTTTCCTTAGATTTTCTTTGGACTCCTTGGCACGACAGATTTTCATGAAAGCTACTTGAAAAAGCGAGGGAAGTTTCCAAAGGTGTTCTCTGCTTGCTATTTTGTGAACTATTGCGGAAAATACAGATTTTGGCAAAGAAAAAGGAAATAATTGTCAGGAGGGCTGGGGGAAAGGGACTGGGGAATTCAGGGGCTCTTTGGTCCATTAGGGTCCATCCCACTGCCCCCAGTGAGAGAGCAGGACACGACTCAGAGAAGAGAACCCATTTGTACATGAACTCTGCCATCTCACAGGTGGCAATTCTGCCTGAGAGACAATGGGACCAAGCCCTACCCTCTCTCCATGTAAGTATCATCATTAACCCAAAGGGTAGGGAGTAATTATTATTGCTGGTTTGTCACAGAAAGCAGCCCACACTAAGTGGTATCACACACACAGCGATATAATTTGACGCACAATAGAACATAACACACTCACATCCAGATGGCCACTGATAAAGAGAAGGTTTTAAATACAGCCAGGAAAAGCCCAACCTCACTTACATGAAAATGTGATTTAAGCCCCTGATTTCTGAATGCTCGTGGAGCCCTGGAAAGAGGAACAAAACACTGTCAATATCCTTATGATTTATCATTAGCAGCAGGAAACTAACAGTCAGCCTTGCCACAGCATTTATCCTACAGTGATTGTAATTCTGATGGTGGGACATTTTAACTGCAAAAAAAATTGCTGCCCTTAGAGACAGCTAATCAAAAATATACCACTAATAAACATAGGAGTCCTAATGATAATTTATGATTGGCTCACAGCTATAAAAAAACATTTTGCTGTTAATGGATGGTGCTAAGTGGAAAACAGAAAGTAAGGACTCAAAGGGAGGTTTTACATTTCAGAAACAAGCTCTTCTCATGCTGCTCTAAAGCAATAGCAGTGATATTCAGTGCTGTGAAGTCATAGAGATGATTGAGATCGAGATAGCTATTTAGAAAGCCAATCCAGGAAGCTGCAAGCACCCTTTAATTCCACCTAAATATTATTTTAGTTACTGCCAGTTATTGCAAATATAAACCAATGTTCTTTTTACTTGTATCAGCTAAAGAAATATCATGATAGATTACACAACTTATAGAAAAAAACAGACTTATTCTGGCTTTGCTGTTACAGCAGTTCAAATCACAAGCCAGCATCAGTATTTTTCCTCATGAAGTCTGAAGGCGCATAAATATTAAAATGTAATTTGAAATTTCTGGCCAGGTCCCAGAACAGTATTGTTTATGCAGTGTTTGACAGTGCTATTCAAATAAATCAAGTAACAAATGTGTCATGATTACTGTTAAAGTGGAAACTGCAGCACTAACAACTATTAAGATAAATGATGCCATGCGTGGAAAGTATTTTATGGGTGCTCTGTCTCTGTGCATGGGTGCGCAGGCTCGCACAATCAGCTGTCTCCCAGGAAAATTAAAACTGCATCCAGGGATGAATATTGCAAACAACCAGCAATGACAGCACATTCACTTGTTGTGCATGGGATAAAATAGACTTCTGCTTTTGATATTTCACTAAATCTTGGCTGCTTTTGGGTGAGCTTAGGGCTTGGGGGTTTTTTGTCTTATTATTATTTTTCCCTAACAGACAGACAGAAAGATTTTTGGCAGTAATCAGAGAAATACAAGGAGTTTCTATAGTCAGCTGTCTGTTTCTTTTTGTAGCAGCATGTTGTTGGGAGATATTAAATTGTAATCAAAAGTAGAATTTAATCTCCAGCAAAAAGAAGGCTAGAATTAGAGGTTTAGGGAGGGACTGATCACGTTCTAGGCCCCATCTCCACAATGTGGATGTCTACAGCTGAGCCATTCAGTTCTGTATATTGTCATGTGAGAGACACTGGCATTTTTAGAGAAATCATCTGGCTTATTTGAGATGTTTATATTTAGCCAATGTCACTGTGACATAGACTGAGCATCTCTGAGTGCCTGTGAGCAATGTTTGCACTGGTGTCACATTATCTCCATTCAAGGCCTGGGCCATGGTGTGTTGTTCTGTTGTCTCTGGCTACCTCAAACCAATGGAACATGGGAATATAATTATTTTTTTAGCTGTACAAGGAGCTTAGAAATGTCTGGTTAACTGTCCTCACCTTCCAGTGGTAGCAGGAACATGTCTGAACCCAGGCAGTGTAAATTAATGCAGATGTCCACTGGTGGGCATACCTAAAATGCAGGAGCCTGACACACAAAAAATAAAAATTTGATAAGGATCACAGACCAGTAAACACAGGCATTTTTTTTTACTGTTGGTGGTAAAAGATGTCAAGCTCTGAAGCCTTTAGCCTGACTCTGCGGGGTCGCAGAACTTGTCTGAGATCACCTGGCTTGCTCTGATTTGTGCTTGTTTCTCTGTAGTAGCAAATACCAAAGAATCCCTTGAATGAGGAATTGTGTTCTAGTGTACCTTTAGTTTGCAATGATAACAAGTACAAGTAAAATTAGGAAACTGAGGACAACACCAGAGTAAAGGGTTGTCCAGATCGAGAAGAAACTTATACAACAATGTACAATAATTAGTTGTAATTATACAATAATAATTGTATCATTAATTAACATTTACCATAATTATATATGTAATTACACAGCCCAAATTAACGAAACTGTTAAAACTTTAATTGTATAAACAATAAATTCACAGCTCTGTATATAGGGTATGCTCTCTTTTGACCATAATAAAACTTTTGGTATAACAAGATACTAATGAGCTTGGGTAATTAGGTATCAACATCAGGTTTAAAGCCAGAGCAGTATCAGCTTAGCTTGTTCTATCCTTACTTTTAGCTTTATAAATAGTAATGAGACAAACATTCTCATCAGAAAATTGATTAGAGTGTACAAAGTCCACTGGCAAAGTATTTGATTAGGACATTGATGAGGCAGTACATTGGTTAAAGATCTCTTGATGGGATTTGCACTCATCTATGGTTCAGCAAAATTCCTTTGGCCGAAAAGGAGAGTGTTATGTTTTAAAACTTATTTTGTAACCTGAGAGATCAAGGTTCTGGTTGGTATGAAGAAGATGTTGCCCTCAGTGCCAGCAGCAGACCTCAGATGCCAGTCTGGATATGCTGCAGGATTAACACAACCCTTGTACCTGTAGAAGAAATTTCAGTTAAAGGCTCATTTTACGAAAAGTAGAGAGAACAAATGAGTGCACAGCTCATCCTCTGGTAGTGTCTCTACCCATTACTATGGCTCTAGCCACAAGACAAAAATCCATGACCACTCAGTGGAATTGCGACACATTAAATCAGCTGAGCTCAGACAAAACAGGGACAAATGAATATGCTAAAAAAGGTGTAGAAGGGAGGAAAGACTTATAAAACCTTTTTGAAGAGTTTGAATACCATGCTTGTAAATAAAACTCTTGTACCACTTTGCAGCTAAATGCACCTATTCAGATTTTAATTAAAGCTGATGGAGCATGTACAGAAAAAAAGTGAAAGAAAATTAGGACTTCAAGAAACATTCAAAAATTTAAGTAGGTATTTGAGACCAGATGGGAGACTGGGGAAGGCCAGTGCCAATAGATCTGACAGTCCAGCAGAAACAGGTGAAAGCTGATCTTTGGCCTGCTTAGAAAACTCATTTGCCAGAGCAGGACTTCTGAATGTGTGGGGAATGAAATCCAGCTGTAGTGTAAGATGCCCCAAGCCTGAGCATGAATTTCCCCTGCATTGTGCACTAAGTCTGGAAATGTTTTTTGTGATCTTTGTATGACATAAATCATGTGATGTTTTACCCTGTCTTAGGCAGATAACTCCCTTTATGGAAACAAATGGGGAATTGATCAAATAAACACTTTGTACAACAAATGCAGTTAGTTTGGTAATCACAAATTATCCCTTAGTCGCCAACAAGGCCAAACAAGAAGAAAAGACTGATTTCAAACATGATCATGTCATTTTTGATGTCTGGAATCAGTTGCTCAGGGCTCTTTAAAGCAGTCACTTGTGTTTTAGAGTAATGATTAATCAGACTTTTAAAGGCTGATGGGTAATACAATATTTATAGGAAGGTTAGATTTTAGTCCCCATTTTACAGCTCCCTGTCACAGGATTGATTATTGCTCACTGTAGCTGACCGGTAGAAATTAGTGTTGCTGCAAATTTTCAGCCAGCTAATCAGCAAAAATATCCAGGAAGAAAGTAAATTCATACACTACTTATTCATTATGAAATGAAAAATAATTATTTTTGTCTTGGCTGATTGCTTATTTTATATGTATGCATATGCAAAATAGAGAAATAGACAAACACTGTGTCATCTCTGCTCCCCAACTTATTGCGAACTGTTTCTATTTTTTTTATCCTATAGCATAATGAAAATCAGTATAATATTTTCCTTTATGTCTAGTCAATTGTAATTTTCTACTCCTTTAAATATTTCCTTTTTCCTCAGACTTATGAAACGACATAGGAGAAGTATTTTAATGCTTTCCCAATTGTCTTTTCCTACCCTTTCACCTCAAGGTTTCACACGAGCATGATAATTTCTTCCCTCCCTCTTTTGTTGTTTCTGAAATAACACAGAACATAAACATGGAATTTATTTTCTTACCAACAGACATCATCAGACAAGAGAGTCAGTTTGAGCATGCTGAGGGCTCTTATGTGATGAGATGCCCAAAATTTTTAGATTATTTTAGTTTATTTGTTTCTTTTAAATATATAGACTCTTCTAAATATACAGGCTCTTTATATGAAGAGAAAACAACACTGCCATTTGCTAATAATGGGTATCTGGGAAATACAGTAGCCCATAAGATACCTGAGGAAAACAGAAGTAATTTTCAGTTCAGTTAGAGCCTGGAGAGAAATAGAATTTTCTCATTTGTGGGGGAAAAAAAATACAGTGGTTTATGTGCTTTCTAGGGTGTGCTGCTCAAAGTCAGAAATGCACACGCCAGAAGAACTGCCAGTTTGTGTACAGATATAAAAGGTGTTTTCCTGAATTATTAATTCACATACCCATGAATTGTTGTGGTTTCAAAGTGCAAACAGTCATTACAAGAAATGACAGCAAAAAGCTGAAAACAATAAGGCAGCTTGCCAATATTTTAAAGTTAGACTAGAATGTGAAAACCTTGTGCTGAAGGTTAATGTCACACCTTAATGAATTTTTTTTTGAAGTTTATGACTAAAAAGTCCAGATGGTAAACCAACAGCTCAGGTGAAGGAATGAACCCACCTCATATCTTATAATAAGCCTGATGTATGATTTAAAATGGCACCCAGATGAGTTTTCATTTCCAGCTCCCTCATAATTCTACATAATGAAAGATTTGGTAATGTATAAAAGCAATTAAATGCAATGCTGATATCCTCAGAGTCATCTTTTTTCCTATGATATTGAAAATATCCGTGGTGTATTATGTATGGTTTTGTAAACGATATACATTTTTCATAGCTGCTTTCACTGGCAATTTTCTTCTTCTAATGGCTGTATAATTAAACAGTAATGGGATATTTAGGCTTATGTATATTCATGGGGAAGTAGTTATAACAAAACCCCCTATAATTAACTATGACCCCCCGAAAATACACTTTTGTTTATGCACCAATTTTTATTTTTCATAGACCTTATTTTTTCCTGCAGATAATAATATTGACAAGCAATATAGAATATGAACTTTCAAATCCACATGAGGTCTTTGTGGCTAAAGGTTTGTTTTCAGCACAGTTTGTATTAACTCTGGCTACAGCAATGCCTAGGGCTTGGACTTGTGTATTTACAATGATCTTGCTACACATAGGAGGGCACATTATTGTCTAGTCCAAATATACAGAGTGGAAAAACTCAGGGAAATTTATTTGATGCTTCCCTTACTGAGCCTGCAGTGCAAAATTAGCTTCTTCAGTATCTTTTCCAAAATAATGACTTTAAGATTGCATCCTCTCAAAATTTGCACCGTCCTCTCATGATAGTATTTTGTGGCCTACCAGCTCTTGAAATGTCCAGGTCACTAGAAAATAGGATATTTTATGTTTCCACTCCTTCCCAGGGCTCTGCAGAGAGGCATGAGTTCCAGTTTGGAGTTCAAGGCCTCTTGGATTTTCTGAATTTAAAATATTAAGCTCATTAAATTCAGGAGAATTTAGTCATTGACTTCAGGACACTATTGACTTCTGTGGTCCCAACATCTAATCCTCTCTCTTTTTTTGAATATTATACCTGAAATTGTAGATGCAATCTCGAATTTCAAATTCATTTTCATATCATAAGTACGGATTTTCAACATTAGCAGGACAAACTAACAATCTGAGTAATTAATTCATTTTATTCTTTTGCATCTGTCTTGTGGTAGTATTATTATTTTTTTTATTGTTGTTGTTGTTGTTGTTGTTTACTTTGAAATTACTATTCCACAGTACTTGTTTTTAGGGTTTTTTTCCTAGTACTTTCATTTTTCTGGGATATTTTTGGCTTGTGCTACCTTAACATGACTGTGAAACTACAGCACTGGTCTCCATGGGCACAGCCCTTGTTTATTCCATCTTGACTCCCATAGAGGAAAATTTTCTCAACCAGCACAAGCAGAGATAGACCAAAGTTTACCACACCTTGGTCTGAAATGCTGCTTTCTTGGAGCTTTGTGTGAGGAACCTCACACTCCTCATAGAACACCTCATAAAATAAATTTGTAAACACGACAGACTGTGGTCATCAAAGATTAACTGAGGCTGTAAACAGGAGAGGGTGTAAACATTTAGGTTCTGTATGTATTTATTGAGGTTAACTGAATGCTATTTCTTGAGTTTATTTTCTAGAAATAAAGGTTTGTAATATTTGAAAGATGAAGTTTAGCGATACTTCGTGTCTGACTTGATACTCACCCAAACAGATTGGAACTTTCCAGCTGAGGAAAGGACACGGGATTTGGCAAAGATAGGAAATATGGATGATGGAGGCAAAAAGAACAATGTGACATATGACAGAAGCTTGGAGAAAGAGAATAAATGACAATTGAGAATTGGGGTTTTTTTGAAATAACAAAAAAGGCATGAAATAAAACTTGGAGGTGGGAAGTGCAGATGTGAGAAGTTACTGTCTTCATTCTACTTGTATTTAAAACTGTCGAGCTTTCTGCCTATTCTTACAAATGTTTACAGCCACTCAAAGCTTCACTGGAATTTTAGAAACTCAGTCCTTCCAAATTTTTTAAAAAGAAATTACATTTCCCTTCAGCACTGCCTGCGTGGATGGGATTATGGATGATCTATTCTCATGTTTTCAGAGGCTTGTAAAACCTATAACCATGCTGAGAAACAGGAGTGAGGACATAAGGTGTTGTTTTGGCTTGTTACTGTTTTTCTGACATATTTCTAGGCTATGATTTTCAGATATAATAGATGTATGAAGATTCTGCTGACTTTGAGAAGCCTTACATATATTCTTCTTGAATGAAAATGATGTCCCAGACTGCATAATGATATATTGTTTGAATTTTTGTTTGTGGGTTATATTGTATTTTTTTTTCTCTTGATTCTAGGCAGGTTGGCTAAGAATTTCTGGTCATAACATTTTCTTAACACTGGGTGAAAAAACAACTTTTGGTGGTATTTATACACCTAATATTTTTAAAATGAGAGACTTGAAATTTACTGCCTTAATCACAGCAAAAACTAGATTATTCTGTTCCTCATATTTTTTTCTGAGGTCCCACAAGGCTTGTACTGAGCTTGAGATGTGAACTTTTGCTTCTCCAGCCAAAGGCCCTCAGGCTGACTTCTGTTGTCATGCTTTATAGACATCTTGCTGCCATGAGAAATCATTTCCATGGACTCAGAGGTGAGACTGTGGTGAATTTTGGGATTGATAATTCAGTGAGAACCTTGTCTAGAAGAGAGATTTTGTTAAGTACCTACATTTCAACTCCTTCAGCTTATCTTGGTGGCTTTTGACCAGAAATAGTTGGATATCAGCTGAGATTGGCCCAAAGATTTGTATTTCCTGTGGATGTTTTTAACTGGAAAATTGGCAAAAGGAAAGCTAATCCCAGTAAGGTGAAGGTAATCCTGAGATCACAGATAGTCCTGCTTCTGGTTTTATAAAACTGTCCTTTTAAACACAGGGATTTCTCGCACACACCATTATTCCCCAAAACACTAACGAAAGTCACAATAACGTCATGTTCTCCTGCATTTAATTTAGCAGAGTACAGCTGAGAGACAGAAATTATTGTTGGCTCCTTTAGCCAACTTTCTGCTACTATGAGGTGATTCTTTTTTTCCCCTCTCTCTCATTCCTAATGTCAGCACCATAAGAACATGAGGTTTATTTAAGGTGAAAGCAATATCAGGAGCCCAGAAAAGCAAACCAATATGTGAATTCAAATGTGATAAATTGCAATGAAAGGCTATGGTAGTTGTCTCTGACTCAGGAAAATTGAATTTTTAGGAAATAGGATACAAATTCGGTTCTATCTATTGTACAGACCTGAAAAACTAAAAGATAGGATCAGGGCTGAGAAATGTGTGTTTACAAAAAACAGTGCAGATGAGTTAATTTGGAATGAACAGTAAAATGGCCCCCATAAAGTGCACTATGACACATATAAGTAATTACATTAAATATGGAATTAAGTATGTATGCATTTTTGTATATAATTATCTCTATGAGTTTGGTTGTGTGGTTCAGAAAAAAAGATTTTCAATAATAATTTTTAATTAAGCCCAGAATTACCATCACCATTTTATGCTGATGGTTATCTTTTATTTTGAAAGAATTCTTCAAAGCAAATCTTTTAAACTAATGCTTCTTTAGTCAAACAGTAATAGCTTATAGGAATGCTGGTCAATCAATAGTAAAAAAGGCACCCATTTTCACAGAGACAACATTCATAATCTTTTGCCCTAGCTGCAATTTAAACTGACTGCTCTGCGTGGGTAAAATGGCGTGCTTATATATGGAGAAATTACTCTTGACCTTAACATGATGGTGGTAAAAATTATTTTATAAATCTGAGGAGGATTTTCATGGCATTTTTTAATTAACGGGGTAATGATATAACATATATATTGCAATCAAATTGTTCACATTCCCATCAACGAGATGTACCTACAACTGGACATGTGTGAAAAAGTCTTTCCAAGCATATTTTGGGTTTACATTTAACTAAAAACTCAACTGCATTTTAGTATCCATAAATGTCTTTCTGTACAGATCTTCAAGTGATTTTCTAAAATATCACAACGGGCGCTGTGAAGATTGGTGCAGGAATAAAGAAGTTTTCCAATCAGAAAAAATGTACTGTGAGAATACTTAATTCTCAAAAAGTGCTCAAAGGATTAACAGACGTGGGGAATGGGTGCAACTCAATCAATAATTATTTGCTGGTTCTTCATTTTGTTTTATTGGAAGCTTAAAGTGTGGATATTTTGGATCTGTTCTTTCTGAGGGTTCAGTTACTGAGGTCTTTTGTATCAGCTCCACATTTTAACAGACACTAAAAATGCAGAGGAAAAATGCTCTCATCACACCTCTCTTCCACAAACTAAATTCAGCCCCTTCTGTTGAGAAATAATATTAAAAATAAATAAGAAAATTAAATAATAATTATAATAATAAAATAATAGTTCATCAGTGCCAGAAGTTACCATCAAATGGAGAATAAAAACTATTTTAAGCATGTTAGTGGGATTTTGCTAGCCTTCTGAGCAGCTTCCCTTCTGGTTGTACAGACAATGTTACTCCAACCATCTCTGGTTTCAACATTTTGATCAAGTATTTTGTCAGCATGGCTAAGCTGCTTTTCCAATATTAAAAACAAGCAAAGACCTCAGGAAAAAAGGTTTTCACAGACTTTACAATCAGAATAGCAATATGTACAGATGTTTCCCTTTCAAAATAACTTGCAGTTTGAGAGCTATTGAAGATGTCTGCTATTGATATAAATTGTAGGTGGAGGCTTTAGTATCAAAATTGTTATTATAAGAACTCAGAAACAGAAATTATTGCAGCCCAGATAAAGACACAAAAGTGGTGTTCTGAAGAAAAACATTTCATCCTTAAAAGAATAATAAAGCATCCAGTGTCATTGGTTTTGTTCTCTCAAATTTGTTGCAAACTTTTTTGTGTACGTATCTGTGTAAAGCTGCACACTGGAAAAATTGAGACTATAAATAAATAGATCTTCACATTTGTATACATGTACCCACCAACACATGCATATTGTGTGTTCAACTTCCTTCTTTATAATAGTCTTCTTTCTTTTCAGGCATTTTATTTTTTCCATTTGAGATATTCCAGCTATGGACTCAGATCTTATTTTTTTTTCTTCTGAAAATTCTCCATGAAAAAAATCAAAAGCCATCATAAGCCTTATACTCTATGAGATAATCAGGCTTTGACAGTGGTTGGGATCACAGCTGAGGACAAATTCAATGCTGTGTGCAATTGCTGGTGTGAAAATAAATGAACCCAATAATTCTATGCTCAAAAAAAAATGCTCTTTATTTTCTGTCAGCCCCATATCCAATTCTCCACATTGGCTTCTGAAAGGTCAATAACTTACAAGGTATTATGCAGAGCTTTTTTTCTTTGTTTGGGTTTTTGTTTGTTTGGGGTTTTTTTGTGGTTTTATTTTTGGTATGGTTCTGAAGATTTATTATAATTCAGCAATTTACTTCAAAATTTAAGAAGTCTTTGGAGAAGCACAATAGCCTTAAACCAAGAAGTGCTGGAGGAAACACAACTCACACAGTGACATTAGGGTAAAAATCAGATTTTTTAAGAAGGGCATGAGGTTCACACAGTGGTAAGGCTGAACTCTAACCCCTGAGGAATTTTTCAGTGAAATAGTGAAAATATAGATCAGTTGTTCACTATTACTTTCATGTTGTGGAGATTCCCACCAAGGCGTGCATAGAGCTGTAAAACCAGTACATCAAATGTGAATCACCCATGTCATGTAGATAACAGCACCAAAAATCTGGATCTGAGAGCTGACAAAATGCCACAAGTGATAGATCACTTCAGCTGTTTCAGCACTGCTGAAAACATGGAAAAAACGAGTGCTGGAGGAACTGAAGGTTGGATAATACACTCAAATGAGCAACCAGAGCAGCAGTGAAGAGTTCGCAGCAGTGAAAAGTTTCTTCTTGTGCTGAAGAAATCCAAGTCACTGGCACCAGATGAGATCTCAAGAGACTCCCTGCCCTGTCCCAGACTCTGCCTTGGGGTGGGACTGGGGACACGTCCCTTTTCCAGGGCCATCTCTTTATCAGTATCATTGAGATAAGAATGGGTTTCCTTCTGAAACTGCTCACAAAAAGGCCAGTAATACCCAATTCCAGTGAAATCCAGACATATCAGATATTGCTGACTTCTCTGAAAATATATTTATTTGAGGAATTTAAAGGAAGAGCTCTCTGAGAAAAGTTTCAAAACCCAACCATACTGTGTTGGGGCTACTACCAAAAACATGCTATGTTTTTTTACATTTTGATGAAATAGTTGATTTCTGTATTTTTTTTTTTTAAGAATGTGAAGCAATTTTTAATTTTTTAAGTGGTTTCAATATGTTTTCTCTGTGCTTTTCCTTTTCTGTTTTTAACTTCTTTAGAATCAAGACAAGGCCTTTGTGTTTTCATGGCTAGTCTCACATTACTATTATTAAAAACATTTTCACTTGGAAATTTATCCACCACCACTAGCTGAAAGTAGATGTACTTTCTTATTTTTAGGGTTTTTTAATAATAATGGAATAAAAAGGCATAAATTTTGTGGAATTATTATATTTCATAGGTTCCCAGGTGGTTTTTTCAGACTATTTTTTTTCATTCCTTTTTCTCCCTTTTCAGTTAATTCTCCATTCAAATTATGAAGTTAATTCTATATTTCTTATGACATTTATATTGCCTGTGCTGTGGATGGAGGCCTTTAACTTGCTGACATCTGGAGCATTAGGTATGACTGAAAAATACACTTTCAGGATTGAAAGGCATTCATACATACATTATTTTTCATAAATGAAAATTTCATCAGCAGACATTGAACAAAATTGCTCTTCTAAAGATAATTTCACACAGGATTTTCTTTACAAATAAGATGAACCAGGGAAGAGATAAAACCAGAAATGCAGATTTAAGGCTAAGGATAATGAAATCCAGTTATCTAAAGCAGTGATATCTAAAGCCTAACTCCTAATCACCTTTAAAAATGAGCAGATCATTCTGATTGACCCTGCAAGAAGCAGGAAACAAAAAGAAGTCCATAGAGTAACACTTAAATTCCATTACATGATGAGTCACAACTTAAAAAAAAAAATAGGGAAGCTCAAATTTGAAAATGCTGAACACCTAAGATTTAAAAGAAATAAATTAGTATTTAAGTTTTAGACCAGCCTTAACTCTGTCCCATTGTGATAGAATCCAGATGTGCATGTGTTATTGTGAATTTATAGAAAATGTCTCTCAACTTGACAACATGAATAAACGAATATTTCTTTTAAGAATTAGCATTTTCCCACTCCATGGTGACTTTGCACTTCTTTGTATTTCCTTCCAGCAACAGTGGGATTCTGGAATGGTTTCATAATTTAATGTGCCTCTTTCTATTAAGAAAAAAATAAATAGAAGGTGTGCTTCCATTTTACTTTTTTTTTTTTAATCTTATATGAAATTATTAAGCAGGCAATACCTGATGAGAGAACTGCAGAACTGTCTCTAAGGAATTGGGATAAACACAACATGGGCCACAGATCAGAACTGATGGATCTGGAAAGCTGCATTCCCAGAGAGTTAATAGCCTGGAAGAACTGTGTGGTATCAGAGTTATTTTAAAACCATCAAGGTCCTGCTTTTATTTTTTAATACTGATATTTAGTATTTTGAGTCAGGAATCCACAAACTGAGCACTGCTGGAAATAGATCTGATTGTAATGAAAATTCATTCAGAACACTCAGAATTATGTATTTTTTATTATGCATTATGTATGTTTTATTGGTCCTGACAATACAGCAATTTCTAGATTACAGAGAAAGGTTAGAGAAAAAAATAATAAAAAAGCAACTTTTAAAATCTACTCGAAGACAAACTTTTTAAAATTCCACATGGTGGTGTTTTTCTCCTGGTTGCAGACTTCCAGCTCCCTTTGGCATCAGGGAATGCTGCAGAGGGGCTCAGAGACAGCCCCAGACTCTGGAGGTGTGATGGAACCAAGAGATGTTTAAGGGAAAGCTGTGCTAAAAGCTGCACAGTCAATTAATTAATCACCAACTGGAAAAGAGTCAAGTGTCTGGGGACTGGAAGATAAATGGGGTCTAAAACTCCGGAGATTTCCATCTAATCTCTGGCAAGTCCGGCTCCTTTGCTGCTAGTGCAAAGACAACATCGTGTTCACGTCGTATGGGTGTGAAATGTTTTGTTTGAGCAAGAGAAAGATTGCCAATATACAATAATGAAAGTACAGACCTCCTAAAGACTGCTAGACTATTCCTCTGCTCCTGTAGGCTTGCCCATGGCACTCTAAATTCTCTGGGCTTATCCTTTCATTAGAGATGAGGGGATTGCTTTTCCAGGCAGACCATTTGAGAATTGAAGCTAATCCAATTTAAACAGCCGTGCAAATTAAAGTAACCATTAAACATGCCAAGGTGGTGCTCCATGATCTTTTTGTATCTTTGTGCTCATATCCCACTCCTGCATTCTGAGTTCCACAGGTCAGAATAACTCTCATCATAACAGCTCACTCTCCCTCTCCATGCCACACATGTTTTGTACAAGCTTGATGTCTTCAGAAAGGTGATTTTCTCCAGTGAGAATCCTAAATTAAGCTTCTAAACAAACTTGTTTGGCTTCTGGAGTTGTCCCTCTTTTACTCTGAGCTGTTGATAATATTTCACCTTTAACTAGGAGCTTTGCTTTAGAAATCTGTTTGGTGAGCTGTCAACTGTTTTAATTGATAAGGTATATAATTTTTTTTAAGAGCATATCTATATACATAGATTAAAAAAAATCCCTACATTCCCAGTGTCTAGAAATTGTGGTTCTAATTTTGTAATTAAGTATTAAAATTTTTAAGAAGTCTTGAGAAATTTGATAAAAGATCGCAGTCATATCTGCTGTCCTAAAGGAGTGAGAGGTACAGACAACTTATTTATTATTAATAGTTAAAATCTTTGTAGCAGGAGTCATCTTGTCTTGTTTTAGAACCTGCATTGAAGAGGTCCTTCTCTGAGCCCTCTTATATCAATGTATCTGACCAAACCGATTAGCTAAGACTGGGTGAGATGAATCCTTTCCCTAACTTAGCCAGCTTTAAGTTTTTATTACCCCCTCAGAGTTGTCTTTTCATATGGAAAATAAGGGAGCTTCTGCCCTGCATAGGTGCTTGGGAGAAGAGCTCAAAGTCCTTTTCCCCTGTTTGTGCGAACAGGAGTCACATAGTGGGACAATGGGGAGTCTCTTTAACCCTTCAAAACTTTGCAGAAAAGAAAATAAATCTAATTTGTGCTTCCAGTAGCCTAAGAATTGCTACAATAAAGGTTCTTCCTAATCCAATCTCCTGAGAGCACATTGCAGAATGGAGTCGAAGTATAAGCATGAAATATAGGCAATCAGGATATACAGAGTGACTGATTCAAACTGACGTGCCTCTGCCTTCCTTACAAATAAACAGATTCACTCTATTTGTTTCAGTTCGGGACAGGAGAAGTTTGAACTCTCAAAAATACCCACAGGACAGAAAGTTCAATTTTGTTTCTAATGTAATCCTGTCCTGAATTCTATTAGAGCTTTCTGAAGAGAATCCTTTTAATTGACTCCTTTTTGACAAGTCGTATAGTTTTAAATTAACATAATGCTCTCATGTTGCTCATTAAATAGGAGATATGATGGTAAAGTAGATGCAGCTAATTAGTAATGAATAAATTATTTATGGCTTCTTAAAAAGATGAGTGACCTGTAAGTTAACATTGTTGGAGAATTATTTTTTAATTAGATGTGATCTTACTGCTCTTCACACTTCACCTCGACGTTTTAAGCAGCCATTTCTTAATTTAAAGATCTGAAAGTTCACCTGCCAGAAGTGGTGGAACTGGGCAAAATAAGGGTGCACTCTTGTGAACTGTCTGTGCTGGGATCACTGGAATCTCTTAGGGTTCTGCAATAAATAATTTGCAGAATGAAATCCAAACCCACCAAATCAGCAAATAAATCAATTGTATGTTCAACCTTAAGTCTGGGACACATTTACAAACATAATTAAGCGCTGAGGTACTTAAATCTTTTTTTCTCCCAATAACAAGCAAAGAATTGCCAAGGCTACAGCTTTTTCCTATTGCAGCATCCTGCTTGCCAGTAGGATAGTGGGATTAAAAAATAAATAGTCATTATGCAAGCAGATTTTTCTCTGGGGACATTCTCTTTGCAATCAGCAGTTTATAGACTTTCTGGATGCCAGTTTATGCATCTGATTGTGTTTAACACTCAAAAGGATGGACCAATTTTACATGAATTTGCAGAATCCTTTACTAATCCATTTCAAATTTTATGGGAACTTCCTGGCCATTTCCTACTTGTTTCTACGTAATTTGTTTCTACAATTTAAACTAAAAATCTCCTGAATATTTGTTTAACAATACATACATCCTCCATAAAAAGATGGGGATATACTTTGCTTTCTTGTGTAGTGATTAAAGATGTCTAAAGACCAACGGTGATTTTTACTCCCTGCAGCAGCCCTACAGCATTTTTACTTCTTCTTCAATTTCAAAAGTTACGTTGAAAATTTGTGATACATTTTTATAATTTATAACAAATTCTACTCATTTTTAACACTATTATATTATATTAGAAAGAATACTGAGTATGTTCAACATCCACCTAAAATTTTTCTCACAGAATCACAGAATGTTTGGAAAGGGATTTTAATGACCAATGAGTTCCCACCCCCTGCTATGGGCAGGGGCACTTTTCATTAGACCAGGTTGCTCAAAGCCCCTGCCAGCCTGGCCTGGAGCACTGGAATATTTCCAGGGATGGGACCTCCCTGGAATAGACACATATTTTTTACTTACACACACACACCTATCTATTGTTTTTTTGTAATTATTTTTTGTGCGCTAGTGCTGCTTAACAAACTTGATAGTTTTATTACTTCATCTGGTTATTCCAATAAGGTTATGACACAAAAAATAAGGACATAATTTCATTCAAATATACTTGAGCTTTTGTAATGGTTCGTACATTTTGTGTCAGGAGAAAACATTGTCATTATTTTAAATTTAATTTCAAATTAGTACATAGAATTCCTGCATAAGAAATACAATGTAAGGATCATGTTTTTCTCAATAACTGCAATGTCTCAATCAAATCAGTTCAGAATCAGAGAAAAGAGCATACTGTAAGCTTGTTTATTTTTCATTTAAATTAAGTTATTGTTGCTATTAATATTTTATATATGTCATAAATATTCCAGAAAGTAAGTTTTGTTTATGCTTATAGACTCTGCAGATGATGCATACATAATTCAAGGAGAAAAAAAAGTATAGATACGCAGGTATTTATTAGAACCACATAGTCAGAAAATGTCCATGTGCAATTTCTGTGAAGATTATTCTATACGAAATTTATCTTTTCTCCTTTACTAATTTACCTTACTTGATTTAATAATTAAAGCTGATGGAAAAAAATCTTTAGCAAATCTGAGCTTTGAAATATTTATTAGAATGGAAACAAAGCATCACTAGAGATAAATAAGTGAAAATGAGAGACGAGATTACTTGCTGGAGTCATGTTTGCAGAGTTCCTAAAAGACAGAATCTTTCCTCCTCCATTAAATGGATTTTTCACTAGAACCTGTTCCCTTCCTTATGGATGTCTCATATATTAGACTTTTTTTCCTTCTTACCACAACAAAATTGCAATGGATCCAGGTTTAATCTCAGGAACAACTTCTGGTTGCTTGTGAAGCCAAGTCTGGACCCACTTTCCAAACCATGGCTTTGGCAGCCAGCTGTTCAGACAACCTTTTATCGTCTTTATCTCCAAAATGCTTCAGAAATTAAAACATTTCCAGAATAATCAACGCTTTAACCTTAATAAAAACAGAAATTAAATAATTTCCTGGTCTTTCCCATCCATTATGACTGCATGTGCTTTTCTCCCATTCTTTTATTGTTCTTGTCTTCTCAATTTAAATAAGATTATTGCAACATCTGGATTCTGGTACAGCTGTGATCTTTCCAGATGTGCTGTATTCCTAAGGATTAACTGTTTTCTAGGGATTAACTGTTTTTTTAGCCTGATTATCCTCTAAAGAGGCATAAAAGGAGACCCATCAAACCAACTCTTCTTGAAATTCTCTCTTTTCCTACGTGCATCTAAACATTTATGTGATAAATATAACAATGGGCTTGAAAACAGATGTGAGCTTTCTGCCTGACCTCTCTCTGTTCAATGCCACCGCTTAAATCATCTCTACCTGTTCCTTCCATCTTTCCCTGTGTTCTTTACGTCCATTACGGGCAAAAAGAGTTTTAAATGTTATCACCCTGACCTTGATCGTATTGTTTCTGATCTTTTTAAGTGGGACATCAACATTTTTTCCTAGTGACCTGACTTAGCATCACGAAAGATTATTTTCTCCTTTAGTATCTTTTCTGTACCAAATGGCAGGTGATTTCCATCTAAACTCTAGTTAAGTGCACAAGTGCTGCACCTGGAAATACAGCAGGCTCCAAATGAGTGCTTGAGTGCATCTGAGGGCCTAAAATATACTGAAGGGACTTGCCTAAGGATATTCTTTAAGAAAGAGAAACCTTCCCATTTCCAGTTTTTCAACTGGCAATTTGTTGCAGACTAACCGTTGAGGAACACACAAGGAGTGAATAAAGTTATCAGCTTCCAGGAGCAGGAACAATTTTCCTAAAATTTATTTGGCTGCTCTATTGCACACCAACCTTGGTTTGAATGGAGAAATAGACATTTTAGAAAGATATTTTTGGCAGAATAATTTTGGATTGAAAGTAGGTAAAGAAGGAGGGATTACGTAAAGAAAAAGCAAAGAAATCTCCCCAGATAAACCCACCCATAACTGCAGAGAAGATTCAGTCCATTGTCTTTCCTTAAGATTACACCATATTTTCTTTGGAAAATGGAATATTATGCCTTTATTTTATATTTTG
>VXBQ01019702.1:302307-341434 GCA_013400175.1 Phainopepla nitens | reverse complement strand
CATTTATTTTATATTTTGAATCCATATTAAAACAGTACTATTTTTTAACTCACTTGAAACTTTATTCTGAGCCAATTAAACTTGACTCTGAGTCAATTAGAAGTGTGCCACACTTTTCATGTGACTTGAAAAACAAATTGTATTTCCCATAGTGTGCTGCACCTGTCCTTTACAGAAAATGTGATGAATCACTTCTCCAGATCTAATGTGTAAAATGCATTTTGATCCCCAAATCTGAGGTGAGGACAAACCTGAGAGCATTTGAACTCAAACCTCATGTTGCCTTTCCTGTGACACTACATTACTGCACGATATCAACACTCTTCCAAAATAAATTGTTACTTCAGTCCAACGAGTCAAGAAGTTTCTCCCCTATTTTTTTTTTTTTTTACTGCTTAATAACTAATTTCACCCTATAAACGAGGCCAAAATACATCCTGGTTTCCATTAAAAAGGTATTCGGAATTTTGGAGTATGTTGAAATATACAAACTTCCTGTATGCAGAATATTGTTCTTTTAGCTCACTCCTAAATCCCCTTTTTTTTTTGGTAAAATGCATGAAAATATTACAGAAGGTATGCCAAGTACAAAAAAATTAAGAAATTAAGAAAAGAAATTAATAAGTAAGTAAGAAAAAAGTAATAACTGTGCTGTCTGTACACAAAGAAATTAGTGTTTTCCTCTGATTTCTTTTCCCATGGATTTTTCAATGAGTTCTTTCATGGATTTTATGACGACTGCTCTTGAACATAAATCAGCTCACCCAAGCTACTTTTTGTATTGATATTTACAGTGATTTTCTTTCTGTATTTCCTTCACACTATACTAACATTTTGCCATCACATGAATGGCTAAAATAGGAGCATAGGATCTCATTACACTTTCTATTTCTCATTGTTTTTTAAGGAAGTATCCCCCTCTGGCCACACAAAGTGAATCTAGTAATTTTCTGAACTGGTTGCTCACTGTCTTGTACCTTCAGGGACATTTGCAGGAAAGTAACATGAGACTAAACTTACTGGAGCTGCAGGGCACTCTTACATCTTCTTGTGTTTTCCAGCTTGCTGCCTGAAATTCAGCGTGCTGGGGGAAAAAAGAAAAGAAAAGAAAAACATTATTATTTTCCCATTATGCATTTTTATCTCAGCTATATATTCACTACAAATCCTAATATTGATCGTAACATCTTTCTTCATTCCCTTACAATGAGAAGTTTACTCACCTGCTGAACGAGACATTTCTGTTTCTTACGAGATCTGTTTTTTCTCAAAAGCACAAAGTTCTTGTATTCAAAGTTATTCTTCTATGTTTCCAATAAGGAGCTAAATTCATGTGTCTTTTTACTCCTATCATTTCCTTCAGACAGAGAGAACATGCTAAAAACCTGTCAATTTCCTACAGAAAATTTATCTTTGACATCATAAAGCTTAGGATTAACTTCTGGAAAGAATCTACTGGAAGGTGAAAGCAGAGTCTTTGCTCAATGACCGCTGCTGAATTTTCAGTAAGACTTTTCCCTGCAGCCAGGCAGTCTCTCAGTGGGCTGTGTTTGTAAAGAAGTCTCTGGGAAAGAACAGGAGACCACATTCCTTGGCCCGATGGGTGTCTGGATGTGGGGCAGGGAGTACAGCCAGCCTTTGGTTGTACACCCAGATTTCAATATCATCTGACATGAGTATCTCTAGAGGATATCATTAAAATATCTCAGTTAATTTACAAAAAGTATCAGTTGCTGTAAAAGAAGAAGAAGGCAGTATAAAGTCAGCACACAACTTCCTAGGGCTTGACACATCTGGAGTGTGCTCTGTCACAGAGAGATCTGGGATTTCCATTTGTGAGGACATTTTGAACTGAAACAGCCTTTGAACATATCCTGATAGGGAGAAATTGCATTAGAACTACCACTGGCAACGCCAAACTGGCACTAGATGCAACTTTTAGCACTTTTGCTTCAGACTCAAAGTAAAACCTCATGAGGTATGGAGATTAGAGCAGTAGGACACCACAGCTGATGTCATCAGTAAGGGTAAAACCTGGAATTTTGAACATAAAATACACACAATAAATGTTCTCTGCATGACAAATGCTAAAATGCATTGCATTTATTTAGAAAGACAATGGGAAACAAAGAAACATTTGGTGCTGCCTCATGAAATGTTCTTTCTAAATTAAACCTGATCTGAAGGCATCCCCCAACCCACAGTTTTTCAAAGTTAGGTTCTTTCTACAAACATGTTTTAAAATCAGCTTTATTATTTAGGATTTTTATGCTGACTTTTTGAACTCGTAGGAGATTGATAGATGGAAATACACATGGGGAAGGAAGTATTTATCAGGGCTTAATAAACTGGGGTTTTTTTTGTTGTTGTTGCATTCTTTTATTTTCAGAAGGAAGTTTCATTTTTTTTTTTTAAATTTCCCCCAGATATGATGTAATGACATTTTTGTCTTAAAATTTAATTTAAACAGATGAAACTGATACCAAATATTTCATTTTTTTCCCCCAAAATAGCCTATTTAATGACTTTTTTTGAGTTTCAGTTCACATGTGAAGGGCAGGGTGGAAACTAATCCCAAACCTCTGACTTTTGACTGGGAGAGAAACAGGAGCATGGTTGCAAGACAGAAAATTAATATAATAGAGGAATAAAACTATAATCTGGATCCAGATGCTCCAAGAACTGAGATAAAACCCTTCTGGAACTTCTGGAAATAGCAGACAGGTAAAATGAAGCTTTCATACTCTCTATATAAGAGTTGTCGAAATGAGACAATTCTTGTTTCTGATACCAAAGCAGAGAAGATCTTTAAATGTTATTTGCCTAATAAGATCTACTTCTCTGGAGAGAACAAAAGAATGCAGCCATTATTTGCCTCTCCCTCTTGTACCTCTCATGCTCAGTGGACTGAATTCTGTAATTGGTTATATTTAAGTGGAAAATATATCTTTTTTTAAAGAATACACAAGCCATGACTTCAAGTTGCTCTCTCAGAACTAAGTGAATGTATCCATACACTTCTTTTTCCCCCTACTTTCCCTTCCAGATTTTTTTCTTTAAAACTCTGCTTATATGTCTATTTCTCTGGCACAGTAACCATTTCAGAGCATTTCTTGGAGACCCTAATGCGTCTCTTGGCTTACATCAGATTAACTTTCAGAAGGGTGAGTCAGGAACATAACAAGGAAGCTGAAATGAGGTTTGTTCTTGGTTATTTATTCCCTAACATGGTGAGACATAGTCACAATAAAGAGACAAGAGGCTGCCCAGCCTTTTCATCCTTTGCAAGCAGACTTTTGCAAATCCAGGGGTCAAATCAATTTTGCGAGCTTTGGTTTCATCTTCTGGGAATGTTTGTCCTCATGACAAAATCCAAATGGAATTTAATTCAGTTGACTGGAAAAGCAGGAATAACAGACATCACAAGCCTCAGTTAAAATGTGTTGGCAGCAGTGCCTGGGAATCTCGTAAGACATCTGCACTGGCCCTTAGCAAGATTTTATTGTTAGGCTTTCAGTCTATTTGAGCCTAAAGCCTCATCAAATCAACAGCTGAAACAAGTGTCAAAGCTAGGAAAAAGAAAAAAATATAAATAATTCACTGCAACAATACTTCCTATAGCAGAGAAACACCAGGGAAATAAAAAAAAAAAAAAAAAAGAAAAAACCAACAGGAAGCAAAACCTATTCTTAAAATGATGTACTTAGAAGACAAACAGAGGAGAGGAAGAGGAAAGAGCACTGAAGAAATGCTGAACACACTCTCTCAAGAAAAGTACCCAGACAAGGCTGGCTTGTGGGAATTTTTATTAGTTCTGAAATTAGAAACAGGACACTGAGGTTGGGGAGAGGGGAGTGTCTCAAACCAGCTGCAACTCATTTTAATTAAGGGCTCATTAGCGAGTAGAGCCTGCTGGAAGTGGGAGAAGTCGATGTCCCTATATAATACAGAGCAGCTCACTAAAGCATTTTCTGAGCGTGTAGGGATACTAGCAGAGGGGAGAAGAAAACAGAAAAAAATATAGAAGTGCTTGTGTATTTCTGTAGGTATTTTCTTTCCAAAAGTCTGTATTTCTTTAGAAATTCTTGTTCTTTTGGTAAAAAAAAGGTTAAAGACGAATATCTAAAGAAGTCCGGTATAAAAATCTAGCTGCCTAAATCTTTGCTTGAAGTTTATGAGATTTACGTTTTCCTCTTGTTTTTAATTTTCTTTGGTTCTGATGGTAGTTATTCAGGAAGCTGTAACTTGTTAAGATATGAAAATTTATTTTTTTTTTTTAGTTCAGTAACTGAGAATGGTAATAGTATTCTCCTAATCCTGAGATATTTCTGTGTTGCCTGCCTGGGTATTTATGATCTGTACCTCCTTACAAAATATGAAGTAGATCTATGTTTGCAAAATCTGCGTTAATCTTCATTTATCTAAATCTAAGCTCTTTCATGTGAGATCTTAATAGGTGCCTGTGTATTATTTCCTGCTGCATTAAATTCAGCTGATCAGAGCTGTGAAAAATTAACAGGGCAGTTTCATCAGCTTATTTAATCATTTGAATTTTGCTGGAGAATAATCCACTATTTTTGTAAATAATAACAGCAGAGGTATTCCCTGTCTAAGAATGACAATGTGGTCTAATTTTATGAGTTCTGTGTGTGTTCAGAAAGAGCAGTTTACTGAGGTCCAGCTGTTCTTTGTCATTCCACAGTTGTTTTTACAAGGGTGGTGCGGGTCAGAAAAGTTTGCATTATTGAACAGCAGTGAATCCCTGGAAGTGTTCAGGGCGAGGCTGCATGATGCTCCGAGCAATCTGGTCCAGTGGAAAGTGTCCTGCCTGTGTCAGAGGCTTGGAAGAAAATGATCTGTAAGGTCCCTTCCAACCCAAACCCTTCTCTGATTCTGTGAATAAGAATTTTTAACCTTAATGCCATCCAGTCTATCTGCTGACCAGCTGGGTGAAGGGCAACAACTCTGAGGGATTTCTTTAAATAGGAAAGATGCTCCTGTGTAAAACTTAAATCTCTCAGGTCTGTGAATGTGTTTGCCAGTACTAAATGAGGTTTGGAATCAATAGATGGAGGGTTTTAATGACTGAAAAATGGCAGTTGTGCTCACCTTTTTAATGAGTGAGGTGTCAGAAGAGAACATGAAAATGATATAAATCTTTTAAATTTCAGTTCCTTGGAAAAGTATGTAATAACTGTTCTTGAAAGTTGAAATCAGGTGCATTAGCAAAAGGAGGGTGACTGCCAATGGGACGTGTGGATTTAACTGTAAATTATGGCAAGCTTTTTGGGGTTGCTTTTTGGATATCATTTACCTTGACTTCATTAAGTTTTCAGTACATTCTTCCCTAGCATCCTTTTTTTGTCCATAATCTAAAGAAAAAACAAACCCCAGAAACCTACAGAACAGGAACAACAACAAAAGGGGAAAAAAAAGGAAAACAAAAAAATAATAAAAAAAAAAAGGAAAACAAAAATACACAAGTTATAAAGAAAATTTCATATGCAGTTTGGGTAAACATACTGTAGCTGAATGTGGGAATAGTGAAAATATGATAAGAACAAGAATTCGTATTAAACACTATGCTTTTATATATTCTCCCATCAAAGAACCAAGCAGAGGCAGACAGTAATAATCCATAGCATGATACATTTGGTACATTTACTCCTAATTTGCAGATGTCTTCTAAGTAATATCCAAATAAGAAATAAAACTGCAGATTGAAGTGACAACTACCATTTGGAATAACAAGATTCTTAATGTGCTGCCCACAAGTGAAATAAATCTGAAGTCCAAATCTAAAGCAGGAGAAGTGATCTGGTAATTCAGATATAGTAGTTGCAGGCAGGTCCTGCCAGGACCTCAGAACTTGGAAAATTACTTTGTCATTGTTGTTTGCTTGCCTAGAAGGAAAAGGCATTCTTATTTTCTAAAGCTGTGAAACTGTCTGTTTAGAAGTTGTGCTTTCTCATTAACATGAAATTTTTTCAGTGCTGTAAGGAAAGGTTGGCTTCTGGCTATGCTAAACTTAATTATAATTATTTTTGACATAACGCCTTTGTATCTGATGATTCTTGTCTTATCAAGCTGGATGGCAGATGCATAATCAAAAGGAAAAGTGCATCTAATGCTTAATTCATGGTAATTGGTTGGATTTTTTTTTATGATCTGAGTAAAGTAGCCTGTCTAAGATAATGTATTTGATTATTTTTTTTGTCCTGCTTTACTGTATTAATTAGGAAATATCAAGTAACTACAAAAGCCTAATTTAGCTGAAGCTTATTTCCATAAATAACTTATTTGAATTATTAGTTCCAGCAATCAAAATAAGAAATTTAGAACTGTATGTGACATTGTTGAATATGTGGAATGTCATAATTTTCCCTGTAAAATGGTATTTGGAGATACCTCTCCTGGTTGTATAATGGTGAAGCAAGTACAAATATGCTCTGGAAGCATATTTGCCAACATCAATAAGTTAATTAAGATATAGAGATTAATCTTATTTTACTTTTCTTTTTTCCAGACTAACTCTAAGGTCAATGTCATAACCTCCTCTAAAGTTTTACATAAATAAAGTTTTCATCGCTCTTGGTAACATCTGACTATTGTGAATCACCAGGTGATGGGCAGTGTGGTTAGGATAGCCAGATGACTTCCAAAACCTGGTCTGGAGGACTAAAGTGGAGCTCAAGCACCTTGAAAGGTGATGTTAATACTTCCAGAAAAAACAAGATTTTTTTTTTATTTTTTAATTTTTCAGTTTCTAGCAATTATTTTGTTTGTTTTAGCCTGATTTGAGCATAAAAAACCAGAACTATAAAACAGAGAAAACCCAGTTTTCCTGCCAGTTTGGTTGCCAATATTTTAAGTGGAAGTTGGAACTCAAGCTCTGCATCTCCTTGCTGTTCTAGCACATGGCTACAACGAGGGGTAGGTAAACTATACCTGCTTTTTAGTTGCTTTTTGCTTTATTAAGTAGCAGACAATGGATATTTCAGTATTTTTATGTTCTCTTTTACATTGGCAAAGCAGCTGCCTTACGAAGAAATTACTTCATGTTTTATGAGAAGTTTGTATAAGTGTGCTGCTCCTGAGGAACAGCACTTGGATAGTCAGGATACAATTATTTCTTGTTATCTTGAGGCCTGTGAGCAGCCAAGTTGATGCCCCAAAAGCTGGAAGTATAAGATATGTAGACCTTAACTCTGATGGTTGATATGGATTGGATATTGCTCCACTGTTAGAAGGCTTTGAGCTGTGATGAGACCTTCATCACTCCTCTTTTGGTCATTGCATCTACAGAAAAAGCCTGGAAGTATCTTTATGACAGAAATATTGAATGACCAGCTTGTTCTCGAGCTTAAAAGAGGCTTCCTAGAGAGACTGAGTTCTAAGTGCAGAGAATTGCAGTTTAGACTTACTGGCAAGCACTATTACTGGTTTAAAAGAGAAGGAAACTCTATTCTGACAGTTCTGAGGAAAAAAGAGAATTTGGGTGTGTGGACAGAAGCTCTGTTAGGGTGCTTTGATTCACAGTCAAACCATCATTTTGGTCTGATTTATTTGGAATTTTACGTTGCTTTTCAAAATGTCTGCTATTAAATATAAATTCACAACCTTTCAGCAACCGGACCTGCTTTTTGGAAGGTGTTCTTTGGGGGCAATGGGAACCTTGTGGGAACAGCCACTCAGTAATTCAGTATCATACTCATGAAAGTCTCACAAACCTCTTCTGAAGAGATGTTCAGAGCTTTGCAGCTAGGTGGATCAAGGGACTTAAACATTACCTGTGTGAAAAAGAAGCAACTTTTCCCTGTGAAGTCTGGCTATGGACAGGAGACATTTTCTACATATTTCTAAGGATCTAACTTTGAATATTTGGAATATTAAGCTGTCAAAAAGGCTGGCAAAGGCACTTTGACTTCAAGCAGATTTTATGGTGCTCATTGGCTTGATTTAGCTTTATCCAGTTTGAGCATTTAAGCTCTTTTTTTCCCCATCATCCCCAGTATGAATCAATGTCTTATTTCATACACTTGGTGAGACCTTTAGAGGTAAAATACAAAAGATTAAGTTCAGGGCAGAATTGAAGTTTAGGTAACCTTATCTTCTGTAGGACTAAATCCAGGGAAGCAAGGGAAGTAGTGCATTTCTTCTGGTTTATGGGACACATGGTGCATTAAAATGTTCTACAAAATATATTGCAGTATTTATTTACTCCTACTTTTATGCCTTAGGATTTCAGTTCTGCACAGCTTAGGAAATAACTTCTTAATTTGTATCTGCAAGCAATTATGTCAGCATCTCACATAAACCATTTTATTACAAAGTATTAAAACTAGTATTTGGAAAAATACTGGATATTTCCCATGTGTCTGTCAACTTATACTAGTTGCAAGTAGTGATAGAAAAAACAGTTTCAGTGTTAATTCTATATTTAGCAGTGTTTCTTTGTAATTTTATGATATCAAGGGTGAATATATTCTGTCTCCTGCTGGCCAGAGAAGTCAGAATCCACCTCAAAAATATCCCAACCAGCAATAATTTTAATTTTTTTTATGCTAGTCAGTCACTTCATAATAAGAACACACTTTTGTGTTCAGTAAGTCACACTAAGTAGTGCCATGTCCTGCTATTGACCCAAAGAGGATTTCTGACTCTTGTTAGTATCCTAAATGGAATTATCTGTTCCCATTTCGAATAATTATAGTGCAACACTTGGTCTAAAGTATGGTCCCCGTTCTCAGAAATGAGACTTCAAACCAACCTCCAGATTTAGTTCTGAGGGAAAATTACGATGGGAATTGCACTGACCATGTAAAGCCTTTCAGCAGCTTGGAAAAATGTTGAGTACAGATGTCATATTTAATTCAGTATTTGTGGTCTTAAAGGCGGGAGTGGAGCTTGCAGTGACTTCAGATGAATCAGACCAGACCTGACTTCTCCAGATCTAAGCAGTTGCTTTAACCTCTGCACAGATTTTTGAGCTTCTTTGGCATCAAACTTGCTGTGGTTGTTTCTGCCTGCATTTTACCCACCGTATATTTGTGAGCTCTTCTGTTCTTCAGAAGTTGCAGGAGTAAAGCCTAAAGCAATGAGAAATGCGGTTGTGCCTCTGAATACACTGGAGGATACCTGGGTAAAATTAAACTTAGTTGATGGAAAAGCTAAGCTTAACAAATTGCCAATTAATATTAGAATGTACTCCAGGTGTAACACTCAGAGCAGACATGTACCATGGCTTATTTCTAACAGCAAAGCTCGCTGAACTCAGCAGCATAAACAGAACTCTGTTTTCTATAACAACTTTAGAATACTTGATGAAATCAGGTAAAATGCAAGCACACTTCTGATTTATTAAAAAAAACAGACTCCAAGTTTATCAGATTTTGAGGAACAAAATTGGAAGAATTTCAAGCTGGAACATGACTATCTAAGAAAAAATTGATTGCAGCTAAACTTTAGACTAAAGTTTAGGGCAGCTTGGGGCTTTCTACAAGATATATGCAAAACAGCTTTGACTCTAGGTTTAATCAGTTTGGAAATCTTTTTTAAAGAAAGGCCAGGCAGAGGGGTTTAGTCACAGAAGATTAATGCATGCTATTGGAGATTTTAATATTAGTTCATTCTTCTTTCCTGTTATCTGCAGTGAAGTCAGTTGCTTGTGTTTTCAACCAGTAAAACACAAGCTAAAATTATAGGTTGCTAAATATAGATAACTTGCCACATCATTTAGCTTGACAACTTGTTTGTAATGAAGACCCCAAAGCAAAATCCAAAATGTTAATTGGGGCAGAAATGAAACCTTGCAATAATTTTTGCTCATTGCTTCTTAATTACAAATTAATAAAGGGTAGAAAATATGATTATAAATCCCAACAACAAATGATTTTTGACTGCTGTTATGTCTGAGGAGAGTTTTTTTCTCTCTGGATTTTGTTTAAGATACAAGGGTGACAATTTCAAGGTAAAACATTCTGCAGCACAGGGATCTTTATTAAGAAAAGCTAAATGAAATTGAACTCCCCCTTTATAAACAGATTAAATAACTTTTAGCCATCATAGGGAAAATAAATAATGCATGTTGTATAACCCTAGGTTGAATTTAACTGCCTTGAAATCAAGGTTATTTGTGAAGGGAATTCTTTAAATCTCTAGGAACTGGAATTTTAAGTAGGAACTATTTTGTTTATTTATGCACTAACATAAGTACAAAAAAGGTGTGGATTTACTATCCATTAACTGAAAATAAAAGATGTGGGATTATATAAAATATGTATAAATAAATGCAACTGAATATGTTTTATTTGGCTTGAGGATGCCCTTGCCTGTGTGCATGCAAACAGGGAATGGCAGAGTTTTTGGAAGAAATGTTGCAAAAAAAATATTCATTTACATACATTGAAGTTAAAATTCATATGACTTAGAAGTTAAGATATCAGCTTGGATTTTTTTTTTTCATTTTTTTATTAGAAAGGGTTGTTTGTTTGTTTGTTTTTCCATAAATATCCATGTCCCATGAAGTAATGATCAGGTAAATCACACTGGCAGAGGGCGGGGTTCCCGAGACTCTCCCCTCAAGAAGAGAAATTTAGTTCTTAGATTATGCAATCATGATTTTTTTGCCTAAATAACCCAAACCCACATTTACCTCTGTAAATGGTAGAGGTAAAACTAGTGGTGATAGCAACAGTGGATCATTGTAGGGTCCCTAAAGGGATGTGCTCATCAGAGGGAATAATGCTGAAATACCAAGACATTCTGCATTAAATTATTTTGATACATTGATACAAAAATTATTCAGCATAACCAAACTAAGACTTATTTTAGAGTAAAACAATCTCACTCTGCTGGTGACCAGTTGGCACAATGGCTGAGACTAGCACAGGTGGCAGATTGGCTTCCCCTGACCCTTCCTTTTTGTCTGAGGTGGGTTAGCCAGAATGCTTCTTACTCGGTTGTTTCTCTTCCTAGAAACACTTTCACTCATATTGCAGCTTCACTCATATCCAATAGAGTCCTCTTTACTATTAATCCTGCAGTAGACACTTCTACTGTAGCTTATTTTTATTTCAGAAATATTCTCACAATGCCCATTTTAAACTCTGGCTTAAGGACTGGTTTAGGCATTCGACGTTTTGTTTCCTTCGCACGCGGATTTTGATGAGCGGGAGGAGCTGCATCACAGCTGTGGTACTCACCTGAATAATGGAAATCCCACAGGTTTATAAGCAGCTGCCAAACCTGGGAATGTGCCATCTTGGTTCCTTCATTTGTGCATCTACAGATGACAGAACTGGTTAAAAGAACTATTTAAACCCCATGCTCTGACAATTCCCCTATGGATAAACTCCTCTAACCAGTTATGTTTTAAGATCAAGATAGAAACTGCTTAACCGTGTGTTTTTTTAGGATACTACAATGAGGCAAATTAGCCCAGAGGAATATGTTTTTCTTTCTTGCAAGGCAGTATTGTACTTATAATTTCTGTACAAAGAAAAATACATCGTCTTGGAAAGACTTTCAACCCTTCAGGGTCAGAGAATGGTGGTTAATGTAGTGACATGAACATCCCTGGTTATTATGCCAAAGATACTAACACAGGATGTTATAGTAGGGCTATTTGTAGTAAATAGCTTTGCAATAAAAGCACAGCCTTTTGCAATAAAAGCAAAGGGTGGAGAGCAGGTGGAATTGCTCACTGTATTCAAGGTGTCAAATGGCTTTTTCTACCCATTCCTATAATAAAAGAACAAAAAAATATATTAATGTAGTCACTAACTGCAAATTCTAAACTGCCTTTGGAGGCTGTACTTAAAAAGCTAAATGGACTTTTCCATTCTGCCTATCTGGCATTTACACAGTGTTAAACCTAAATGTATAATTTTCACATTAACTGATGTTGTAGATCATGACACAGTTATAAGTGTAAATGCATCCCATGCATATAAACATGAACTCCATTGTCAGCTAATTCCATTAGTATCTGCTTTGAATGCTAAGAGAATTGTCACTTCAACTGTAATGCAAGAATCTACCTGCCTGCTAATAAATAAGACTGATCCATGCACAATGTATGAAAATGAAAAAAATCAAGTTTTTGTCCAGGGACACACTAGGTTCAGGGTTATTTTGTTTTTTTTCAGGGAGCACAGAACTGGTCGTTTGACTTTCTTTTGTATTTTTGTGTGGAAACTTAAACTTTGAACGGGGCTATGCTCATTCCTCAACTATTAAACAAAGATTCATTAAAAGAGCAAGAGGAGGAATGGTAGAAAAATTGAGAGAGAGGAGGGAGTAGAGATATGAGAAATTATTCCAAGGACTCTGAATTTTTTTTTGCCTTCATAGTAATAACACAGATAACTTAGATTCTGGTAGTTTCAGTCATTACTGTAATGCTGAAAAATGTTGTAGGCAGCCATTTGGACCTAAGTTCCATTCTTAAAATACAAGGTATTGAGAAGAATAAATTCCCTCCTTCTCATCAGAATACTTTGAGGCATTTTAAGTGAGGCACATGCAAACAGAGTAATTTGTAAAGAGCAGGTCTATCATTTCTAATATCCAACTTATGGAAGCCTGAAGAGCTAGCTTTGAGTTGATAGCTGGACACTTCATAAATTTAAAGATGTTCTTCAAGCCAAAGGGTACCTCATGATGATTTATCATTCTGTGCAGTTTGACTCATGGAAATTCAACTAATGCTTCTTTATGAGGTCAAATAATTTTGTCACTCTGCTGGTTCATGGGCTGAATATGTGACATTGGGAAAACCTCAGATGCAGTCGCAGCAATTTGTTAAATAAGTTGTTAGCACTTTCTGTAGATGGACACCTATTTGAGCAACCTCCTTCACAGAAAAATGGAGATATGTGAAATTCTTTTTTTGTCCCATGGGGAAATTTTCCTCTGATATTTTCAGATAGCAAGAAGACATATCAAGGTGGGTATCAGCACTGCTGTATTCTGTAATGACAAAATCCTTGAGCTAAAGTTTCCAGGGTCCTGATACACTTTTCACAATAGGGTAGATCTAGTCTGTGCACAGTTACCATATAAAGTAGAGGGCTTTTTAAGGTGTAAGGGATATTATGACTTGTGACCCAATTTTATTTACAAGATTAGTACAATTTTACCTGTTATGTATTTTGAATGCTGAAGAATTTATTTTAAGGATTAACTACTTTGAAGACATTCAGTTCCATCACTGTGCAATGGCTCTACCAGCAGAGTTTGTTATGTATGGTAGAGGTGATAGTGTTTTAACTTACATTCACAAGAAAAAATGTAGTACCATGCGGTGACGGTGCCTCCAACTCAGCCATTATTTGAATTCCACCTGCCCTGCAAGAAACCAAATACAGTTGCTGGGCCAGGAAATATGAAGAAAAAATTATTTAATAATAAAAAATTTTAGAAGATTATTTAGGTGCAATCTAACCCAATATTGACTTACTCTAGATAAAGCCACCTAGAGAATTGGGGAAAAGAACAAGCAAAAAAAGCAAAAAGGATAATAGGTACTGGCATTGCCCTGTACTTTTCACCTCGCATAATTTTGGCAATCTGAGGTAGATCTAAAAAAAATCCAGATTTCTATAAAGAAGAAATACAAGATCTTGGGTTCTTTTCACTGAGAAATGAGGTTTACTTGATCTCAGTTAACTTTAATTTTGTTTAATATCAGCAAATTCTAATTGAATTTCCAAGTGCATTCTATCTCTTTTGAAAATAGTGACACGCTGGGGTAAGTAGGGATGGTGTTTCATTCTGTGCTTTCAGTTTTCAGCATCATCCCTCTGCAATCTTATTTTGGGAGTTCCTTTGCAACTCTTTTAAAGCAAGAATTTGTGACAGGACCAAAAGTGTTCCCTCAATCTGCTGTTCTGTTTTCAGAGTGGTATCAGCACTGTGTGCCAACAAACCTGTTAAATGTTATGGATGGATCCTCTTGGTGGAGGTTTCTGGTACCTTACAAACACCTGTCTGGTTTAAAGGTAGAAATTAGGAAGTTAATGTTGATTCTGCCGTCCTCTGGGATTAGGAATTGCGTATCATTAATATAAAAAAGAAACTCCTTACCAGCTTACAAGAAGTTATTACCAAGACTTTGAAATAATCTCTTTCCTGGATTACGAGACGCTATTTCCAAGTCCTGAACAGTCTTAACTCTATAAAGTTTCTGGTCAGATTGTTTCATACAGAATCTACACAAGGACAAAATGGGGAAAGGAGTGTGCACTTCTTTATCAATGAGCATGCTTTAGTACTATTTCATACTTCAAATGAGTTTGCAATGCATTCAGAAAAATCTATTCCTGACATGAAAGTATGGGGTTTTTTCTTATATTTGCCAGGCAGGGTGTGGTACTTTTCCACACAGTTACAACGAGAGAATGGCTGTAGTGCATCAGAGGAAATGTGCATCTAACCTTGTATTCTGTCACACAACACGAGCAATGTTTGGTAAATGGAATAAAATATAGGAGTGGGAGAAATAAGCTATGATCCTTTTCTGGAGTGTTTTCTCCCAGTCTGACGAAATTTCTGTTTACAGGCCCTCTAACCAGCAGGGGTGGCTTTACTTAATAGCCCATGGTGAATTATTTATTTTATTATCTTCAACTTCATCACTTGCCTTTTCAATACTTCTAAAAGTTTGATGCACAGCTGCCTGAAGCAAAGAGTTTTCTTTTAACTCTCCACTTTGAAAATGCACGTTTATTTTGGATCTGCCTGCTTTATATTTCATTCCATTGAAAGAGACAATGAATGACTTGTTATCTTTTCATCTTTTATGTGCCACTGATGGCATCTCTCATGTACTTCTTCACTCATTTTTTTTTCCAGGCTGAAGAGAGCTAGTTTATTATATACTCATCATTCTGATACCATCCTTTACCTTTGATCAGCCTTGTATTTCTACAAGGAGAAGCTAAATGACATTGCAGGGCAATTCCAAACCTGGGTTTACAGGTCTCTCTAAAAGGTCTTGTCCTACAATACAGATTGCTCTTGAAGCCACACACTGAACCTCAAACGACCTCTGCATCAGCTGGAAGTGGCTGTAGCAGATTTTCTTTGAAATGATTATTAGTATTACATTCTCCTCCCAAAGCTCACAAAGCCAATAAAGCACAGGAAGAGAGGAGAGGTATAGAGAAAAGTGAGATTATATCCATGCTCATGTTGCTGAAGAATATTAACATATTAAAGGCAAAAGTTGTTTCAAGATCTGACACTGTTAGAAGAGTAAGGTAGTTGGATCTGTAAATCTAATGGTCTGTATATCTAAGGGTTAGTACATCTAACGTTGAAAGGAGACAGAGGAGATTTTGCCATTTGAACAGTCTAAAAGACACTTCAGACAAGAAAATACTTTGAAATTGTTTATCTGCTTTTCTGAAAACCAACTTGTCTCACCAAGAAGGATGTGCTTTCTTCCTCCTTGCTCTGTATTTCATGTGTTGATTCTCTCAAGCACATGGTGTTTTTAAGGATTGTCTCTTTAAACTTTGCCTTGCAGATTGTAATCCTTTAGAGCAAGGGAAACGGACTCTTCTGTGCTAGAAAGACATTTGAAAACAGGCATAGAATTTATTTTTCTTGCCTGGAGTGATGTTTTGGAAGCAGTGCTTGTGGTGTAGCCTGGTTCTGAGGACTTTAAAGTCCTGTATGTCCAAGCCTGTCTCCATTTGCAGTTCGAACTGCTTGAGTTCCTGCTGTCCACAAATCCTGTGTGCTTGTGTCAGGATGATTTCTGTGGCCTATCAAGAAAGAACTCTCTATCTGCAAAAGTTGGCTTTTGTTGAGATAATATGCATACAGTTCTGAGGACACTCTCAAATGCATTCCACTTGCAAAATTTTCATATTTTTCCCCCTCCTGGCAAGTGCCATGAGATCTGCTCTAGAAGAGACCACAAGGACCATTGCAGAAAAGCAGTGAAGGAAGGTTGGTTTGCTCTTAAATTGACTCTCTCACATCCAGAAATACCATGGAGGTAAACACACATCTGCCATCCACGCAGGGGCAATTTTAACAGATATTGGAGGTCAGCTGCCCATAGATCTCAAGATTTACTGAACTACAAGGAAACCTAAGCTCCTCGTTATGGCAGTCACTGGCAGGAGTTACAGTGCTGGGCTATTGTTCATTTGCTGATAAGTCAATGGTGCCCTTGGAATTTTCATCTCATTTCAACTGATGCCTCCGGGAAGGAGAGTGAAGACTTCAGGGAAAAGAACCAGGTCCTCAGCTGACAGAAGAATTCAAGCTTCAGTACTGCTGTACTTCAGCAGCCCTGGTTTAATCCTGCAGAAATAATCCTTTCGAGAAGGTGTAACAATCCCAGGTATGATGTTTTACCACTCATTTTCCTGTTGGATTACACAGTTTCTCACTCATCTCAAATTAAAGAATTGTGATAAAATCCTGCAGAGATGATTTTCTACTGGGAGACAATGTCGTGCAGTTTAAGTGGAAAATATTTGCTCTGGGAGAAAAGGGTCCTTTGGATAAGGGATCTTACAGTATGAAAATTTGGATGTACATCATAATGGGTCAGTTAAAATGGGCAAAGCTTGTGTGAATTAGTGTCATGTCTGTGGTTAGGTATCAAGATCTTCTAATATGGCCTGTGATGTTTCATCTTAAATCACAAGGTCAAAGTATTGCCCAAATTTTGTAGAATTAGAACATCCTGGGATAAAAAGCATGCTGGCAAATGAGGAGGTTTTCACATCCTACAGGCTTTCAGATATTTGTCAAGGACTGTGCAATTTGACTGGAAAATGTTTTAAAATTATAATTCTGTAACTGTCTTGGTGACATGCACAAAGGAGATCCTGAGGGAAGACTTAAGTAGAGGTGTACAGGTGACAAGACTTACACTGTGTGCCTCAGAATTACAGTTGTAAAATATTTGGCATTCAGATGCTTTTTATCACACTTATTAAATATTTCCCATGCCTGTCTTACACTGCACATACTGAATACTCTCTAAGAACCTTAGCAGAATTTTGGGATCATGGAGACAGTTTGCTTGCTGGAGATAAATCAATACTGCAGATCTTGATTAAAATTCCTGGTAAAGAGGTTTTTATTCTTGGTTTACACTGCAACACACCTAGATATAGGAAGTAATTAATTACATGCAGGTAAACTCCTCTCAAATACTTTCTCAGTGCTGATTTCCAGGAAAGAATTCTCCTGAGAAATAAAGTAAATGAGATTAAAGAACAGAGAAAACTCTATATCTGATTGCAAAAGCATCTCTTAAATTGGAATAAAAACAGTCTAAGAATTGGAAGGTAAGTAAATGTATTAAGCTGGATGAGGTGTGTGTGGGTATAAACAGATTTATACTCCATGAGAGGATAATGCACAGAATCTGTCAATTAATACTTGCCTCTGTGCTTTTGTTCACATATTTTCTGAACATATTTAAAAACTTGGGCTTGACAAGAGTGTGTTTGATATCAAAACATACTTAATCAGAAAGGCTGTGGATGTTTAACCATGTTTATTGTAGCAGTGTTGTCCCTACCTGCACCTCCTACCATAAAGCAATAGAGAAACTATTAATTTTTGTGGCAGGTTGTCCAAGTCAGTGTTGCCATAGGAACTTTAACTTTCAGAATTCTTTGTCTTCTCCATCTCAGATTATTCACTTTCGTTTTTGGCAATGATATTAGTTCTGGATTTAACAATAGGCTTTTTTTGGTAAGTCAATAAGCAAGGGTGCATAGGTTCAGCATGGAGTTTATCTGTTTTCTGACACTCTGAACTTCTAAAACTGCAGTATTGAGCATGGCAGGGTGTAAATGAGCCAGCAACATATACTGAAATATTGTTAAACTCAGTTTTTGCAGATACTCCCTTCAACATGTCAATGAAGTGATAAACGGTGGACATTTATAAGTTTTATAATAAAAGCTCTATTTCTTCCTTGATTTAATCTGCCTCCACACAGCCTTTTCCACCATGGATCTGATAGCACAGAGAACCACAGTGATGCATCCTAAAATCACTCAATGCATCTCAGACTTGAACTAATTAATTTATACTAAAAATCATTTGTTTTGATGGGAATGGAGTGAATCTACCTTACTAAAAAATCTGGCATACTACTGCACTAAAATTTAATGGGATTTTTGTACAGGAGAAGATATGACTGGGTAGCAACAACTGCAGTTCTAATAATTGTGCATATTGATCCCTGTCTGCTGCAATTGCTTGGATAAAAGATTATCAGAAGTAAATAACCCCACCCCTCAAAAAAACCCAAAAAAACAAACAAAAAACCCAACAAAATAATAAAAAAAACCAACAAAGACAACCACTATGAAATATTTATATTTTGAAAGTAACTCAGACTGTCTCCTGAAACAGATTCCAGATTAGTTGCAAGAGGAGCTCCTGAGAGAAAAAAATTCCAGCAAACTCCATATAAAACTTTCCAGATGTTGATGTTCTGCAGCCAAAATTGACACATGAAAACTCAGCTTCATCTTGTAGGATTTTGATTTCTTGACCAGTTACTCTAAAATAAATCCATGCATCAAAATGCAGTTTACCTGTTTCTAATAACTGTGTCTTGAAAGCTGATATTGTAGCTATTTTTCTCACTGTTATGATGAACAGACACTCTCAAATGAATGAGATTTTTTCCTTTTCCTTGTAGAGGCCATTTCCTCCAGTGGTTTTGAATGCACTGATAAGCCATACCCAGAGAACCTGGGCCAGTTTTGTTCTGTGTGGGTGTCCATTAAAATAAACACTTCTGTCAATGTGATTTTATAACCCTTGAGAAAACTGAGAGAAAGAAAGCTGAAGAATACATTAACAAATTTCTGAGAGCACAGGAAGAAACAGAGTGTAAGATACTCTGCATTCTATCATTCAAGTATCTTACTTGTCCAAAGATCTAAAATTAGAGAATCTTTCAGGTTGGAAAAGATCATTAACCCAGCACTGCCATGGTAGCTAAAAACCATGTCCCTAAAAGCCACATATGTTCATATTTTAGATAAGTTGTTTGCTTTCCTTTAGGTGCACACTTCTCTTTTGGAAAAATAAATTTCATTGAGATTGAAATTTTTGATTATAACATGCTTTCTAAAGAAATTCAGCATTACTGCAAATTACTTCAAATCCATGTTGGCTTAATTAAAAAAAAAATCCAACAAAGAAAACAAACAAACAAACCTATTTAAACTCATTCCCTTTGTTTTAACCTATTTATATTTAAATGGTCAGTAACTTTATGTTTGAACTTTGTATTAAAATGTTGGTGTCAATTTTATGTAACAATAAAAATAGGTGGAAAGTCACAGCTCAGTGCTAGGACTGACCAGTGCTCTCTGTGAGAACACTGTGAATTGTTTCATGGAGAATTAAAACTTTCCTCTTTGCCATCCCAGGGTTGTGTGTCTCTCTTTATCCAGAGCACATGCATTCGAATGAAGGAAATAACTGACTCCCTTATCACAGCTTGAGTTGGTTGGACTGAGTCTAGAAAAGCTCCTGCCATAACCCAATACTTGTTCAAAGTATTTTTAAGCACCACGAGTGTGGGGTTTCGGGCCACGCCAACGCTGTCTGGCAGTGCCTGAAAAGCTCCCACCTCCTTCCAGTGAGTTTGATTTATGGCATGGAGCCCTCAGCACAAGAAGCTGCTTCATATGGTGACTGTGCAGCTAGCTAAGGGTTTATTTTTGTATTTTTTTTTTAATTCCTCCCTGTGAAGACCATATCCACTTATCACTACATTGTGGAAAAGGACAGACAAGTTCAGGTGCATCCGCTTGGTAAAACAACTAAACCCTGCTGCCCGAAATTATGGTTTGTTCCACTGAATAATTAATAGATGTTCAAAATGGATCTGTTAACCAAGACATAAATTTCCACAGTCTCAGTCAAATGAAAAATCTGAAAGGCATTAATCATGAATTTTAGGATAATCACATTTAATTGTCTCTTCTGTGCAAGGTGTTCTACACCGTGTCAGTACAAAGTAAAAGTTGCATAGATGAATAATGAAATCACTTTCTATCTCTGAACATTTATGGAAGAAAGTTGTGTTAGCTTTTGATTAGGCTTCTGTGGGAGTGCTTAAGAATGGCTTAGTGAGAGAAAGATCTTCCCTGTACAGTGTATTTTATAGCTGATAACAGCCTGGAGTAGATACAGATTGATGGCTATGCTTAGGGCTCTCCTGGGATCACAGCTGGCACAGATCCTTTGGGTTCTTTGAGGTATGTATATGGATTTTTTCCCTAAAAAAATCCAAAACAACAACAGCAAAAACCAACCAAACAAAAAAAAAAGTAAACAAATCAAAACCACAATAAATCAAATAAACAAGGCCAAAAGATAAACCAAGAAATCTGATTTATAAGAGTCTAGGGAATGTTTCAGTCTTTATAATTTAAACCATACATTTAATATTTTTGTGCTTATGCTGCTGTAGGGAAAAAAACCCAAACAAACAGACACTCTGTGAAAGACAGATGCCTTCATCTTTTCTCTTCTCTTGGTTGTGCAACCAATTCAATATCTCAGCCCCTTCTTTGCTAGTGGGTTGGTCAGAATAGTTAGCAAAACCCACAGTAAAGAGGAGGATTACAGCAAACCTAATATCTGATATCTTCTAAGTATCCTTTTGAAAAAATGATAGTTATCCCCACCTCAGTTTGAAGCCCTGAGGTAAAAAGGACATAAATACAATTATTTGCTGTTCGGTCTGGCTGCTTCAAATTACAGCAGAACTCTCAAAGACCAAATTCCAAGTCCAATTTCATGTTTTAATCACCATAAACTATAATGGGATTCATATCTGCAAACATTTATTGCACTGAATCACAAGGAGATTTTTAGCTACTTTGAAGGCTGCTATTATGAAAAAAATTTCAACAAAGGGAAAATGATAGCTGCTCTTAAATAAGATATTAATCTGGGAGCAACACTTAAGCTAAACAGTAAAGATAACTTTTCCAGGAATTTAAAATAAAACTTCTAATGTGTAATTAAAGCAAAGAGTCAAGTACTCCAGGTTTTTTTCTGGTTTTGTCTTTTGCTTTCTGAATCATGCAACTGGGAGAAGAGACAGACTGAACACAGCCATTTTCACACCCAATTCCCCTGGACATTGCAGAAGAGATGTTGCACAACAGATCCATTCTGTTATATACAAGTTTTTAAATTTTTCTATTTTTTCCCATCACTTTTTTCTTTTTGACTATCAACGCCCTTGCCCCCAAAGATTCTATTTAACCTGATTAGACTAAATAATCAAATGAAGCAAGAAGAGAATGAAAAGAGAAAAAAACTCCTGTAATCTTTTAAAGTGAGTTCAAATATTTGGCATCAGAAAATAATGAGGACAAGAAAACCTCAAGAAAAGAAACATACAGAAAAAGGAGTGAGAGAAAATAGATATTCTCAGTACAGCATATTTCCACAGAGTAAAAAAATAGGAGGGGGAGAAAATAGTTGAATCTGAAAGATGATGGATTTTACAGTTTCTGAAAGGTATCTAAAATTTAATTATTCCTTTCTTTTTTTCACTCTTTCATTATCAATGTGTCAAAGGTACCAAATCTTGCTTCAAAATTTGACTTCAGATGTATTATCCTGATGACCTGATCTTACTTGACATTTTTTTTAACTTTTAGTTTCCGTTTATTTTTACCTGTGTGCCAAAAACTACAATTTCATGATAACCCAAAGTATCTGTGAATGATTCATGAATATTTGCTGAATGAGTAGTTGTACATCTTTGTTTTTCTCCATTTGCTTCCCTGTCTCTTGCAGCATTTTACCACAATAAAACTGAGAGGAAATTCTTGATTCTTCTAATTTCTCTACTATGTTTTGGAACAGAACTTAGATGTAAATTCTAACAAAAAGTTGTGAGATTTGTGAAAGAAAAAATTTGGCAGGATTTCTCTTTGGGTAGAGAGTGAAAGGTTTGTCCTAGAGCGATATAGAACAAATTTTCATCTTATAGTCACAAAATCTCCTTGGGATATTTTGATGGTGACCAACATTTTTATGAGCTTTGCCAACAACCTTTAGTAGGCAAAGAATAATTTGAACTATATATGAGATTAATACATTTAATTTACATTAATTTAATACATTCTTGGAGAATTCACAGAGCCAAATTTTATAGTTCCATAATTTTCATCAGAACTGGGTCTCTTAAAGACCATATGTCTGTGTACATATCTATCTATCTATATTTATAGATATGTGTTTTTCCTTGACACGATTTCATTGGTATTTCTATAGACATTTTAATCATCCGCTAAATTTTCTTACAGTGGCTGGGTACCTTCCTGAGTAGTAAAATATAGCGTATTACTAAAAATTAAATAGCTACACTGAAAGATTTAGCTATATTTCATGTCTTGTTAGTTATCCAAAGTACAGCAGTGCTGCTTTTCTGCTTGATATTATAGCTCAGTGGAATCACATTCTACCACCCAGCAGCATGAGAAAGAACCTGAGCCACAAAAATATTGTCATGAAACTTTATCTTTCTAGGACCAGAAGCAGTCTGTGTCACTCCGAGGTCAGTTCAAGCCCATATGCCAAGCCCTAAACCAGCAACCTTGAATATAAAAATGTCTTGTTGTCTGTTAACTATGAATGACTTTTCCCAATCTGCTGAAACATTTTCAGATCTGGGAAATGAACACACATGATATTGCAATAAGTACAAATCTGTGTGTTCACGACACTACTCTAAATTTTTGCAGGGAATCTGTTGTTGATTGAGAGGAGCATAAACGAGATTAATAATTACCTTTTTCTCAATGTCACTGCTTTTGTTTTGAGAATTGTTCAGCTTCATCCATCTACAGCATCAATATTTCATAAAGATTGCCAGTTTGGAACTATTGCTGTCATTCACGTACATGTTCTATCCTTCCAGTCATGTTGATCTGTCTGCAGGATCAGGGCCTTGATTTACATATTTGAACAGTATAATTATGAAGGATGTTATCTGGGTGAAAATGTGAGGCTGCCAAATGTTGGATAATTTGCAAACAACACAAATTCAGAGCGTCTGCCTCTTGAGTATTTTTGGAAAGGTATGGGGAACAACCAATTGATGATTAAGAGACCTCCCAATAGACAAACTAAACAAAAGGTAACAATTTATCCCAATGTTTTGGTTCACTGCTGATGAATTTTCTTTGCATCTGCTTAAATGTTTGATTATTCTACAAGCCCATCTGTTTCTGGCTGATATGAAACTCTGTGTGATAGGGGAATTTTTAACAGCTTGCACACCTCATTTAGCAGAGAAGACATAAAATTAGTGCCCTGATCTGTTGAATTTTCTAAGGGTAAGCCCACTCTGATAACGGTATTAATCAATTCATTAGCTTCGTGTTTTGCCAGCTAAGACTTCATGGCAATGCTGTGGAGTTTGAATGTCCAAGTATCCCTTCCAATATCTGTTACATTCCTCAGACAAGAAATTTGACTAAATGAGAGTTATGATTCAAATTAAATTTTCCTAGTCTGGCAGTACAACATGATACTGGATAAAAAATGGAGAGGACACACTTAGGATGTCTCCTAAATATTTTCTTCTTCCTGTGGGGAACTCCAACTCCAGATGTCTGCCAGAAAATGCAACCCAGCAGAGAGGAAACAGTCTGGGAGGTTCCTGGAGTGTGTGGAACTTGCTGCCTTCAGACAGAGAAGGATTGTGGATGATATGATGGCCAGAGGCTCTCTTGGGGCACAGCAATCACAAAATTTTAAGAGTTTGGGATTTCTGGAAAAATAAGGAGGACTGCCAGCAGAACTTCTGCCTCAGAATTGCAGAGGGCACCATTTGGCCTGGTTAGAGGATTGGTTGAGAGGATCCCCTGGGAGGGAGAATCCCAGCTGAGACATTCCCGGAGGGCAAACGAGTCCAGGAAGGCTGGACATTCTTCAAGAGGGAAATCTTAAAGACTGTTCCCAGGGAAGGTCATGGATCAGATCAGCTTGAGTGCCATCACACTGCAGGTACTGGACAAACCCAGCATGGGCTTGGGAAAGGCAGGTCCTGCTGGCCACTGTGATCTTCTGTGACAGGGTGCCTCACATGGGGAAGTGAGGGAACAGCTGGATCTGGTCTACTTAGAATTTAGGAAAACCTTTCCTACCGTGTTCTCCTGGAGAAACTGGCAGCTCATGGCTTGGATGGGTTCACAGTTTGCTGGGTGAAAAACTGGCTGGATTGCCAGGCCCAGGGAGCAGAGGACAATGGAGCCACATCCAGCTGGTGGAGTGTCACAGCTGCTGCTCCCCAGGGGAACAGTTCTGGGGCAAGTTCTGGTTAATCTCTTTATTGATGATCTGGATAAGGGGATTGGAGGCACCCTCAGTCAGTTTGGAGAGGACACCAAGCTGGGTGGGAATGTCGATCTGCTGGAGGGCAGGAATGCTCTGCAGAGGGATCAGGACAGGATGGATGGATGGATGGATGGATGGATGGATGGATGGATGGATGGATGGATGGATGGATGGATGGATGGATGGATGGATGGACCAAGGCCAGTGGTCTGAGGTTCAAGAAAGGCAAGTGCTGGGTCTGCACTTGGACCACAACAAACTCCTGCAGAGCTCCAGGCCAAGGGCTGAGTGGCTGGAGCAGCTGCATGACAAAAAGGGACTAGGGAGTGGTGGTGACAGTGCCTGAACATGATCTGAGGTGTGCCCAGATGGCCAAGGAGGCCATGCCCCCATGCCTGTATCAGCAACAGTGTGGCAGCAGGACCAGGGCAGTGATTGTCTCCCTGTGCTGGGCACTGGTGAGGCTGCACCTCAAATCCTGATGTTCAGTTTTGGTCCCTGTTCTCTGGGAGAAGGGATTTCAGCCCCATTAAATTTTTCTCTGCTTCTTACCATGGGGCCAGAGAATGCACTTAGGGCTATTTTATTCACTGTTGTAAAGTAACTCCAAGAATTATGCTACTGTGCCATGCACTCATTCTATAGGCAAATTGATAAATCTTTCTGCGTTGCAATTTCCTCTCTGTAAAGTTAATGTCATGGTACTGCTATTTTTATAAATCTGTTACAGGGTGCTGGGGAAGCGATTTTTCCTTTGCCGGAGTGAATTTTTAGGGTGTATAGAAGGTGGCAGCTAAGCCTGAGATTATCATGACCCCAGGCCAATATATATTTCATTACATGCAGAAGTCGTGTTCCTGTGCTGTTGTCTCTATCAGCAGGAGAGTTTTGTTCATCTGTTCTGTTTGTGGAATTTCTACACAGGGGTTCCCATCTCAGGTGAAGCCCTGAGATAAGGCTTTAATGTGAAGAGAAAAAAAAAGGTATAAACATTTTTGGCAGGAGGTTCCTGTTGGGGCAAATTTCCTCCCACCTTATGGCAGGCAGCAGAAGGAAACTGCTTAAGATTTACTCATTCCTTTCTACAAAACTGCACTAAAATGGATCCTTTGCTTCAAGAACTCCTGTCCTACAGGTGTGCCAAGGGGTCCACTCTGTCAGGATAAATCTTTCTGCTTGCTCAGAGAGTGTATAAACAGTTAAAAAGAAATGAAGGTCTTGTTTTTAATATCAGGAAACTGGGCATATGTTGAGCTCACAAACGGTCACTGGCAGAGTTTGAATTAGGGATGAGCTCAAAGCATTAAATCCAAATGCTGGACAGAAGCCTGGGAACTTCAGAGAGAGCTGAGACATGGGGTTTTTTTCTGGGGTCCTCCATAAACCAGAAATGGAGGTATCAGCCTCATTTACTTACAGACTCAGCTCACAGACTTAATCTTTACTCTACTGTGAAGTTGCTTTTCAGTATCAGCCGCATTTTCACCATGAGTGGAAAGGACAATAATAATACATGGGAAGCAACAACTTTTCCTCTCTCCTAATGTTTCTCATTACAGACCATATACAATTCAAGCTCTCTGTTTAGAGCACACAGTGATATTTCCTATAGTAATGCATAATTCTGTGCATCTCTTTCTCATGGTGTGAATTCCATGATTTCTGTTGTGCAGTCATCTGAAAACATCCCTAATTTCCCTTCATTCACAGGTGTTTGTTAGATTTCAGATGTTCTCTCTCTATATTCCCTGTCTCTGCCAAAGAATAGCCTAACATTAAACAGAAAGATGTCGGCTTTAATTCTAGCATATTGATATTAAATTTCTACTTATGAAAAGAAAGATCAGTTTGCTTCTTTTGGGTACCTTTAAAAAGAATGAGCAGACAAAGCAAGATGATGTAACTATTAAACCCAGCCTAGAAGCTCTTCTGAAGTTCAGTTTTACCTTTTGTATAAGAAAACATCCTAGCTATTATGATAAGCCTGAATAAAACTAATTATATTCTTATTTGCTGTCCTATGTTATGTGTGAATATTTGCCTTTTCCTGTAATTATGAGACATAAAAAGCATAAAGGTTGGATTGGTAATTAAGCTACTGGAAGCCAATGTGCATTTTCTTATGTAAATGCAAATAAGTATGGATCTATCAGCCTCAATCAGCAAAAGCACTGAGAGCCTTGAATGGCAAAAGGGCATTTCAAGACTGCTGTGTCTTTCAGACTGTAATTGTGATCATCTCATACAGGTAATTTTTTAAATCCAATTACTTTCTCTAACTTCCTTAGAAACAGGGAAGCTTTCCTTTCCCTGCAACAAAATCCTGAAGGCAAGGATTGGAGATATTTTCTTTTTCTATCAGATGCTGCTTGTTGTTTCAATGTTCAGCTGCATAAGTGAGTTCTCAAAGCAGCAAGAACATTCACTTCCTCTAAAACTGAGGAAATTTTCTTCACATCACAAATTACAGAAAACTGAGAAATGCAATAATGAAACTATTGTGGGTTTAGACACTTATATTTGTGAGTACCTCAGAACAACCTCAAAATTTGCAGGTATTCCCTAAGTTTTGGAGGTTCCTAGATTTTAAGGCATTGAAATGTCTCCCTCAAAATCTGATGTTTTGTAATAAGGAGGGAAAAAACAGAATCAGGCAACTTAAAATGGTGAATCTGCTATAGGAGCATATCCCAAATATGACATGCATTTAAAAACTTTGTTCTCTACTTGCTTATGGCATAAACATTTGAAGGTACGTTTGTTTTCGTGTGGTGTGACTATAAATTATCAGTGTTATGTATGAAGCTAGAACATTTTCAACAACACAGAAACTTTCTGAGTCAGTAAAGGCCAGATAGGTGTGTGAGATATTTCAGAGAGATGCAATAAAATTACTGATTGTTATTTTCAAGATCACCAGGACTGGTGTGATCAACTACCATGTTTTCTGTGATGGCAGGTTGAGAGAACACAATGGTCTTTTTCAAGAAAAGAACAGACTGATAGAATGCAATCTTCAAGTGCTTGGATTTTTTTTTATGAAGATCAATAGAAATATCTGCTCACTACATTGAAACAAGTACCAGTGAGCTTCAGTTTCTGCCTTAATATTAACAGAGATTAAACACCAGGCAAGCCTGTGCAAAAATATTGCAGCATTCTTAATTCGAGTTTCAAAAAAAAAAAAGAAATAAAAAATTATAAAAAATATTTTTCAGTAAAGATTTAGGTCTGGTTGATGCTATTTGGTAGAGGCAACTGACTTCTAATGGTCCATCCACAGGTCTTTTCTGCAGACCATGTGTTTTTCTCTACTGCATTAATTCTATTAATTTATGGTTGAATTAAAATTGTGCAATAAACACTTAAGGTAAGTGTGGCATAACAGCAGATGAACATTCAACTGTGGAGACAAAGGTAACAAGCAATAATAAGGTGGCAAACATACACTGCAACCTACTTAGAGTGCACCTCAAATCATTATAGAAAGTCTTTGTAGTCTTTACAGGTAATTATTTGTGTAGCTGAAATTGAACAAACAAAACATGAAGACATTTAGAGAAGGTCTAGAAACAAAAATTTAAACTATATATCATCACATGCCTTCCTGGCTTAGCCTTTTGTAGCACTGTTCCTTCTCCATTATCTCATCTCAAAAATGTATAGCACAAATAGAAGGGATCCAAAGAAGCCTGATGATGTTCTTGAAGGCATAGGAAAAATGCTCAGTTTTGAGGTGATTAATACAGGAAGTTACAGAACTGTGCAGGGTAATGGATGTCACAGAGAAAGTAAATTAAGTGGTCCTTGTTTACTTTTTCTTCTAATAAAGCACAAGGGTATGTGTTTGAATAGAAAATAAATCAATATGAAACCAAAACCATGAACGTGAGTTCTTGCATGTGATATAATCACACTGCTGAGCTCATTGATATGGTACTTAATGGAGAATCAAGCCCTAGAATTGCTGATTTACAAGAAAGTCTAACTTTTTTGCTAAAGGCAATACCTACAGTACCAAAAGATAGGCAATGAAGCTATTGGGATTTGCCAAAATTCAGGCAAAAGAGAAAAAGCACTTAATAGTTAGGTGTCTAATTGTTCAGAACAACGTACTTTTGAGTCCAAGGCAAAGTGATTTTGCCATTGATGGTTTCTATATCTAGTACATGATGGATCTCACCTGGTTTCATTTTTCTAAAAGTTTCTAGAAGTTTCTATTCAAAGCCAAACATCCGAATTCCCCTCTGTGGTTACTGGCAATTCCAGAGTTAGGCTGTTAAATCTTTTCCTTCAACAGTGGCTGAAACTTAGATAAATTAAACTGTATTTGAGTTATATTCAGGCCTGAATGACATGATAACAAAAATCACAACTAACCAGTCTGTTCAGTTCTAGACAGCCCTGCAATTAGTCCATTGCATACCTGACCTTCTATGGAAGATTTGAAAGTTACAGCAAAGTTGTCTGCAGCCAGAATTTCTTTGAGAAAACCTATTCTGCTACCCAGCAGTAAAATATATGTGCTTCAGATGATGTGACCAGCAACTGGAAGCATTATTCAGCAAACAGGATCTTACAGAACATTAAAAAATAAAAACTGCAGAGCCAGCTTCTGAAAGTGTCCACTTTGAAAAAGTGGAAGAAAAGCATTGGTCATTTCCCAAATTAGGTTGTTCTGCTTGTAAAACTACATTTTTCAGCTTAAAGGCATTCTTTTGTAACTTTACTACTTCAGATGATTGAAAATGAAATATTCAGCAGGTTTCCACTACAATCTTGTAATGCATATTTCAGAAATATTATAACCCACTTTTTGAAGGATGAAGAAAAAGCACCTGAACACGTACTGAAGTCTGCAGTTTGTTAATTCTTAGTTCCTGAAGTTTTAGTCTCTTTTCTGTCATTGGCAATTATATCACCACCATCTGCTGATCAAATAGCAAACACAGAATTCCAGGATGACAGCATTATCTGTTATGAAATTTCCCTAGTGTGTCACATTACAAGAGAGTCTTTTTATTACCTCTAACATCAAACAGTAATAAATTGGACTGAAGAGGCTTTTGTCCTCAATTTTCCAATGCCATGAGTCTGCCTCATGCCTCATTGCATGGGTTTTCTTAGCTGAAAGGGAGTTTTAAACATACATTTTCTTCAGCTGGGAAAGGGGGGAATGCTTTACTCTTTCACACTTTTTAAACGTAATTTCTCATCTCAAGTGTAGGCACATCTAAAAGCAAAGTTATCTGACACTGAATATTTTAGGAAGGGAGGAATTACCTTGTAGGAATGTCTGTTTTGTCTTTGAACACAAAGACAACATATATGGCTAAAAATTTACTCCCTTTATTGTCTGTATGTCTAGTGGCAAGACTTCAACCTCAATAATGCACTTGAAGTCACTGAAGTGTTTCTAATGGCTCCTGATGACATTGGCTCTAACTGGGGAATGCGTTTGGCCTAAGAGAGTGAAAATTTTTGTGCCTCCAGGGGGGCCAGACCATCTAAAATGGTCAATTCTGTGCCACATAGAAAATATTCTCTGTATTTACAGAGCTGCTGGCAGGTCTTTCCTGATGTGTGCATCAGAACAGGTGAGATCGTGATGTATACATCCTCCTCTCTGTAGCACCACAGTTTTAGGCTGTTTTTGCTTTATATTGCAAACAGCTGCAATTGTGGTAGCAATGTGAACAGTATGATAGAAAGAAATACAATATTTACAAGGCAGAGGAAGGAGTTCATACTATTTCTTCCTATTCATTGGAGTACTATAGCAAGTCCTATGGACTGACATCCTGCCTTTTGAAATGTAATCTGCTTCATAAGCCACTTTAGAAAGACCTCTCTGGAAGAAGTTTTGGCACCAAAAAAAGGATTCCAATTTATTTCTTCCACTCTTTCTTTTGGCTGTCTTTAAGTGACCTCCTACTGAGTCACCTCTAAATTGATAAATTGAGTTAACTGATCTCAAAAGGCAATAAACTTATTGATTCTATGCTGTTAGTGACTTTGTCAGTGAGCTGAAAAAAGCCCCACATTGAAATTGATTCAATATTATCAATAAAAATTCTACACCTGAAAAAGCTCCTTTAGTATAGCATTTCTCAAAAAAATAATGTTCTAATGACAGCCTTATATATAGCTCTAGAAATGAACAATTCTGTTTGGAAAACAGATTTTGAGCAGCAACCAGTAAATAAAGCATTGATACATCTGTTATCAAGTTAAAAAAAAAATTAAAAAATAGTAGGCTATTATAAGACTGCAGCAAGTAATTAGCATTCCACATTTCAAGAATTAGTCCCAAGAGAAACTCATCAGGTTCCACATGGCCAGTGCAAGGTCCAGTGCCAGAGTGAGGGTAGTCCCCAGCATCACTGAAGGGTGGGTGATGAGGAGATTGAGAGCAGCTCTGCCAAGAAGGACGTGGGGGTAGAGGTGGATGAAAATTGGACATAAACTGCTCTGGTGGGAGTCCACCCGCAGCACTGTGTCCAGCTCTGGGACCTCCAACAGCAGAAACACATTGTCCTGTTTGAGCAAATCCACAAAGGTGCTCTGAGGGCTGGAGCAGCTCTCCTGTGAAGCTTGAGAGACTGAGCTGCTCAGTGTGGGCAACAGAAGGCTCTGGGGACGCCTCAGAGCATCATGTTCGTGCCTAATCAGGGTTTAGAAGGTCAAGAGGGACTGTTTTACCACAATAGGACAAGTGACTATTGTTTTAAACTTAAAAGAAAATTTAGTTTTGACCTAAGGAAGAAATTCTTTCCTCTGAGAGTGGTGAGACCCTGGAACAGATTTTACAGATTTTTTTTTAGAAATTGTTCATGACCCATCCCGGGATGTGTCACATTGGACAGGACTTGGAGCAAACTGTTCTACTGAAAGGTATCCCTGCCCGTAGCACAGGGGCTGGACTAGATGACTTTCAAAGGTCCCTTCAGTCTCAAACCATTCTATGATATTCAGCCCTGAATTAGTCAGAACCATGCTAGGGAAAAAAAAATATTTACAAATTTTTTGATAAAATTCTACCTTCTAATGGAAAGAAACATGAGGATGCCAATCTCTGGTTGCTGGACGAAAACAGATTCCTACATTTCATAGTGTCTGGGTGGATTATTTTCCAATCCAGATTCCTTTCAATCTGCTTTTCCTTGGGTAAGTTAAACATCTGCGTGAATAACATATCTGTATTGATGAAGTTTCATGAATACAAATGTATTTTGTGCTGCAGTGTAAAGTATTTCACTGAGAGGTTTAACACTTCATGTTCTACAGAAAACATATTGGCCAAAGATATTTATAGGGAGTAAAAAAAAGAAAAAAAAAAGGAAATAAAAAAGAGGACGAGCAACTTTTCATGATACAAGACTGGTTAATAGAAAATAAAATTACTTTTTTCCTTAAGTTTTCTTCTAACAGAATTATCCAGGATATTTTGTCATCCATAGGAACTGCTTGTATGTCTTTTCTCTTCCTACTACCACTTGCTGTTTATTCTGGTCCCTAATGTCAATACTGTGCTATGAAAGCCTTTTTTTTTTTTTTTTTGCCTACATTTTTGGATTCCTCTGATCTTTGGCAATTTTATCTAAATGCTTTGTAGTTGTCTTAGAACAAGAGCATAGCCATTGTCAGAGCAGCTGGTTTTGTAGGCTTTGTTTTGTTTTTATGCTGTTTCCTTTCTTGTATCCCCAGTGACAAATTGTGTTGCCCTTTCCTCTGACTCGTCTCTTGGCACTGTATTGGCTTCCAAGTAATGTGGATTTCTGGGATGTCTGACACCCTGATGAATGGCATTTACCAGGATGTACAGAATGTAACTCATCTTGTACACAAATAAGGACACACAATCCACTGTAGCTGCTTCTTGGATCACTTTAACCCATACAACAGCTTGAATCTCGTGCTCAGAGTGGAGACATCAAGATGAACAGCAAAAAATGCATAACCAAAATAGACTGGAAATGTAAATCTCATGGCAGTTACGTCACTCAGCACTGTGTATCGTGCCAGTGCACTTGCCAGGAGTGCTGAAGGTTCAGGCTCAGAAACCCACTTTGTGCAGTTCTGAGTGAGCAATTTATCATCTCCTCTTTCAGCTGAGGCAGCACTGGAACCTGAACTTCATTCATCCAGGTCTGAGTGCTCTAAGTACATAGGCATGAACAGAGTCTCTTAGCAACCCTCACAGAGCAAATTCCTCTGCTGTTTGAGGCAGCAGCTCCATGAACATGTGGCTGATTTCACGACTAGTGTATTCTCTGCTGCTTTTGTAATGACATTCACATCACAGAGCCAGATGTGTTAGGAAAGGGGTCAGCATTTTGTCCCAGAGCTGGTGTCTCATCACTGAGATCTCTCAGCACCATTGTGCAGCGGGACCATTCTCCTAACCCTCTACAGGGATTTTTCTGGGTCTACAACAATTTGGTTGACTCAAGGAAATTCCTATATCAAGAAATCTTTTGATCTCTCAGCCATGGGATCCCTGTCTGGGAATCTCCTAATTCTCCTGCACTGTGTCAAGAAACCTGGGTTCTCACACTGTGAAAAGGTAGTTGTTGCAGAGGCCTCCTCTGGAGTGATCAGCTCCAGGTGACAATGTATTCTCCATTTCATCAGTAAAGGAATAGAGAATACATTTAATACATTTTTAATGTATCTTTTTTGGGTGGGTTTTTTCTTCCATTTACTGTAAAGAGATCTACAAGATAAGAGCTCTGACTGGCCTTTGAACACTTAAATGCCTCATGCATCCCCTCCACTTGCCTCCCACCTCTGGTCTTTGATTATTTTATATAAAGATCATCTCTGGATGGTATGCAAAAAGCTAAATCCCACAAGAACAGAGAAAAAAAATAGGAATACAATGTCTGGTTTGTGTTTATCACAGCCCACAGATCAAGAACTTGATTTCAAGCTTTACATAGTGCCAGGGTAGTTTTGGGGCTTGGTGGTGTTGACTCCTCAGTACTCCATATGAAACAGCTGTTTGGGATGCATTTCTTTCACTACATCTTTCCACTGAGATATTTAAATTTAGGATGATTTACATTTAATCAGGTTTGCTGATACTTGAGAATATGAGTTTCTTGCTCTGCCACATGGTCTGAATAATATTAAGTTTACTACAGATTTAGAGAATCTGGATAATTAAATCATTCATGTTGCCAAAGAAAAACAACAATAAAACAACATACTATGAAAAATATAATGCTACAACACCAACCAAACAAAAAACTCCTTCAAGATTTCCAAAACTCTGTATTCAGACAAAAATGATTTTCAGATATTAGTCACAGAGTGATATAGTTGCAAATAGACATATAAACATGTTAGAATGTCAAAAAGGAAAGTGGAAGTTACTCTCAAAGTCCCAATGCATTCTTTTCAAAGAAAATAGTGTTTAAATTTTATCGAGAAATCACTTACAAATGTATGCAATACTTTTCACATTTTTTGCATAATCAGAGCTCTTAAAAATTTAATCAAACCACCACCTGCCTCAAAAATTCATCATAGAAGTATTTAAATTTTAAAACACAATTATCTGTCAAAAGCACTTGAGCACTTCCAAATCCATAATAAGAAATTGTTCAAAAAGTTCTAAGGATGCTCCAATTAACACAATTATTCAGCAAGTGAATGAATGAGCAATACCTCTTTTAGGAAACTGAGAGCAGTATCAGTACACTGTTCCTGAAAATATATTTATTTTGATCTCTGCCATATTTTGATGCTGTGTGTCCATTCCCATGTGTTCTAAGGTCCTTCATTGCAGCCAAGCTACAGAAATTAAAAGATTTAAATTGACTTCTCTAGGTCTAATTCCTGCAGCCATATATCAGTCCTGACTCTGCAAACCCAGTGCTTCTCAACTAAATCCGAATTTTACACTGGGCACTTGTCAATAAAAATATAACCAGTGGTGAGTCCTGCTTAAAAAGGCTCAGATATGTCAACCAGCAGCTTCTGAGGGTGACAATTTCACCCCTGTTTTAGGCATTGCAGGTAATCACCAAGGCACGAATGAGCCATACAGAGCTGTGATCCCACCTGGTGCAGGGACTGTCAAAGGAAAAATGACTGCTGGTCACTGCTGGGGAGAGCATTCAGCTCTTCCCACTCTCTGCGTTTCACCAGGTTATACCTGTGATGGTTGGATAGTTCTACACTGCTTCACCTCACTATGAAGAGCCCCTCAACACAGTCAGCTTCACAGAGGAGTAGATTTCTGTCACTGTTTTCAGGGTCTCATTCAACAAAGACAGATACTGAAGGACTATTTTCCTAGTGGACAAATTAACTGTCCACCCTAAATATTGCCTTTAATTATTTTTTTTTCTGTGTCCAACAAAATCTGTGTGTTATCTTTATCATTAAAGAATAATAGGAGGAGGAGAGGCCATTGCTTTGTCTAAAGCTTTAGCTAAATATTGGTTTGATAAGCTTTTTTTTTTGCTTTTCATATGGCAAGGTTATGGTATGCAAAACTTAGCATTTGCTTTTTTCTGACAGACTTTAAGTGAACTTGGATGTGTTACATGTAAACTAGAATTAATTGATCAAAACTGTCAGATCTACATAAAAAGTAGTAAGAAATAAACTCAGTTACATGGGTATAATGAAAAATTACATGCTACGACCTACATAATATGTATTAGCTGCCAAGTAAATTACAATTAACATGAAGACACTCTTTGGGAAACTTTAAATCTGCCATTAAGTGTAAAACTGAAGGTAAAAACATTTAATGGGCAAGGAAAATATGAAATACCTCCAAATATTCAATGTAAATATTTTTTTAATCTTATTTTCTCTTTCCTTGACAATGAGAGGCAAATCTCCTGCTGCATGAGTAAGTGAAGGAAATGAACTGTAGACAAATACTAAATAACCTGGAGATACCTTATGGAAAAATCTGAACACTGTTTACAGGGTTTTGCCTCTGTCAACAGCAGGGAGTCACTTTAGTTTCTAACATAGTATAAAAATGTTCTAATTTCCGCAGTACATGGCTGCTGTGTTAACCTAGCAGTGTTATCGGAGCACGAGAGAAAAAAACGTTGGTGTGTCATGAGGCATTTAAATGAGCTGAAATTTTTATATATATGTAAATAAAAGTGTAGCTGTTTAAAAAAAATAATCCAAAATACATTTTTATAAGCCTTTATTATTCTGTTTTTAAGCTTCAAACCAATGCATATGCATTTTTTCTGATGATAATATTAATTGAAATATTATTTTATGAACGGTCACTGTATTAATGTGGCAGCACATTACAGGAGTTGCAGAATATTATGGACATATATTGTCACTTTGCCAGCAGGTTTGAGGGTAGGATGTGGTGTTAGTTACTCTGCTCTGGACCTGGCTGTGAGCTTTGCCCTAATTTAAACTCTCCTGAACTGCTGCCCAGACTTGAGCCAGAATTTTGCACATTAAAATCTGCATAAATCTTACTAATACCGACGGCAGAGCAAGATTTTCATTGTACTTTACACAAGTGGAATCATTCACAGAGGTCCTGTGAGGCTTGAACACTCGGAGAAGTCCATTAAAAATTAGCATGTTTATTCTGCTTTCTGTGTCCTCGACAGTCCTGCTGCGGTGGCACATAAAAGATTTGCTGTTAATTATCCAAGTGCCTGCTGAAGGCTGCCCAGTTCTGCAAAGACAAGGCTTAATGGCTGCGTTAGGAGCAAGGTGAGTGAGCTCCCTGCTCCTTCTTGCAGTGAGCACAGGGTTGTATTTGGGCACAGGCACAGCAGCTCACGTTAACAACAGCTCTGCTGCAGCAGAGCCCTCAGAGAGAGCTGCTCAAGAGATGGGAATGGCTCAGGGTTTCAGTCCCCAGCTGGAAGCTCATCCTCTCTGTCCCACACAAAAATGATTATTTCAGTGACTTCTGAGTCAAATCCATGCTCTGTGCTTCTGCAACTGTAGCAGCAGCACCAGCCGATTTTGTCCAGGAAAACTGAATTCCAAGTCATTTTGACTGTCACATTCGCTCCAGATTTAATGTTAGAAATCCTGGCTGTCACAGTTATCTCATCTTTCCTTTTTCACATTATTAATATTTAGCAGTGTATGTTTCTGAATTCATCAGGTCTATTCAGAACTTGACAAAGGCTCACCAGATTCTTAGCAAATGTATCCTTCCATGCCCAAAAACGACACACCTGCTGTACATGTACCTAAACCACTAGAAAACTTTCCTTTCCCTCAGTTCACCTTGAGCATGAAATAAGCCTACAGACCTTTGGAAAAGAAAGAGAAACTCTGTGGATTTATCAGAATCTTCTAAAACTGCGAACTAATCCAATTATGTATTATTTTCTCTCCATGCCATTAATTTAAATTAATTTAATTAATTTTTGCCTAATTTAAGGACTGAAAACACAGATGAAAGTCAGAATTAATCTCTTCCTAGAAATGGTTTTGTGTGCCTATACAAGCAGCGATGTGAGTATTCCTTCTTACCATGAATATTCATAAGAACTGACTGTAAAGCAAATGTTAAACGGCTTTAAAAAACGGAGACTAAGATGAAGAATTTTAACATTTCATGTCTAAACTATTTCCTCATTTCTGACAGCTGATCTATCCACAAAGAGAATGAATGGAGGGAGTAATTACTGTATTTTAACACACAGGGCAAGCACTGTCCTGGGAGGAAGATCTGACTTCAGTGAGGTACAAATGGAACCACCATTGTCATCTGAAGTTTCCTTCCAGAAAATAAACGTTGTCAGCTCTAATTAGAGCTGGATTGTCATGAGTGTTCAGTTTGCTCACTGCTGGCTGCCCAGCTTTCTACTGAACTCCCAGCCTTGGATGAGCCCCTGAGGGTCCCCTGGGGGAGTACAGTCAGTCACCCCAGCTAAAGAACTCTTGAATGATAATAATAATAGTAATAATAGTTATAATAATAATAAGAAGAACAGTTACTCAATGACTTCTGTGAGCAAGGCGTGAGGAAAACAAAAAAAGAGGTGATCTTGGCCACCTCAGCAGCTAAGAAAATGTCTTCCTTTTTTTTATCATTATCAGATTTTTTATTCTTAGGGAAGGTTACTAGAGCTTTTTGGCTTTCTTTCTGCCTGTGGAAGAATCCACAGAAATTAGTGTGTTTGTGTTACATTCTTTTGACATGTGAAAGCCGTCAGTCAAGCCATCCAGGTTTTGCAGAAAGAATTCTGCTGCGTGCATACCAAGGCACAGTCTAATCAAGCTAGGTACTTTAGCAAGAGATAGATAAAAATTTTTCCTCTGGGAAAAAAAAAAAAAAAGATGGATTAAAAATTCCCTTGGGAAAAAAAGGCAAATTCTGATGAATTCTTTAAGAGGACAGGTACCTGACCTGAGCATCCAATATGTCAGATGGCCTGAAGAAAGAAGGGTGTCCTATCCACAATGACAAGTTTTTAACCACTAGAATCTCTGCAAGTTACTGCTTTTTAAACACAGCTTGATTAGTGGGAAAAGGGGCTGTTTCCCTGGCAACAGTATTTATTAGCATAAAGTAAATATAGTAGTTGTAGAAAATTTAGTGTGTGGAGACAGAGAGTAACTAGATTTCTTTTGGCAAAAGAGAATGGATATTTAGAGCCAAACTATCCCTCCTGTGATATCAATGTAGTATATTAGGTTCTATTGTAACTTTAATTTTTCCTAAACTATTCTCAGTTACACAGTGTCATGCTGTAACACAGTCACTACTCTATCAAAGTCAGAACCGTTTAAATACATAAAAAATGGAAGAAATAAATATCCCAGTGAACAATTGTTCAGCAAGGAAGTTAGGGAATCAGACACATCATTTAAAAAAGGAGAAAATAATAAATTTTAAAATGGCTAAACTGACTAAAATCTTATGTTCACATCAATGGCCCTGGTCTCAAATCTGATTTTTGTGCTGCACAAGGGCCATAGGGAAAGAAAACAGTCACACTAAAGCCAAGGTTCAGCAACAAGTTTCTCCACACTTTTCACAAAATAAATGGAGATTTCTGTTAAAGCAGGTGGGGAAGGAAGAATTCACATCTCTGATTTGTACAGAAAGTAGAAACCTGTTTAGGACATGTAAAGGCTACACACACAGAGAAATTCCAGCGACTGCAGAAGGTTAAAGGACACAGATGGGATGGGAGAATTAGGATAAGCTAGGCTCATTGAGCAGGTTCTTGTGTTTTTCCCCCACAGAGTTTGGGTCTCTGTGCAGCAGCTCTGCTTTCTGCTGTTCTGCCACATCCTGGGCACACTGCTGCAGCCTCCTTCTGCTGTGCAAAGCACACAGACACAGCTGTGGTCTGATGAGGAGGTGTTCAGGATCCATGGAAGGTGCTCACTGACTTTGCTGGGAATGGCACTTGGTCTTCCCGTGCACTGGGGACAAAGGACAGCTCTGCTTATGGTTGTTATAATTAAAAAACTAAAGGTTCTCTTTAGGATACATTAAACAGAAATTGCTGATGTGGAAAAAGGTATCTGGAGGATGGTTCTGAAACTTCAGAAGAAAGTGTTGGTTGAAGAGATGAGAGCATTAACCCATCCTGTAATGATACACGTGGTATAGTAATGCCAGGTGAGCCAGACACAGCATCCAGCAAGAAATTCCAAATCCCTGATCAATCATTACATTTTACAGCATTGATCCCAAGAGAGCTGCTGTCCAAAGGGAGATGAGGGTGAACACAGAGGTGTTCTTGTTTTAAATAATCCTCCTTCTTTTTTTTTCTTTTTT
>VXBQ01019702.1:185048-302290 GCA_013400175.1 Phainopepla nitens | reverse complement strand
TTTTTTTTTTTTTTTTTTTTTTTCCCTAGGAGCTCACATTTGAGGGGATGGGAAAAGGTTATTCCCTGCAGTGAGTGAGATCTCTCATGGCCTTGGATAACCTTGGGTTCCAGCAGGGCAGGCTGTAGAGCCCAGTGTGATATAGAGACTTCAGCAAAAGCCCGGTGAGATCCTCTTTGACTCTGGGCATTAACTCTGGAGATAAACAGGGAGAATTTAGGCAAAGCAAAACTGAGTGTAGGCATGGGCAAAGCTGGCAACTGCAGAGGACAAGGGATTGCTTGGGGCAGGGAAGGATAAGAGAGCCACATCCTTGTTGCCCATTTTATCCATGCCAGAGCTGAGGAGAGCCAAGCTGGAGCCAGCTGCTGCTGCTGGGGAGGCAATGGGAGGCAGCACAATGGGGGCTGCACGGGGGGGCTGCAAAAAAAAAAAAAAAAAGTAGAATAAAATTAACAAAAAGTGCTGCTTTTCTTCATGTTAAAAGTACTCAGGAGAAGAGGAGGAATGTAGTCCTAAATAAGCTGATATTCTGGGATGTAGGGAGAAGGATGGAATGCAAAGATCTTTTTCTGACTCAAAAGGTGATGTACGACCTGGTGAGGTAGCACATTGATTTTCTAAGTCACTATTTTGTTTTGCAGTTTTTCAGCTTTTATTTATTTCATGCAGAAAGTTAAAGGAAATAGATACACATAAGAGAATTATTTGTCTTGGCATTTCATCTCTGCTGCCAACTATGACATATAAAAATGGATTTCTCTTTCCATTTGAATAAAACTATTAGAAAGATACAAGGGAATATCTTATTTTCAAAGATAACTTTGCAGAATTAAAGCAATGATACAGAGAAGCTTTGTTGAAAATCCTTTTCTTTTTAGCACAGATTTTGAATCTGAGACATCCAGGAGTTCCATATTTTTCTATTGAATTACTCAAAAATTAACCTAGTAATTAAGGCCACTTTGCCAAAATGAGTATTTGGGTATAGGCATTTAACTCTGAATAAACGTACAGAATTAATTCTGCTTTAAAGGGATTAATTTCTATTTTGTAACAGTTTTTTTTCATACTTTCCTCAGTGCTAGGGTTTTTGTCTTCTTCTTTATTATGCAGTCAATATGTTTGAAAGGTTACTCCAAAGTATCATTACCCAGAAAAGGTTGCAAGATGCCTTCATAAGAAGACTGTATTTTGGTAGCATATAATTAAGCTGATTGGAAGTATTGTTCTCAAACTCCAGCTCTCTGAGATGCAGCTTCATGGCTGTAAATTTACTCCTGAAAAAAATTGCTTTTAGATGAAGTGAATTCTTGTCTCAAAAGTTTGATAGTGTCTGTGATCTACACCCTCCCCTGAGGTCTTGAGAGGAGGTAGAAGGACCAGGTAAAAAGGGATGTTTTTATAAATGAAGTAGAAAACTAAGTTTTGATTTAACCTATTTTCTTTAAATAATAAGCATAAATAAAGCAGCAGTCTAAAAATAAACAAGAGTTTTGAGCAGCCACGTCATCTCAGCCCAAAGAGAGAGTGTCTGTCTGAGTTAATTAAACAACTTAGCTTCTGCCTAGCACAGGCAGGAGGGAGACATTATTCATCTCATCCCTTACTGAAAGGATGCTCGATTTTGGGCAGATGTTTGAAGCAAATCACAGCAGTCACTGCTGTCTGAAGAGCGCTCAGTCCCTCTCAGACAAGATGAAGCAGCGTTGTCTTGTGTCATTTACATATGTTACCGCTTCTTTCTCATTAAAAATGGATCTTCAAAGGAACTCGAGGTAAAAATATTCACTTTATTATGTCGCATGATCTCATGAAACAGCTGAGATCCACAAAAAGACAGCTCTGGGCATCTCTGAGAGTTACTTTGTGGTCACTGATACTGCTGTTGTGATTTCAGCAGGGAATTTTGTTCCCAGGTGGCAGAGTGGTTCACTGTGTATGTGGACTTAGAAATACTCACAACATCCTCTCTTAAAGCTGACGCAGAGATGGTGAAGTTCAGTCCTGGCTTTGTGATTGCTGTTCATAGATCAAGTATTATGTGCATACATCATATTCAATGTCTTCATCTGTCAGTTTATTGCACACTTTTCAATTTTACGTCAGTAGTATCTCTGCTTAAATATTTATTTTCTGTAAAAGAACTAGATACGTAGAGTTGTAAAACCTTCAGCCAGGTCTATGTAATACAAAAGGCCATGAGAGGGATTTGTTAAATTGAAAAACAAAACTGTTTCTACTACATCACTCCTGATAACTCCAATCCAAGGAACCACAGAATGGTTTGGGTTGGAAGACATCTTAAGATCATTTCATTCCATCCCCTGCCATGGGCAGGGACACCTTCCACTGTTCCAGGTTGCTCCAAACCCCATCCAACCTGGCCTTGGATACCTCAGGGATGGGGCATTTTCTCTGTGTCTACAATAATGTGTTAATTCCAGTTCTTTTAATGGGATTCTAAATGTGAAGGTTTCATGGATAGGATTGATGTGATGAATCCATACCCTTGGTGAACCAGAAGCAAACTGACCTGCAGTAATGTCCTCTTTTTTGGAGCGGGACTATGTATGGGAGCAGAAAAAACTGGAATAGCAAAATCTGCCTCTTCCATTGGATTTTCCCTGATGATTGTACTACACTCCAGCACATTCTCACTACCACTGGCAAAAGTATGAAGTTGAGGATTATTGAATATAATCAATTTCCCCTGTGTAATCTAATGGCTGACGAATCTGTTATAAATAACTTTATCAATATCTGGAATTCAGAGGTTCATATTCAGTGACTCTATTTGTGATCTCTAGTGGGATTGTTTGTCATCATCTATGGGAAAAATGTAGGGTAGGGGAATTGATGTCTGATTGAGCACTGCTTTCCTGTGGAATTAATCCCTTGTGAACATTTTATAATGCTTGTTCAAAACATGCTCATCAACAGCCCTTTTGAATTAACACGATGTAGGCTTTGAAATGATGATCAGCTCTTCAAAGGAAGTACTGAGTAAAAGTGGTTCAGTTTTTTAGCATTAATCCAATGTCAAACATAGTCCCTGAAAATCATCTGGCAGCATTTGCTCTTTGATTAGATATTTTAACCACAAACATATTTTATTCACCTCTAGATAGCACGTAGGTATAAGAAGAGTTAAGAGTCATTAATAAACACATTTTGTACTGGTATGAGCATGTTTTTTTCGTCTGACAGAAGCTATCACTGAAGCTTCTGCACATGAAAACATCAATCAATAGTTTTATTTGAAAGAGCATATGTGTGTGTTCACTTTGGCTTGGCTTCCTCCGTACTGAAATTTAGGTACTTGGTTCTTCTTACAAGTGACTCATATCACAATACAATTATTATATTCAGGAAAATTTAGAAAAAATGTCTAACATTGCTTTAAATGTTATGAAAATAATCTGTTAGGAGGACATGTTCAGATTACTCTATGTACAATTTCCATAAAATATCATAGCAATTGGAGGCACATAAACTAAAACACATTTATAAACTTTAGTTACCAAAGAAAGTGTTCATAGTGCAATTGAGGTATTAGAAATAGTCACAAATTTTTATAACACTGTGTTGAATATTAACAGGATAAAATGACAAACACTCTTAGATGTTTCAGGAGAACGATTCACTAAAATGCAGAAATTGATGGAGCGCCAGCCTTTATGGTTTTTTCTCCTGTAATTTTTCCTATGATCCACTAATACAAACTTTGCTACCAGGCCTTTTTGTCGTGTTCTTGAGAGATACAATGTGCTTACCAGCCCATGGGAATCTAATGAATGCTTTTTCTAGAAGTCAACTAAATCCTGGGCACCACTTGGAATAACAGATGGGTCCACGATGCCACAGTTCTCTCTAGCAGGTGTTTTTCTGTTTTAGTTTCTTCCCATTTTACCTCCTGTCCAAATGCAGTTTGGTTGGCAAGAGTTATTCACCTTAACAATATTTTTGTGGACCACTGAGTGATAGGTAGAATAAGCCTCTGAGTAAGAGAGTAAAAAAATTCTGCAACTTGTGCCTTGGCAGAAAAGAGAGGAAAAGAAAAGAGAAAAGAGAAGAAAAGAGAAGAAAAGAGAAGAAAAGAGAAGAAAAGAGAAGAAAAGAGAAGAAAAGAGAAGAAAAGAAAAGAAAAGAAAAGAAAAGAAAAGAAAAGAAAAGAAAAGAAAAGAAAAGAAAAGAAAAGAAAAGAAAAGAAAAGAAAAGAAAAGAAAAGAAAAGAAAAGAAAAGAAAAGAAAAGAAAAGAAAAGAAAAGAAAAGAAGGATCATCATTCCCTCATCTTTCTTTTTCTCGTAACATAGACAAAAATATTTTGAGCACAAGATTTTTCTTTTTTTTTTTCCCAATATGACAGGTTTGGTTTTGTAAATAAAAATGTTTGGAAAATGAAAAATGAATTATTTTCAAGAGCACAATATTAACAATTAAGAAATAATGTAAATACTTTCCCAGTGAGAAATTAAAGGAAGATTTGAAGAACAAAAACAAAACATTAAAATCTTGCAGCAACAAAAACACCTATATTTTCTGTTCATATATATATATATATACACACACAAGAGTACACTATTATTATTTCTATTGCATTACTGATGAGACAGTGCTTCAAGAAAAATGAGACTTAGGGAAGATTAAACTCTCCAAGTCAAGAATTTGTTCCTGCTTTCCTGACCCTTTTCTGACATTGCTGGCATAAAGCATCTTGGTTTTGCTTGGGGATCGGTGCTATATACAGTGGAATATCCACCAGTCCTGTGTAGGAAATTCAACTCATTCACAAGGTATTAAATGATTCCTCTGGAATAAGATCTGTTCCAAAAAAAATCTTTTATCACATCAGAGAAAGCCCTCAGCTCCATAGATCATAGAAACTAAAAAACTTTCCATAATTTATTTTCCAGTACTATGAGTTGATAACTTTCTTCAGTGTTTGGCAAACCACAGTGGTTTCCATCACGTTTAGCATTTATCTAAAATCACTTGGCGAGAAACAAAAATTCCAGCAAAGCATGCTCCTGATTGAAATACAAACAGTAGCTGGTTTGGAGAGCAAAGGCTCAGAAAACGCTGATTGCTTCCACCATGCTCTGATTTTGCATTCCCATGAATGACCATGGGCTGGGAGTCGCTCTGCACAGCCCACCCCGAGCCAGGGCCTCCGCTCCTCACTGGCACAGCAACGTGGCAAATAAAACGTTCAACAGGGTACAGCCACTCTGCTCTCAGGCAACAGGCAGTTTGTCTGTAGTGTACTTGGAAACTTTTAATCTCCCTCTTTAAGGTAAAGATGCCCTTTCCCTTGTTTAAAATGAGCTGGCATGTAATTTGTTGTTCCGCTCGTTAACCCAGGAGGCAGCCAATTCCTGTCATTTCAAATACATCTGAAGCCAATGAAGCTCAAATGGGATTTTTGTAGTTTGCTGGTGGCAGTTCTGCATTGCCCACTTATGCTGGAGTTTACTTCTAAAATACTGATCCCACCCAAACGATTTTACATTAATTGCTACACATTTTAATGTATATTTCTTATATTCAATTTATTGCCAAGCTATAATAGTTATGTTAATTACGAGTGAGTGGTTGGTTTATTTGATTTATGTACGTTCTGGTTTTTGCTTTCCCTTTTTCATCATATTACAAAATAAATCACAGCATTACACCATGTACACTTTTTTCAGAGCAGCACTTGCTCTTATTCTGAACACAAAAGAGTTGTTTACCAAATCCTTAAAATAACAGATATTCCTTTTGACTCTACACTGTAAAATTATAGATAACACTTCAAAATTGAGAAATGTAAAAGGTACAGAAGGGAAGGGTCAGTGGAAGGTAGAGGAAGGTAGGGGAAGGTGTTCTGGCTAAGAAAGGGTGTAAGTAAAAAGTCAACTCAAAGATTTGCTAAAAATATATTTTTATAGGATGTGGAAACCTTGGGCAGTTGAGAAGACCATATCAGTGTGGGGAGACCAAAAAAGGTGCTGTGGTAATCATATCTGCAGTGGGATTAAACAAGATGATCTCAAATTAATCTCCTTTTGGGAAAAATAATGTTGCTTGGGGTTTTTTTTCCTGTAATTCCACACAGTTTTAGATTTTCACGTTGAGAATTCATTTCATTAGGAAGATTGCACAGTTATTCCCATAATGAACTAGAAATGTGGGAGATGGTAGAGTTTTGTGAAAAGAAAAACTTACAGATCAGTTTGTGACACAAACTGTTCTGTTAAGTCAAACCAAAGTACTTTGATCAATTTGGCAGAAATTCACCCACCACAGACACAGCTCACTGAAATAGTTGGGGGTTATTTTTTATTGTGATTACAGTGACATTTTCTCAAATGTTTTAGCTGTTGTCAACTCTTTAAATGGAAAATTTCCTTCTCCAATGCACATCATTCTAAGATAATTTCTGTCCAGTTCCAGAGGTAACCTTTTCTTTAACAGGAATTTTGGCATATATTATAACCATGGTGAAAAGGAAATTACCTTCACAGTGATGCACACAACAGTTTCAAGAAGGCTGCATATTTCAGGATGTCAGTAATAAGTCCTAAAGCATCACAAAATAACCATTTGGGATGTAGTTTGGGTCAGCAGTGATGAAAAGTTATTGCCATTGGATCGTTGTTTGATTGCCCATGTGAGCTGAGTTGAGGAATTGATCTAACACATAGTGAGCAGTGGTGAAATACACTCCAAGGACCATGGAGTGCTTTAAAATGAGAGAGAAAGAATCCTAGGGGACAGAGGAGGGCCCAAGGGAATGAGAATGGCTAGACCTGGTAAGATGTGGAGAAGTGATATGCACTTGGAATAACTACAGAGATGATGGTGATTACTTTGGGTCTTGGATCTCTGACTGTAAGTCATACATACCATACAGATTTACCATGAACTAAGAGTCATAAACACAGGTATGTTGTTGGGAGAGGAACTCAACAAGAAATTAAGACAGTCAATGGTGCTGCTTGATCTAGGAAATACCCATCCCAGTTGGTGATTTTGGATTTAAAGGCCTGCTCTGATGCCTCTGTGTGAAGCCAAATGCGTACAAACTGCAGTGACACTGTGGTATAAAGAATGACATCACAGCAGCATTTATCACCAGATGTCTAGCAGGAAGGGAAAGTCCCCTTCACCCAGTAAAAATGGGAAGCAACGTGTCTGTCTGCATAATAAATAGTCAAATAATCTGACTAATTGTGACACATCTTTTCAATTAAGGGAGGGTGGCCTCAAAGGCTGTTATTGATGGCATTCTGCAGATTATTATATCACACTCAGGCCCTTTCCAGTGTGAACTGTTCTTTGCATATATACAATTCAGAAAAAAACCATCCTTGAATCAATAATAGTTTCAAAACTCTGAAATATATTCGGTGATCTCATTCCAAAGCTTTCCTTGGAATACAGATTTACTGCATTATACCATGGACAATTAAACATAGGATGATAGGCTTGTCCCCTCATCTATTCATATTATCTGACTGCAAGTGTTTTCTTAGCAAATTGCATAAAGAAGATAAGCAACAATGGTTAATCTTACAAACTTTATGTCCTTTTTGTTTTCATAAGTGAATAGATGTGCTCTGAGCTTCATTGTTTAGGCAACTGATTTCCTCCTTTCTATCTCTAATCTATAATCAACAGCTTGCAAACATCAAATGCAGAGGCTTTCAATTTGTATTCACTTCAGTGAAAAGTAAATGCAAAGTGCTTCTAGTGCAGAATATTACACTTTGCCTAAAAGTAAATAATTACCCAAAGAATCAAACCTTTGAATCGCAATCTTTAAAATTTGCATTGCTGGGTCAAATGTAAAAAATAACTTTTAAAAAAATCAAGAAACAACACACCCAAAGATTTAACTCCAACTCCAGAAGAAGTAAAGTTCAGCTGATAGTCATAAGGCCATAAAGTGTTTTTATCTGGCTGCTACTGGATTTGGCTGTGGTTGAGGATGTGAGATAACTGGAGAGGCAGCAATTTCTTGTGACTGTCCATTGAATCCCAGACATAATTCCAATGCAATTCTACCTGAATTTCTGGTAGACTACCCTCTGGCTGTGATTTCAGGTTTTGAGACAAGCCCATGAGGTGACTGATCTGTGAAAGGGACTCACTCAGCTGAAACTGAATCACATTAAAAAAATAAAAAAAAAAAAAACCACAACCAAATCCAAACCAAAACAAAAAACTAAACAAAGAATTCATACAAGTCATGAGGGGCAGGAATAGTGTAAACCATAATCTCTTTCCCTCAGAGACGTGCTGCTTGCTCTCCACAGTTCCCTCAGTAGCCATACATGCTGCTCAAAATGCCCAAAACTGGACTCCGGGTGATTCCAGCTCTTCCCTCTTTCCTGAGAAACAGGCTCAGTGTTGCAGGTACTGGAGCAGGAACAGGATCGTCCCCATCCTCTCCATCCAAAAGTCCTGATCATTCCTTGTTCTCCAGGCACCAACCACACAGCCACATACTGAATTGGCATTTATGAATTTCACGGAGACTCTCCTGTTGTAGCTGCGGGATGGAGGTGGGTGGAAGAAGATGGAGATAGACTGGATGTAGATCCAGTTCCAGCCTGGATAACAAGCTTGTGCAGGCTCTCCTGTATTTCAAGACATGCAGCACATTTTATCCCAGGGTTCAAATGGGGAGAGGAGGGTATAGGTATTAACCTAGCTGGCCAGTACAGGACTTCATGTTCTGCAAGTGCGAGCCTAATTTGGTTAGAAAAAAATTATTTCATGCTATCCCCTACAGATCCTCTACCTGCCATTGATCAGCTTTATTTTCTATGACACAAATCACTCTGTAACCTGCCAAGAGCACTTTTTGTAGTCTGTCAAAAGCATTTTTTACTACAATTTTGATGTACTTCCAGCTTTGCAATATTTTTCCTTCACTCTTTCTATTATATATTTTTTTTATAGGTTGCTTTTTTTTTAGAAAAACTTTTATGCTTGTAAACCTATGAAATGCTGGCCTTGACAGATCTGTGGAGAAAAATAGTTCTATACTAGATCTGTGGAGAAAAATAATTCTCCTTTCACAACGAGAGTCATGCTAGATATATATAAAGCAGTGATTTTCAGCACACATAAACACAAAAAAAACCTGAAACCTGCCCTCTTCTCCTGACAGCAGGAATTTAGAAAGCAGAATACAGCAGAGAAATTCTGCCTGAGTGTAACAAGCATGTAGATGTGACCTTTGTCTTTTAAAATGAAAAGGTGGCATTGCACTGTCAGCAAGAGGCAAGCTATGATCTTTATGCATGTGTAGTTAGATGGGAAGAACTTTCACAGGAGAAAAACAGGACCTGGTGAATTCCCGGGCTGGTGTTACTTTTGAAAGCAAGCATTACATTATTAAAAGACAATGCACTGTTGCTCACAGATTATTACATATTTTCTCTGAGGAAAAAAGAATATTCCCCTTAGTCTACCCTTTAAATAAGACTTCAGAAACATGGAGAGATTGCAATCCCCAGGAGCAACTGATAAAGGTCTTCCCTTATGATTGCAGCAATCAGCAGTGGCCATGCTGCACTTACAGGGTTGAGAAAGGTATCTTTTGGTGCTATGTCCACTCTGTTATTTAATGTGACATCTGATCCTTTTCCCAGCAGTTAATTTCCTATAAATGGGAGATAAATCAAGGCAAAAAGTATATTTGACAAATTTAATAGTTCTGGGGGGGAAAAAGATCGACTTTACAACTTCAAAGTTGTGTGTTTCCATACAAATAAGGATTCAGAAATGCACATGTGACAATGCCTAAAGAAATATGGTTGTAATTTGTAATTTCAGCCAGTCAGTGCTCAATCACTTGGGGTAGACAAGAAGAGAAGAAGAGAAGAGCAAAACTAATTCCAGTATTTCTTGAACCCCTATAACCCCTTTGTTTTCCGAACATGAAGCAATATGAAGACTGCCTTCCTCTCTACTCCTAAAGATTTCTTGGGCTCATTCTGATAGTCAGCATGAGCAAGATGCAAATGCATTTTGGGTAATAACCTTAATTTGTGCTGGGCAATAACCTGACATGCTGAATCTGGGCCTTATTACTCAAATGACAGAAATTACCAGCTCTAATGATTCTAGTAATTATTCATATTGCAAGACACAGTAAAAAGTTTCTGAACTGAACTTCAGGCCAGGTAAATGTTGAAATACTTCAATATTTTAGGACTGTAAGAGTAATTACTTGGAACTACTTTGCCACACCCGAGAACTAAAAACTTTGTCTTGCCAGTGGTTTTCTACCAGCAATCCACTCATGAAATTCTCCTTTATTGATGTGTCATACTGCCCTCTGCCTACAGTTTTTTATAGCATCGTGTTGAGTCTCTTGCAGCAATCAAAACAAACAGTACAGACTGAGATAAGCCACAAATTCTTTCAGTCTCCTCGTATCTAAGATGACATCCGGTGGTGATATGTTACTCTGTGCATATGGCTCTGAGCTATCCATATGCAAAGGCTAAATTGCTCAAAGAGAAAATGTCCTTGCAAGGTTCAAAGGTCTTTTATGATTTTGCTTTGCCAGCACTGATAGTTTTAAATGGGTTATTAAGTCCTGGAAAGCTCATTTGGATGACAGCTCATACACATTTATGTTTGATGACAATTTCTGAAAGGAACATGAGATAGAATAACTTTTTTTCATTACCATATAACCTCCTTAAGAGAGAGCTCTCAGTGACTTTATAGCAGTAACTGTGATTAATTACAGCTATTGAGAAGATCAATCTGACAGTAAAAATAACATTTGTGTTTCATCCTTTAATATTTCCTTTGAAGATATCAGAGTAATGCCATGTATGTGTATTCTACTCTACCCTGGGCAAATAGATGTGAAGGTCTACCTCACAACACTTTGATGACTTTTATTGCCTTAATCCTTAAGAAAAGCCCCATTAACATGAAAGCTCATGTTTCAGTTTTCCTTGAAATTAACATATTTTTCCTAGGTAGATTTAGAGTTAAACCTGCAAATCATGGCTGTTTTTTGTTTGTTAGTTTTTTTTTTTTTAAGTATAACTAATTCCTTTGAACACAAATGAGAACAGGGTAAAACCAAAGAAAAGCAAACAATAATTTAAGAAGGATAATTAGATAAATTCCACTGCAGGATGAAAAGACTGAGCCTTCTGAGGAAACTTTGCAAAATGTGAGCACCCACAGGTCTGCAGATCTGCTATTCCTGGAAGTCCCTGGCACTGCAGTAGTCTGAGCTGCATCTTTAATGTCAGTTCATCACGAAGAATTTTTATCTTTGCACTGTGACAAAGCCATATAACTATTTTACAAAGGGGAAAGTGTCAGAAAAGAAAACAATTCTGTGACAATTTCTTCTGGAATAGAAAAATGCCGATGTACTCCATGGGGAACGTCCTTGTTTAGTTCTTTCAGTTAGGCAGCATGTCTTTGCTGTCCTCTGCATTTTCCTCCTGGCTTGTTTCTGCAGCTTTTCATTTGGCATGTTTATGAAGACTCACAATGCACCAGATTTTGCCCTGTGCTTTGGATGAGAATTTTAAACACACAACTGACAGTCTCATGGCACCTAAGGGGAGGAGAATCTCCCAGTGTCCTCTTAGGACAAAGCAATGGGATGCCCTTTTCCACATTTTCCTACTCCAGTGGAGCTCAGAGCGAGGGAAAACATGGCTCAGTGTCAGTGCCCCGGCTAGATGGGTATGAATTCTGCTCATCTGCAGCCCAATGATCCTGCTCTGGTGTGAAAGTCTTCCTGGAAGGTAAAGGATTTGCTAGAACTGGAAGTTGCTTTCTGCAAAGTTCCGAGGTGTTAGCAGATTCCTGGTTAAACACACTGCAATTGCAGATCATTTGGCATCAATCTGAGCAGCAGGCAGAGTGTGACATGTTCAGGTGACAGATAGCTGGCAGGAAATGGGTTTAGAAAGGAATTCCATGGCCCCAAATTGTGGAGGGTTTGTCATTTTCTCATCTGGCATTTCAAAGTTCTAAAGTCTGGCAAAGTCTTCATTTGGGGTTCAGGTGAAAATATTGAAGTTCCTCTTAATAAGTAGCATTAAAAAGAAATATTTTTCTTTTTTTACTTCCATCTTTTCTAAAGTGGAATATAAATATGGGTTTTTTTGTTGGGTTTTTTTCTTCACTTAATCCTTTAAAATCTTAATAAATAAGCACATAGACGTACACTGTTTTGGTTTCAAAAGAAGATTTCTAAATGAATGGTGTTCTAAAGAGAATCTTTAGCCAAAGTGAAGCAATTCTTTTTTTCCAGATGGAAAATACATTACATCCCTGCCCCTGCTACATCTTCAGGCTGTGGGACGTGGTTCAGAAAAGCTCTGGAAAGCTCTGAGAGTTGGACTAAGCTTTAATGAGGCTTTAAATGAGTCTTAAGCTATTTGACAATGGAGTTCAAAAGACTACAGTCAAAGTATGATTTTCTTTTTCAGGATTTGTCTTTTCCTGCTATTTCTTGTTATTTCATCCTTTTATGCCCAAAGTGTCCTACATACTTCGGCTCATATGCCTTAAATCTTTTAATTCAGAGTTCAAGGATTTAATGGAAATTTAAGTGGAATTTAGCCAGCCTGTTCAGCAATTTGAAGGATTAAGTCTTTTTCATACAACCTACTTCTCTATATTAGAGCACTACCATTTATTTCCTTTTCTTTCCTTTTTTTTTTTTTTTAACTAATGTTCTGTAAAGATGACGTGAAAAATTGAATGTTTGGTAGCCAAATTTCTACTCCAACTGATGTCTGCATCTAAAAAAATTTTCTCTAATTTACAAAAAGCTGAATGTGAGATTTCAATGCTTTTTTATTCTTTTGAATTTCCCAAACAACTTACCTGTGCTTTGATATCAAACAATTCAAGCTTTTCTTCCTTTTGAGAGCTACAACCTCAAATGCTTTTAGAGCCGTCAAACCAGAAACTTGTTTTTCAGCAAATCATTCTTCCACATCACAGCCCTAGAACCCTTAGCCAACATTTATACATTCCTTATTTGGCAAATAACATACCATAAATCTCAAGAAGATTTAGCAGGACATTGAGGATGACAAAAAAAAATTATAAAAAATATGTTGTCAAGGGGTGGCAACTTCATACTTTCATTTAGACAAATAAGCATAAAGAATTGTACTTACAAAAAGTCTCTGATACAACTGTGAGGGACAGAAGAACAAAGTGGTCAAGTAACTTAATGTACATATGAGGCACAAATCCTTGTGCAGCCCTTCTCCTCACTTGCTTTGATAAGATATCTGTGCAGAAGCTGCCTCCAGCCTCTGGGCTGTGCAGTGCAGGGTGCTGCATGAAGCAGAGCTGAATTCAGATTATTTTGCCCGAGGAATTCAAGACAGAGACTGCACATCTTCGGTTTGCAGTAGGGCCAGAGTTATTGCTGTGAGAGCAGGGTGCCAACATCAATATGAAGGTTTTTGACTGAAGACCAATGAGAATTCTGGTTATCATGGACTTGGCAGGATCTCAGCAATGTCAGAGTGATACACCAAGACATTCAAAGACATGTGTGAGCACTCAATATCTTCCAGATCTGGATACTTAGTGCACACTCATAAATGAACAAGTGACTGGAAATTACCACCTTCAAGGTCCTTGACATTTTTAATGTTTCCCCTCACACATAACACCATTAACATTGCTCTTTTTGTGGCTTCTCTACAGCTCAGCAGTGAGAGCAGGGACACATATCTCAGAAGAGGTGTTCTGGGAGAACAGCTCTTTTAACACAGGAACCCACGGGCAAAAATATTCTCACATTGAATCAAGTCAAGGAAACCTTTTACCAATGGCATTGATAATCCAAATAATCTGTGGATGGAAGTTCTGAAAAAAAAAAAAATTAAAATGAGTAGTTGGGAGAAAATGAAAGTTGATTTAAGGTACTTGAATGAAAGTTTGTAAGGGTAAATTGTAGTGATAAGGTACTGATTTTTTTCTTTTTTTTTTTTTTTTTGCTGTTAGACAAAAACAGCACTATGATTCTTTTTAATTTGTTATAGAAACATCTGTTATAATACCAAACAAAAAGGTACTTAATCTTAAATGACACGGTCTTTTCCATATAGAATGCAGTTTGCAAAATGAATACTAATCTCTTAGAGAAAAATATGCCACCTTTACCTTATTTATTACAGACATATTGTCATTATCAGCTGTGCTGAATCAAGATGACATTATATGGGACATGATGATTGCTTGCTGTGCGAAGTAATCAAAGTATATTCCTTTGGATTATTATAAAATGGAATAAACTCAGAGAAAAGCTCTCTCTCTCCTCCTTTCTCCTTTCCACTCTCATTAGGTCATGAAGGCTGATCACCACCACAAGAGATGGTAGTTAACATGACACATTTCTTCCTAGTGGTTGTTACATTTATTCCTAAAAGACATTTAGACCACAGGACCAAATAAAAGCTTTCAGCTAACTCTGGTTTGTTCATTGAAAATATCCCTAAGATGTGATATCCAGCTACTAAAAGAGATCAGGACACTTTATGTTCTGAGGTCTGGAAAGATTCATTTCACTGCACACAACACATTTGCAGATGCAGGTTTAAGTTTTTGTTCCCTCACTGCTGTCTAGTGGCTCCTCCAGTGTTGTGCAGCTCTCTCCTCTCTCTCTATTTTCTTTCCCCAAGCAATAAGATCTAAAGTTGAAAACAAGCCCAAGCCAGCAATATCATTCCCTGCATCAAACCCTTGTGATTTTCAAGACTAATATAATTACTTCCTGTCTACTCAGTAGCACCAGGATCTGCATTAAAATATAGTTAGTTAAAATGTTATTCTGAGTGATGAAAGATATTTTATGATTTAAATTCCTTCTAAACTTCCCTAGTCTGTGCTCTGGACAGTCCATAAAAATCTATTTTGATACCTGAAACCCATTTTTATAGATTCATGGACACAGACCTGCTAATCAAATAAATACATAAACTGGCTTTTGGTGTTCAGGGGGTGATAGTTTACAGGAAGATTGTTTGTGACCCTCAATTGTGTAAGTAAAAGCCATGGCATAAAAAACGTTATAAAGAGTTATTGAGATTTTTGCAACACTGTCCTTACTGTCCTTTTGTTGTACTACCTTCTGGAATATCTGATATATAAACACTCCTGAAAGCATCTCCCCCTCAGAAAGAAAAGAACATGGTATTTGAAATTAGTTCTAAGGGACAGGGAGAGAAAAGAAATGGCAAGAATAACTTTTTATATATCTTTTAATATATGTGTCTATGAGTATATATATTTCTCATGCCCTTTTTGCTTTGTGCAAGGTACTCTCATTGGTTTATAAATATATATATGTCAGTACATATATATGAATGCATTTAGAAAGAGCAGAAGGCCTGCACTGTGCTGCATGTGTCTTTGCTATTACAAAGTGACTGCTACATTATATTTATTAAAAATCAATATGTCTTTTACAGATACATCCCCAAGCCACTGCTGTCTTAATGTTCTGCCTCTAAAGAACAAGACTCTCCCATTCAGCCAAAATACAATTTTCTAGCTTGAACTCTTGGATTCAATCTGTTTTTAAGGAGAAGTCATCCATAACAGTAATAGATATGGTGGCAGTTTCTTTAAAATGAAAGAAAAAAAGTCTGTTCTGTAGATTTAAGATAAAAAGATTAGAGAAATGCAGGAGTTGTGCACAATGCACTCAAGCTTATTCTGCTTGTTTTATTTCTAAATAGTTCTATGTGTGATGGTTTAATATAGCATAACTAACTGCAGTGCCCAGAACTGATAAAATCCTGAACCTGGCACAGATTACAACATCACTTACAAGAAATAGGTAGAGGGACATCATGCAAGGACCTCCACTCTGCCCTTGGGATCTTGTTTGATCAAACATTAGTGCTGCATAAAGGGAGCAATGCTGCTTTCAGACCTTGGAGAGTTCAGTGGGTCCAGTTCAGAACTCATTTTTGGATGAGACTCTGGCACCTTCTACATTCCTCTATCAGGGGATGTTCAGGTTGGACATCAGGAAGAATTTCTTCATGGAAAAGGTGGCTAAGCATTGGCATGGGCTGCCCAGGGAAGTGGTGGAGTCACCAGCCCTTGCGGTGTTTAACTGGATGTGACATTCAGTGCCATGGTTTAGCTGACAGGGTGGAGTTTGGTCAAAGGTTGGACTTGATGACCTTGGAGTTCTTTCCCAACCAAAATGATTCTGTGATTCTCTGATATGGCATTGGTCCATTGTACACAATTTCCTAAAATGGCCAGTGGCAGACACCTGAAGTGTAAGAACAAAGTAATCATCCAGAGATACTTTCCCCAAACACTGCAGTTTCCAGCAGTCTGTGTTGCAAAGACATACTCTGATAGATTTTTCTTCCATTAATTTTTCATATTTTTTTTTAATTTTCTGAAAGCACTCAGCATCCGAATACTTTGGGCCAAAGAGTTTCTCAGCTTATATGTATTTAGACATCTGTATATTAAATTAAGATAGTATGAAGCTAAACCTGTCAGATTTTGAATGGCATTTGCATTATCAACTTGAAGCTCAGGCAGGCAAATTCTTAGGGTTCAGACATAAAGACACCTTCTTTAAGCAGGAATTGCAGTCTCTTAAAACGTGAAATCTTGATAGGTGAATTATCTCCTGTTAATTCTGGACCAACAATTCCACATGCAATTGGGTTAGTAGTTCACTTGTCCCAGCTTACCCATCAGCTTCAGTTTGTTATTCAAGGGAAGAAGTTTCCCAGCACAGCAAGAGTCTGGTTGGTAAATGGGGCTCTTCCAGGCTGTCACAAGTCGAGTGATAAAAGGCTGACTGAGTAATTGGTCCTCAACCTGTGTGCTAAAACTCCCAGTATGCCCCTTGTCAGATTGGAAATTGGATTGCAGGCCTTGGAATTAAAGAAGTAGTTGGAAGAAGATAAATTTTAAGTATGATTTCCAGTTCTCAAAGCTTCCCCTACTGCTCTGTACCAACACAACACTCCAACTTCCAAATTTCTGGTGGATCTCTGTTTATTAGGTCACAGAGTTGCCTAAGTAGTCTAGAAAGGCAGGAATGTTACAGTACTTGTGCAAAATTATTGCATATTGATATAAATAAACTCTAACAAGAGACACATTGAAGGAAAATAGTTGAGGAAAGATTGGATCAGTCCACACAACCCTTAGCAAATATATATACAAACTCACGAGAAGTAATTTTATTTATACTGCTATTATAAAAACCGGGAAAATACTGTCTAGGGAATTTCCAGCGCCAAAATACTGAGACCTGTTTAGTTCTTTGTCCAGTTTTTTGTCCTGACTGGAAGTTTTCATTGTCATGAAATAGAAATAGAAAGGCAGCAAAAAGTCATTAGCCCTGTAACCCAATAAAGAAATACACCTTTGGGTCCATGAGTAGTTGACAAAGAAAATCACTAACAAAAATTTTCCTCCAGCCTACAGACTGCTAATAAAATGTACAGCAAAAGAAACTTTTGTGCCAGAGGGTTCTTTCCAGTAGTCTAAGCATCTACAGTAAATGCCCTACGTGCTGTTCAGTTAAGTTCAAATCATCTGGATTATTGAATATGACAGAGAAAACCATCCTCATCTTGAAAAGAGCTGCACACTCCTAGGGGCTGTTGAATTCAGGGAACAAAAGTATTGCCAGGCCCTTCTGGTGCCATCCCACTGATGTCAACAAGCTTCCATCAGCATATCTGACAGCAGAATTTAACTCCTCATTTTTATGTAAAAGAAGCTTTTATGGTAGGATTATGAAGCCAGGCCACTCCATGCTGAATTTAAATATGTCATTCCCCTAAGAACTGACAGTAGACAAAAGAATAAAGTGTATATAAATGAAAACCCACATTTGAACCTAAAAATTGTTTCTATATATTTTAAAAAAACCCACCCCATATTATGTCATCTAAAAAACCACTTGCATTTAAGTAAAAATTTAGCTAATGTCCTAAGGCAAAAAAAAAAATTAAAATAAAAAAAATGTGTCTGGATGTAACTACCACACAAATGATGGAAAATATAATCACAGAGTTCAGTGTATTATGAAACCTTCACTGTACTGAGTGTAGCATGTGTAGCTTTTTGTGAATGACACCGTATTCAGGCACAGAGGATGAGAATCAGATGAAGTCTAATTGTTTAAATGTTTTCTTAAGTGTCCAGTTTCCATTTAACCCACCCCTACATTGAGAACCTGTGAGACAGCAACAAAATGCAGAATGAAGGACCATCACAGATCCTGTTTGGGACTTCACTGAAGAGTGATCTTTGAAACCCTTAAAAAGCACAATGCATATTTACATTGCATAGAAAGTGCACAGTTTTGTGCCATCAAGGACTGTGCAACCAACAGATACAAAGGTGACTTGTTTTTTTGCAAAAAAGTATTTAAATGGGGCTCCTAAGTCTGAAAATATTCATAAATTCAGCATTATGGTAATATTGATCTACCAATCACCTCTGTAGAGAAGAAAGAAGTGGTCAGGTCAAGCAGTTTTTAACATGGTTGTCACCAGAGATTCCCAGAAAGTCAGAATTTTCATTTTCAGACCCCAAGGCAAGTGTTTATATAGACATGTTGACTCTTGCCTTTCCCTAAGGAAGGTGCCTAGAACTGCACTCCTGATGCAGATATTTAATGGAATGCGTGCACTGAACTTTCTTGCCCAAAGTTAATAAAGGTGAGGAGTAACCTGGAACTGATTTCCATGCTATAAATATAACTAATACTTCTGGCTAATATCTAAACTTGATTTTTAATGTTTTTCCTTTATTATAATACTGCTTAACGTGCATAATTTTTTTTGTGTGTGCATGAGCCTCACTTAGACATGAAATCAAGATATTGGTCATTTACCATTATTAAAAATTCTATACCAATCTCCAAGAATAATTTCTGCTTTTTTTCTCACATCAAAAAGAAATTCAGCATGGTTAATTACACCCTGAGCAGCCTGTCAGGTATGTAAACTGTTTCTGCTTGATGCCTCTTCCTAACAGTTGTTCAGTGTTGCTCTGGATTTGTAGAGAGCAGCTGAATCCTACTCTAGTGTCCTCCAAGAAAAACAAACAAACAGACAAACCAATAAAAAAGTGAACTTTGTTGATATGCAATTTTCCTAATAAATTAGTATTTTACCTAGATTAAGGAACTAATTTTTTTTGCAAAAATCCCATCAGATATATGACTCTTTATCAATTTAGTGTGAGCATTAAAGAGGAATATTGCATTTGGTAATCTTGAACCAGTTCAGAATATCTGTAAACCAAAAAACAAATGCCTGACCCAAAGCTACCAAGAACACAAGAAACTGTATCACACTGATTTCAAGCCTGAGCAGAAAAAGCCTGGTATATCTGAAACTGAGCCTGCTTTTGTAATGTTCAACTTTATACCATAGCCTCAGTTCCTGAAAAATGAAAACTGCACTGAAAAACTGCTTGAGGATGCACTGTCAGCACATTATGGATGTTCAAGGTTTTCCAAGAGAAATATCTACATACAGTCAATCCTCTCTACATGACCAGGATAAAAGGGACTCAGGTATCTTTTTTTCACTTGAGTCTCCACCTGATTTTAATTTTTCCAAAAGAGGATATTGCAAGGACTCTTTTGGAATGTATTCTCTCTTCCTTTGGTTTTTATTGGCAGAAGTCCTCACATTGTTTTTTCAGAGTATCATTATCTTCCATGAAGAGCCATTCTCTGTTAATTATTGTGAAATGTCAGCTGTGTTTGAGATGGTTGTAGGATTTTTCAGTTTTCTCTTTCAAGGCAGAACTGTCTTTTGTTCTTCACTTAGCACAGAAGCTGCTAAGCCCACTACAAAAGCAGAAGATGTTGGTATGATTTAATGTTTGAAGTGACAGATTTTCATCAATTTTGAATGAATGTAGACACTGAATTGAAGACAGGTATATGGAGATATCTTCTAGAGCCATAGATATCCAGAAGTATTCCTGACAAAATAAATAAATTAAAAACCTAAAATGTTTTCAGTTGTAAAGTATATGCAGGAAAATGTAAACTGGAGGAGGAGGAAATGACACAAATTTTCCCAAGGATGTACAATATCATCAAACTTTATTTAAAAAAAAAATATTTAACCAGATGGTAGGACCTCAATGCTTTCTTATAAAACATAAAAGTTTTGATGCCATTAGACTCAAAATAGCTGACTGGCTTTTACTTAAGTACAAGAACACTTTCTTGTGTAGCACATTCAATTATACCAGAGATTTAAAGAGTGTTTTGTGAATTGCAACAAGTATTTAACGGGACATCAAAAAACCCCAAAGTACTCAAAAGCTGGACTTATACTAGGTGGGAACAATTGTTACTACTATCTTACAATGAAAGATCTGAAAATATGCTGGATCTAAGGATTTCTTTAAACAAAACAAAATTTTCTTCAATATTTCATTGTTAATTCTATTTTTAATCACAATGTCAGTGCAAGTTCTGTGCCAATTTTTTAAAAATTTGATATATAGGGTGAGGAATTCTTTTGGAAAAGAAGCTATTAGTAATTAATAGCTTGCATCCCATAGTGTGATGCAGCAATTTAAGGCAGACATGGTTTCTGAACACATCCTTCAACTGAGAAAAATTTCTCTCTCCCATACGTACTTCTTAGATATGGTTGAAATTCTAAATCATCCATTTCCAGAAAATATCAGGAAATGTTTCCAACATATTTCCAAAATTTATTGAAAAAGTGAAAAAAAAAAACAATATTACCTAGGGTAGTATTTAGGAAATTTGGAGTTTGATAATTTTTAAGCTTTTCACTCTTTTTTCTACATGACTTAAAAATCTATTACTATACATCAATGAAAAAATCAATGGTGTCACATTATACTTAGTTTTAATTATCAAAGAACACTGTTATTATGTTAGGTTTGGTGTGAAGGTTTTGATCATCCCAAAATGTCTCCTCTTGGCTCTGAGCATGTTCTTGCTCTGCCATGTCTCACACTCTGTTTGCATTTTATTCTCAGATTGGCTTTGCCAGCCATTTTTCAAATCTGGGAGCATGTTCTGGAAATTTGGTAAGCAATCTACCTGAAGGAGGAACACCACCAACAACATAAATTTTGTTTTTGACAAAATTTGGAATAATTTATGGAATATTTTATGGTGGAGAGGACCTCAAGAGCTGTCTAATCCAACACTCTGCTCAAAGTCAGCTCAGCTCTGAGGTCAGGACAAGTTTCTTAGGTCCTCTTTTAGTCAGGATTGAGGGTAGAGGTTGCAAAAGCTCTTTGGGCATCCTGGACCTCTACACGACTGTTCATACAACAAAGAAACCCTTTTACTTGTATCTAGTCTACATCTCTGTTGTTTCAGTGTTTGCTGTTGTCTCTTACCCACCCAGCAGACACTGCTGATGGGTCTGACGTGTCTCCTCACTGACCCAGCCTCCGTCAGATCCCACATATTTCCCCTCTTCAGGCTTAACAAATCCAGTTTCCTCAGTTTCACCTCATGGGCCACATGCTTCAGCCTCCCTACCACAATATTATTAAAATATTTTTGAAATGAGCTCGTTAGAGAGATCTCTTCAGAGTACATGCTCGTTGTGATCTTTTTTTGAAATAGAAAGATGCATTGTTCTACCCACATGTGGTGTTACTCTGAATAATTCAGAGATGATAACCATCTCCTCTTGTAGATGTTTGAGTGCATCTTGTCTGTGCACTTTAAGATCAACTCTTACTCTGCATCCCTCTAGGATTTGCTGGGAGACTCCTTATTTGAGATTGCAAATTCAGTGCACAGAGAGTAAATTTACAAGTATTGCTTTTATGGGGAAAAGCATTCTCATGTTCACAGCAATTATAGTAATTACCCTCACTTTACCCTCTTTTAGATGAAATAACCCTCACTTACAGTTCATGACCCTGCTGTGTTCTAAACTGACTGGTCCTTCTCTCATCACACTGGGAATGTGTCCACTTTTCCCCTAAAGGGAACCATTCTCATGCTAAAGGTTTCCTTTACTGAGCTGAGCATTCTGCCACCCGTGGAAAATTAATGTTTGGGGCAGCTCGGATTGCTCATCTGCCCACTCTGGTTTGTTGGCAAAATATTACCAGCAAGTATTGCTCTCTATGTGCCTCTTAAAAAACACAAAAAAGTACGTGGAAAAATCTACCCACTGATCCAATGAATTGAGTTTTTCATCCTTTGAGCAAATATAATTGAATTGGCTGTTATGGTGGTTGTTTTCAATTATTGCCTCAGAATTTATTGGCTTGTCTTCCCGCTAGAGACCTTGAGAGTTAGGCAGGGAATTCTATCAGTGACTGCCTTTAAGAAAACTGTTGTGGTAGCTAGTCTTGGTTACATTTTAATATTTAATATAATTGTAGTTAAAAGTGCTCCTTGGCTCATGGCCATTGCTGAGCAGCAGCTGAAGCAGCAGTCAGGATGCTCCGCACAACCTAAAATGATGGTAGGTAACTATATTCAAGCTATTGACTCTTATCCCTGATCAATAAAGTCCATTAGGTCTAGAAAGTTGTTTGTCCCATCCCAAGGTGATATCTCAAGAAGTGACTTTCCTACTTGTAGTGGTGATAAAGCCACTGTGATACCACACGGTGGGGTAGAGAGGAAAAAAAATAGAGAAAGATTTTGGCAGAGCAGTTTAAGGGGATTTGTGGCAAGCATCCACCACGTAGAGCTGGACTTTGCATGAATAATGGACCTCTGATATTTGTACATCCATGGGAATCCATTCAGAAACCCTGCTGGGTAAATGTTGGTAGTGATGGCTCTGGAACTACAGGAGCTCAGCACAAGGTATCACCTGAATGCAGTTCGAGGATGGCAAGAGAGTTTTGTAAGCTCAGCTGCACAATCCACTCTCTAATATTTTGGGTATTTAAGCCAACTAATTTAAAGCTAGCCTGGGGATCTTGCAAACCCCAGTCACACACGTGAGCACAGGATAGACAGACCTTTTACAGAAAGCACTGGTTCCATCTTGCTTTTGCTGCTGATGAAGACTGGAGGAGAAATCCAGCCTGTGCACCCAGAGCAGGCTCTGACCTTCACTGAGAAGAGATGTTGTGAGGGAAGCAGGGTGTGAAATTGGAGCTACCTGATGTAATTTTGCAAAATTAAAATGAGATGAGCAGCCAGTGTTCCCAGACAGCTTCTTGCAGATCAAAGCTGGGCTGCTCTGTTCCAGCAGCTGACAGGCACATGGTGCTGGAACAGACTCGCAAGCTGACATTGCTTTCCTGAGAAATGCCATCCCCTTGCAAAGCTGCTGCCCTTGATAAAAAGGGATCAGAGGGTCATACTCCTCTCCCTGCTGAAAGTTTATCACACAGGCAGATGCTCAAGCAAAACTTTTGATGGGATTTGCTTCATCTAACCTCCATCTCCTGCCAAATGTCCATGTTGATGCGCCACTGGAGTTGGCATGTGTTGAAGTCAGGACTGCTTTTTTCTTTCNCCTTTCCTTCCCTTCCCTTCCCTTCCCTTCCCTTCCCTTCCCTTCCTTTCCCCTATTTTTTATTTTCTCTTTTTTATTTCCTTTTTTTTTAAGTGCACCATATTACACTCATTTGCTTATTTCATAAGCTTTCTTGTAAACACATTTTAAATCTCTCTAGCTCTCTGGAATTCCCCTAGCCCACCCCTCAGAAGCCTCCTGACACCCAGAGCTGGTGTGACATGCAGTGATGTGAAAGCAACTAAAAGAGTAATGCCTTGTTCTTGTTGCAACCCTGCTATGGACTCTGCCTAAGCCACATGCACAAAGTACTACATCCCCACATTAATTCTAGAAGGACTAAAAAGGGTAAGTGAAGTTAAACCAAATTCTGAAATACGTTGTCCCTGTGAATTGGGTTCCCTGCTGTCCTGCTACACCAGAAGGCAGGAGGCAGGCCCAGGAGGGTCTGTGGCAATCACCGAGTCACTCCTTGCACTCCCCACTGACCTGCTGCAAGCTGATTTTGGCCCTGTGCACTGTGCGAGGAAAGTGAGGATTCTAAAGATGTGCTCAACAATATAAATCAGTCATAAATGATAAATTTGTAATGTGTGAGGGTACAAATCTGTGTGGTGTTAAATCTTTGTGTAACCAATGGGGTAAATATGTGTGAGTCATCTAGGAGTCTCCCACTGCCCTGCCAACAGCATGTGATTAATTCTGTGCTAACAGGCTAGAATGATTTCTGAGTTACCACATGGAGATATATTCCTAGATTAGAAGTTATATAAACATTAAGTATCACTCTGTTTTACCCAAGAACACACACCATTTTCAGCTATATCTCCATAGCCAAAAAATTTTACTTCAATATATCATACTAGCATCACCTGTAATTAAAATGAAAATGGTGGCAAAATTGACGCGAGGTAGTTTTTTTTCTTCTTATGAGAAGCAATAAATAGTCATTTCTAGTTTGCTTCTGGTGCAAACCCAATCCAAATCAGTGATAAAATAATCATTAGTAGTCTACATATAATTAGAAATTAGCATTTTTATAGTTATTATTTGATTGCTACAACAGTCCAGGGGGAGGTTTTCTGGGAGAAATGTGTGTGATCCTACAGCTGATGGGGCTTTCCACAGCTCATCTGACTTAGGAATGTATATTAGGACAGGGGAGAATGGTTTTAAACTGTCAGGGGACAGGGTGAGATTGGACATAGGGAAGAAATTCTTTACTTTGAGGGTGGAGAGGCCTGGCACAGGGTGCCCAGAGAGGCTGTGGCTGCCCCTGGATCCCTGGAAGTGTCCAAGGCCAGGTTGGACAGGGCTTGGAGCAGCCTGGGATAGTGGAAGGTGTCCCTGCACAGGGCAGGGGGTGGAACTGGATGATCTTTGAGGTTCCTTCCAACCCAAACCTTCTATTTCTCACAAAAGAGTAAGATCATTTCACTTGGTTCAGTCCAGCTACAGATATGAGCGATTAAGTCATCCACCCTTTGGCTGACAACAAGGGGTTTTGTTACAGTTTGTTCATTTCCTCCTGAGAAAGCCTGAAAATTCCTCATCTTCGCAGGGTTTTTGAATCTTGCTGAAGTCCTGCCTACAGTCCCAGGTCCCTGTCCCTCCTTTTACCTCCCCTGCAGAGTTGATCCAGGAGGTAGCCTGGATGCCCAGGGAGGATGCCCAACACACAGGACTTTGGCCACAACCAGGGTTCTGCTTCAGCAGCAATGGTTACATGAGGAATATGTTACTAAAGATTAAAAAAAAAAAAATCTAGTTTCCTCCTCAGCTGTAGGGACAAACCTGACATCACAGATGAATGCTGCAGCCAGCCAGGTATGAAAAGTATATGGTGAGAGCAGCTCTCATCACTTATCTTCTGAGCACTGATGCTTTCCAAGCAATTACAACTCACATCCTCCGTCAGCCAGGCATGTGCCCTCACCACTAGACAGAGTCATGATTCTTTTGGCTCCTTCCCTGTAGCCTGATGAATCTTTAATTCTTTCATTAAAACTGGAGTAGCTTCAGCAAGAAGACTTGTCATGGCCTCCCATTTTGGTGACTAAATTTATTTCCATTAATCTTATGCTAACAGCTTTTTACTGCTTGTGGCTCGCTCGCTTGAAGAAGATTTTTCTGACATGATTGTATTGGCTGTACATTTGCCAGTATGGCCTTGGGTACTGGCATCTGATCTGTTGACCAATTTCATCAAACCTGAAAGAAGGATAGAAGTTTTGCAGATAACTGAGTACTGAAAAGCATTATAAAGATGGGCAGGTGGATAGGGAGGGAAAGATTAACCAGTTTGGCAAAAAGAAGAGAAGGCAGAGCTCAAGTCAGCCCTTCCACTTAGCAGAGGGAATGTTTCATGCTGCCACCAGGCTGCTGCTGTGCCTTTGCTTCCCCTTGTGCAATGAAGTGACACTCTTTGGTGGGAAGAGCAACACAGTGAATCTCAAATTCCAGCTGTTCAGGCTCTGCTCCTTCTGATGAAAGTAACTCTTTTCCTTCAGAATTGCATTCCCCAGGAAGTTAAATGAGATGATAATGCTGGTTCTTGTTCGTTTCCTAATTCTGTCCTGTTCTTAGAATGTATATATGAAGTCATGACAATTTAACTTTTTAAGATTACTGATATCAATGGTGATTAAGTAAATGCTATTATCACTATGACCTGTTAATGGAAAAGAAAAATCACAGTTGGATTCTCAGCTCTTGGTTTAACAGTACTTTCCTACTTCTTGGTAAAAAAACCTTAAAAATTATTTAAAAGGACATGGGGAACTTGGAAAATTATGTATTTATTGTAGGAAGTACCCTAAGCAATATTTGTGGGAAAAAAAAATTTAAGGTTCACATTTGATACCTTGAGTTAAATTAAAGAGGAGAGAAAAGAAGCATGCAAAGCAAACAGTACTTTGAAAAAAAAAAAAACTGTTGAAATACCTGATCTTGGGAGGAAATATTAATAATCTCCGTCCAAATTTTGGTCATGATTTCCCAGTTACCTTGAAATGTACAATGATTTACTTTTCTCTTCTCTGTTTGTCTCTCCTTATAGCACCTGTGATTGGGCATCTCATTTTCTCCCATACCAATGACCAACACATTAGAGTCTTCATTTCAATAAATTTAATTTTCATTTACTCCTTCAGATATACTATATGGTGAAAACATTACCCAGTTTCATTTATCAAGTGCCAGAGCTATCTTGCTTTTCTGATTCCTAAATTATCCTAAATGCATCTGTACTCTGCTCCAAAATAAATTAATTTACACTGTAACCAAATTTGGAATGGGAGGACCAATCAGTCAATTCAAATGTGAGTTTGTTTATACCTTGTTGGTTCCGTCATGTGGAAAGGGAGATGAAGGCTGGTCTGGCTCTCCTCTCTCTGGTTCTCAGCGATACTGTGCTGTCTGTTAAAGCACTGATTTAACAGGTACATACTAAAACTGATCTACTTTTAGATGTGAAAAACTCAAGTGGTCACAAAAATACTCTGTTGCTGCAAATCAAAATTCACTCTTAGTAAAAGCAAAAAAGCTGGTTGAGATCCTCAGTAGCTGGAACAAAGGATAAGTAGAGCTGAGGAACACCAGAATTCTCCATTAGGAGTACAATCCTATGGTTGTTTTTGCATTCATTGATTTTTACAAAATATGAGATCCACACTTATTCTAACCCTGTCATTTAATGATGTGACAATCAACCTTGACTTTATTTAATTAAGATGTAAAAAACCTACTCTAACTATTTCATCCCAGTAGGAGTCTTCCCTACGAAAGTGAAAGGAGTGGCTGTTGACATTTCTCATGATCTTTGTCTCTTACATTTCCATAGTAAGTGAGCCATCAATCTCCGCATCACCTCAATCCAGAAAATGAAACAAAACCAAAATATTTTAAGAGATCAGGAAGTAATCTTGGAGAGAACTTGTTTAACCCAGTTTATCCTAGAATTGTCAGCAGCTAAAGGAAAATGTAATTTCTAGATAGAACAGAAGCTTTACTGTTTTTCACAATTCAGGACAGTTTCTGACCCCTTCTCCTGCTGGTGTGACTATTCAGCACAATAACTGCATTCACTTTCTTCCTTAGAGGAATATGTTATCAGTATGAGGATATTTTCCTAATATTCCAAACTCTGGCAGATATCAAATAAAAGAAGGCAATACACTAAATTAATGAAAGAACAGGTAACTACATTTTAAGAAGAGGAAAACTGAGTCTACATGATTAAATAGAATATACTGATATCAAAATAAGTAGGTTTCTTAAACTGCCACTTCTGTGTAAGAAAAAAAAGATGAATAGGATTATTCTGTTAGCTTACTGATAGTGGACAGAATTTTCTTATTTTTTTTTTTATTTATTTTTGGAACACTGCTTCAAATTTCATTATATGCCCAATTAATTCTTATCTCTTCAATTAGGTTTTCACTGAATTTTCTGTGACTTCCACCAGCTGCAAACAACATCTAACTAGAACATAACATTGTCTCTTTTTCACCCATTCCAAGGAGGTTATTTAAGTGTGGTTATGAACCTTAAAGAAGGTGCAGGGAAGCATGAAAGCCATGCTGGAAGGGAAATCCATCCATCTATAACAGGAGAAAACACAAGAAATAAAACCCCTTGAGCAACCTGGTCTAGTGAAAGGTGTCCCTTCCTACGACAGGTGGTCAGAATTAGAGGATCTTTAAGTCCCTTCCAACCCAAACTGTTCTATTTGGAAAAAATAAACCACTGTCCTTTCCTGAGCAATTTTTTTTGAAGATCCTTGGATCCCAGGGCTGAAAATGGCAGAGTTTGGAAATGGGCATCTTGCATAATGAGAGAGAAACCAGGAAACTATGAAAAGCAAAATCAAAGCTAGAGCTGTTCCAGTTTTTATGTTGTTGAAGGGAGTCTTGTTCATTACGGGTATGAAAAAACTGATTAAATGCATGATGTACTCAATTTGCTCTATTTTGTGATAGAGGGAAAGCAGAAGGTTCTGAGCAGGAAGGCTCCAAGCCTTCTCTGGCAGCTGCTGGAGAGGTAACACCTCCTGCTGTGCCTTCTGGTTTTGATTCCTTGGGCACTTCAGATCAGCTGCTGCTCCTGCCAGTTAATGATAAGACTGTCATTATTAGCTTATCTCTCTGGGGGAGGAAGACACTTGCACAGGTTTCTTATTCAGAGCCAGTGGTTACAGATGCAGCACAAGAGCGTGGACCAGGAAGGGGAGAACGCGACAGGTGCAGGAGGGATGCTGAGCCATGGAATGAGAAGGCAATTACAATTTCATACAGCAAATGGGTGAGAAAAGTAAGGGAAGAAGCAAAAGAAAGTTTTTCAGGAAATCCTGGGAAATTGGAAGAAAAAAAAGGAGTGGTTTTTTTACCTGTACAACCAATTAAACCACGTCATAGGGGTCAACCTGCAGGGAATCTAACCCTTGGGGGTAAAGACCATATGTTCCATTAAGTGTCTAAATAGTAAGAAACATACAAAGACAGATACATCAGAGAAAAGTAATACTCAAAAATATTAACGAGACCATGGAAATGTAGGTCTGATTTTCATACTAATAAGGTAAATTCCCAATTGGGTACATTGCTCACATACATTCAAAAGAACAGAACTAAAAGTCATGTGTTTAACTACGACATAGTGGAAAAGAGTTCTGAAAGATTTGTAGACAAAAGTTATTTCTCACACCCCAGAAGTCTTGTCTAATCCAACAGTAGCTAAAAACCCCCAACCAACCACAAACTCGCCCACAAACAAACAAGCAAACAAAATTCAAAACCTTTTGTGATTTCTAAAGTACGGCTGGAATTTAAAAAACCCAACTACTTACTTGAGGCTATAAAAAAAAAGTGTAAGGAATAAGAGAGATAGAATTACAACTCTTTCAAGATTATAGACAAAAAGCCCAGTTTTCACAGTTGTCACTAAAGGAATCTGTGCAAGACTTGTGTTGTTTGAAATATTCATAAGCGTTCCAAAAAAGGGAACAAGTAGAGAAGTGACAAAATTTGCAGATGACAGAAAATGATTCAGGACTTTTTAAACTGAAAGACATGCAAGACATTGCAGCAGGTTTGCCTGATGCTGGGTGATAAAGAGCTACAATTGCTGATGGAAGACAGTTCTTGTTAAATGCAAAGGAGTAAACACAGGACAGAAGTTCTCACTGTACATAAAGAGAGGCAACTACTAAATTACCTTTTGCCACTGAAAAGGATCAAAGAGTCCCTGTTTCTGGTCTCTTCAGAATCCTGCTCAGTAATGAAGAACTTTCATGAAAGCAAATAGAGCACTGCTGTTAAAAATGGTGGAGAATAAAACAAAAAAAACATTAAGGGAAAATAATTAGGAGACGTACTTAACTTTGTGCCTGTTTAGAAATTCTTTTCTCAACTTGGAAAAGGAGATAGAATCAAAAAAATAGACAAATAAGAGCAAATTCATGAAAAAACTTCTCTATAAAATATTTTGAGCAATTTTGCAAATTTAAGCAAGTATTTTGAGATTTTTCAGTTGAGAAAAGTGAGGGAGGGTATGACAGAGACCAACAAAATCATGAGCTGCATGGAGAAAGAGAATGAGGAATGGTCAGGAGAAAATTCTTGCATTACTCACTTTTGAAAACAGAAAAAAATTAAGTAAGCTGCTCTGAAACTGATAGAAATAATAATTTTTCTTCACCTGGTATATGATTAGACAGTGGAATTCAACTGGGTTTTCAGAAGGTCAGAAACGAAGTTGGTGTAAAATCAGACACATTTGTGAGAGAGAGCTCTTGTGGCAGCTGCTCTGAATCCATCCTGCAGCAGAGATTGCAAGGGATGAGAGAAGGTGGGAAGGCTGAAGGGACAGAGCACTGAGCACTGCTTCTGTGTTTTGAGCAGGTGTTTCACCTAACACCTCAGGACCACCAGCATAATTGCAGGTTTCAGCTCTTTCAGCACTCGTTGATTCAGACAGCAGTGTCACAGAATTCCTGAAATACAGTCCCACCTCTTTAAAGGAATTGTTTTCTGCATAGCTATTCATTATTTGTATGTTTGCTTATTTAAGGTGTGTGAAAGCAGTCTTTAAGTGTCAAAAAGACAAAGCAGATGCTTTCCAAATCCATTAAACTCCATGCACTAAATTCTGCTTCTCGGGTGGTGTCAATGGCCTGGAACAGAAAGTAAACCGGTTTGGGCCAAGTTATTTTCTTTCTTTCAGTTGCTTGATTAGATATGTTGGATTCTAAAAAGCTCCCCGGCAAAAAATGTATTCTGGTTTCACTATATGCTGCTATCTCTTTTATCTATCCAAACATATTCTTATTTCATGGACCCCTGAAAAGCTTTTAAATTGATAGTGATGAGCTGTGCAGCTTTCCCTGGCCTGCTCTTTCTGACTGCTTGGGTAGACATTAATCCTGTATTTCAGGAAGCAGTAATTCCTGTATTTTGCAAGCAGACTGAAGGTAAATTGACAAATTAAATTCTCCATGTATTTTGCAATAGAAAAATGCAATGCCTAGTGAATCCTTGCAATGCCTTAAATCCCTCATAAGTACTTGTAAACTGTGATTTAATACCCTTTTCATTTCCTTTCACTAGTCTAAATGTGTTCAGCTCTTGAATTCCTTCCTAGTAAGAGTCCATCTGTTTGGAGGAAGCTGGGAAATTGTTTAGATAAGCAAACAAGTGCTCACAATGTTGTCTCAGCGAACTTTCTATCAGTTTTGGAAAGATTCCAGATTCCAATTTAAAGTAAAGGGCACCAGACTGAGCTTAGGGGAGTAGAGAGGGGAATTAAAAAGACTGATTCAGCTGCAACAACAAATATAAGTTTGACCCAGGATTTAGCTTTGGCAAGGTGCTCCCAGCAGTTTCCTCAGCAGTCTAAGGAGGAATAGTTTATTTGAACAAGTTCAAATGATGGAATATCTTAACACTGGGCTTAGTTATCATATTTACCAGGCACAGAGAAACACTGATTTAGTAGATGTGGCACGTGTTTTGCATGTAATACACTATTATCACACAATTTAGAGCTTCCTGTAGTGCAGTGAATTTTGCATACAACAAATGTTCCCCATCAGCTCTCCTTTCTGCTCTTCCCCTCCATTCCAAGCCCCTGCCCTTCCAAGAATGAATGTTCTATTACTTCTGCAGTGAGTTAAAGAAGTTTAATCCTTTTTTTTTTTCTGGCTAATGTAAGCAGGAATGCTACAAAATACTATATTCATCTCAAATCTGCTTTCTTAGTATGTAAATTTGCAGCAAATCAACCCTTGGCTTCAGACTCCCTGATAAAGGCTTAAAGACACACACAGCTGGCTATATACAACCATAAACTCCAGGTTTTCTAACAGCAAGGGTCTTGGCTAACCTCTTTTTCAGCTTTGCTCCAAAGTGCCTATTAATTTAGATGATTCAGATCTGTGACTTTCCATTCTCCTTGGAAATAGCATAACTGTTTTGTAAATTCTAGCCAAACTGCTTTTATTACTACCTATGTTTCTCACCACCAGCAACAGGAACTGGTGTTCCAAGAAAGACATACCAGATCCCACTGAAATGAATGGATTTGTTTCTCTTCCAAGTAAAGGCAAAGGAAATTTCATTGCAACACAGCACATCAGAGATACTCAGAAGATCACTGAGTTTTGGCCTCTAATTTGGTGCCACCTTCTCTCACTTCTTTCATCTGTTCCCTAAATTGAACCTCAGCTGGTAATTATTGAATGGCTCAGTCCTTTTATGTTCATTTCTTTCTCTGTCCCATTTCACAAATGGAATCAATGGTTGCCAGATGATGCAGAGCTGTTTGGAGTAAGAGTCTTGGCACTAACAGTCCTGGCAGTCCCATTAGATTTGTTTAGTTTCCCTTCTAATCTCTGCAGCCAATCCCAACTTCACAATTTGCCAATCTAGAAGGCTTAAAAACACTCAAACAAAAAACTCCACTTGACACTGAAATGGTTTGATTTCCTTGCTATAATTATTTTCATTCTTATTTATTCTTTCATTTTGCCTTTTCTCCCCAGGCTGTTAAACCACCTGTGTTGCCTACACTCTTCCATCTCCGTGTGCCACCCAGCACACACTGAGGCAGCACGGACACTTTGGCATAACTTTCCTCTTTGCTGTGCCTGAAAATCTTTTCCAGGACAAGAAGGCCATGTTAAATCAGTGGGTCCAGAAGAGTTTAACTCCTCTGACACCTTACTTGAAAAATACCTGGCACTGAGATTAAACACTGCCATCCACCAGGATCTGATGCTCCCCAGTGAAATTGTTGTAGGGGAAAACACTGAGGATGAAATATCTGGCTGGACAAATCACAGCTCCTGCAGACTTCACTGTACAAGCTGGAAAACCTTTGAAGCTGGTCATGCTTGCAGAGAAGTAGTATGTTTTAATTGTGTCAAAAGCACAGTTCAATTATTGCTTAACTAAACCATCTATTTTGAATAGGCTTGTATCTTACTGGCTGGTTTCAGGATGTAAACGTGCATAGTTCTTCTCCAGAAAGCAGGCTACGTAATCCTATAAACAAATGAAGGATTTTGGATTAATACTTTAGAAAATTTGGGGCTAATTCTGAGAGATTTAGAAATGGCCGTTTCTATTTTTCTGGATGGATATTCAGCTCTGGGAATCTGCACAAGATCTCTGTCAATCTAGGATTTAGCAAGATTAACCTCCTTTCAAATCAAGGTTTTTTTGAGACTGACAGCTCCTTTTTATCTCTTTAAGCTATTACTGCCAGTTAGTAGAAGCTTTCTTCAACAGAAAGTAACAGCTTATTTTATCCTGATTCAGGAAAAGTTAACTTTATACACTCAGTTTCCACAGAGATCTAATCAGAGTCCTAAAGGCCATTCTGAGTAGAAATCCTAGGTCATGGCCTTCATAAACATCTTATAAATAAATAAAGTCTCCCATATCAATAATATGCAAGTGAAATCTCAAATAATGTCATTTTGCAATTAAACATTAAAACAAGGCAAAAATTATAATGGGTAAGATGTATATCAATTACATCCCCTTTTCTTGACACTAACAATTCTCATTGGATTTGGATTTGAATAATACTTTTTTGTAAGCATTGGAGTAATTTTCTGAGCACATTTCTGAGTGAAAGGCTGTCCAACACTTTCTGGTTCATCTGCTGGCAGGCTCCTTTGAATTGACTGTTTCTCATGTAGCTTTTCCAAGCTGGAGCAGCCATGGTTAAAGCAAGCTGGTGTTCCACTCTCTCAGAGAGGATTCATGATTCAAGAGACAGGTCAGTAGCTACTGCAAAGCAGATCTGTGTACGTTGGACAACCAGAAATCCAAACAGCAATAATAATAGGTAGAGCAGATAGAACTTGGCTAAACTCATCTCCATTTTCTATATGTTGCTTACAAGGGAATTTTATTTATGAGTACAGATGTTTTGTATTGTGCATATTGCTCTCATAGAGGAAGAAAGGAGAGATGAGCTCTCATGCTTGGGCAAGTTTGATTTCTGGTGAAACTTCAATGGTCTTTGGTCCTTCAGGTCCTTAAGCACAATCTACATTTTTAACTCATCTTGTGCCTGTTTCATGAATTTATAACATTTTCTCATACTGCACTATTTGCTTAAATCCTCTCCCATCATCTCTCTGAATTCTGACAGAAAGGAGATTTGAAATATAAAGAAGAAAAAAATATTTAAAAAGCAGCTTACATGCCATTAACTTTCCATACAATTAGCGAGCAAAAGCTTTTGGATATTTGCAACACCAAATTTCAGCAACTGTAATTAAGTTATGCTCAGTGTAGGTTGGTTTCTCTCATGACATGAACAGCCTAGCACTGGAGTGTGATGCTACAGTGAGACAACATTGAACTTAAGGTTTTACAGGTGGTTTCAGCTGCTGTAGGTTTGTTTTTAAATAATTATTTTAGTGTTAAGTCTCCTTTTGCCTTTAAATCCCAGCCTGACTTCCTGCCTAGTACAACATCTGTCTCATTTGGTTAGAGACAGTCACATGGAAAAGAGCATATATAATATATTTAGACATATATTTGTGTCCCTGAGCATGCTTTACTGGGCAGGTCTTTTCTCAGCACACGTGAAAATAAACATATGTGGTGCAAAAGCTGCAGCAGATAAAGTTACAGCCTGCAATAGAGATAAAAGAAATGGGAACAGCTAATTAAAGAAACAGTTTAAGACTTTTTTGGGGTGATGTATGAAAGCTGAATAATTTCTTTATTGAAAGAAAAAATTTTAAATATTCACACAAATTTCATGTCCACATGTGAAAGCCTAGGTCTGATTGTCTTTCCATTTCTCCTTGCTTTAAACAGTGATTTGATGTTTGGACATTAAGCAAATTATATCGGTCTGAACTTCATCTAAGTGTTTTGTGAAATGTGTCTCCAGTTCTGCAATGCTTTCTATTCTTTGATTCCTGTAACCAGATGAGTAAGCTAATAAATATGTAGAGGTGATTCAATTAAAACTGACATTGAAAAGCAGAAAAATCCAGAGTTATACGAATAATTTCACACCCGATGCAAAATTGTCAAATTTTATCAGCTAGCCTTGTGTAAAATGAAAATAGCATTTTTTGACAAGTCGAGCTGCATATATAGACTAAGAGGCAATTTGTCCTTTCTGCTGTGTAAATACACTTGGGAAGCAGAATTATGGGGGAAAAAACTGTAGGGAACTTGATATAAAGCTTTAGCCCAGGATAGGACTCATCTCTATTGCTGTTTAAATGTTAGATGTCTGAGTGTATGCTGGGGATTGTGTTGTCCCAGTAAATGGCCCATCACACACTGGCATGGATCTTTTACACAGACTGGGTGGATTTCCCCCTGAGGATTCTTTACATTTATTTCCCCAATGGTTACAAAGGGAACATGTGCTAAGCAGCTCAGATGTACTCATCTAACCCAGAGGAGTCTGGGTTAGATCACTTTGTCCCTTCACCCTCTACAAACAGTTTCTGGGTAACTCAGGGTATTTGTAACTGTCCTTGGACTCTGAACAGGTATTTATTGACAGGGAAAGAGAAAAACCATCACCTGCTCCACCGTTCCTTGCTTTATTTGCTTTCTTGATGTGTTTCTGCCCCTCAGTTCATGGATGCTTTTGTAATACAGCCCAGCAATGACATACACATTTTGTATGTCTTATTAAATATCATGGTTTCATTAATTTTTATTTTTTTATTCAGATGCACAGAGGGACTAAAACATGAGTGAGCACTATCTAAATGCTGGGGGCATTATCCAAATGTATGTCAATCTTACATTTGGAGATGAAAAGAAAAAAAATACTGTACAGTTTGATAATGACTAAAATGAAGGAGAATAATTTTCCCTTGACCATACATTAAGCAAGAATAAAGCAGTGGCCTTGTTATGAAGTAGAAAGTATATGTCCAAGTGTATTAAATTTTAAAAAGAGCTTTTTAACAGAGAAAAAAGCAGAGAGTAAAAATCCATGTTCAGGAAGACTTGTTAAAGTATAAAAGGGCAATTTGCCAAAAGAATTATGTTTCTGAAGGAAGCAGTGCATGCCAATTTTTAATCCAAAGCAAAATGTCTGTAGCTGAGGTCTTAACTTCTGGAACAAAGGGATTGTATGCTACATAACACTTGTAAAACAAGCAAGTAATCTCTGCACATGCCTGTGCAAGAAATGAATGGAACATTCTCAATTTATAAATGAGTAATAGTGAATCCTGAACATTTTTAATTAGTTTGTTCAGTTCCACTACAAGGAAGCCGGAATAGGAACGAGGATGGCATGGTAATAAGACCCTGCACAAAAAAAAAAAAAAACCCAAACCCCCAAAGAAACACTGTCCACATTCTTCAGCAGAGTAAACCTGGTGTTCTAGACCTCCTCCAAACTTTCATCTATGTGCTTGAATGCAGCCCTTATTAACAGAGCTAAATATATGAACTGGCCTGTGCTCTTGAATAAGAAGGAAGTGTGACAGGCACCATTCCCTGTTGGGGATGTAGAAAGACAGGCTGAGAGAGTTGTGGTTGTTACACCTTGAGAAGATGAGGCTCCAAGGAGGTGTTGTTAGCACTTTGCAGCTCCTAAAGGGGCTGCAAGAGAGCTGGAGAGGGATTTTACAAGGGAATGTAGTGATGGGGCAAGGAATAATGGTTTTAAACTGGAAGAGGCAGATTTAGATTAGGTCTTCTTTATCATGTGGGATTGATGTGTACATTCTTCAGCCCTGAACCATCACTGCCCGAAAAGGCATCAGTTAAACTCTTCACTCCTGCAGATGGAGTGTTTGAGTGGCAGATCTGGTATGGCATGCTGTCAACACTGGGATGCAGTGTGAGGCTTTGAGGCTTTAAAATGAGTCTTGGTTCCCTAGAGGATCAATTGGAGTATTTGGGATTATACAGAATTATCCGATTAGTTTTAAGAGGCTGTGCTAAACGGGAAGTTTATCATAGAATAGAATGGTCTGGGTTGGAAGGGATCACACTAAGGATCATCTGGTTCCAGCAGCACCCACCAGATTGAGTTGCTTAGGGCCCACAGAACCTGGCCTACACACACTTCATTTTGAATCTCGAGGCCAAGGCTTAGAGGAACACAAAAAAACCCTTACAGGTGCTCTGAAATTTGCTGAGTAAACTGTGGGCACAAACCTCACAGCTGGTGTAAAAGAGCAACACAACAACCAAAAACATTTCTCCCTTGCCAATTTTGAGAGTGTTCTCTTTTCTAAATGCAGTGGCTTAATGTTTTGCTTTGGTGGAAGACGTAAAGGCTATTTTTGTACTTCTGAAGAAAACAGCTTAGATTTTACTGCCAATTCCAGCCCTTTGGGGCATTTGTTTTGCCAGTAGCAGTTTCATAAAGAGTCTTGGCTTATCTCCTCTTCACCTCCACACTGTATGTTGTTGTTGCCAGTCTGCAGATAAGCTCAGCCTTGTCTCAGGAGGCTGGAGACTGCATATGAGATATGGATGTAAGGGAAAGAAATCTCTTTTTGAGACCAATATGTGATTAATCACTGGCTGATATTCCCTCCACTTCTTTATAGGATTTTTGCATAAGGCTCCTGACTAATCCCCCTGAAGGGCTGTAATTTGTAACGAAGCTGAAGTGAACAATATTCCTTTAAAACAAAACAAGTAGCAAATAGGAACAGAAGCCAGTAAATATACACAGGACAGATCCTGTGGAAGTAAATTGATAAGAATTCAATTTGATGAGGTTAATTATACTCAGAAGGGCTTTTCCTGCCTTAAAGAAAATCTGTTTTGGTTCCCTGTAGATATGGATAATGCTTAATGGAGATTTGTGGGTATTGGAATATAGATACTTTGTGGTTGTCTGTTCTCCTCAATGGCCTAGTCATAGGTGTGGGAAAGGTCTAAAATAAGGAAAAATTCAAAATTCTCTGCTTCTAAGGCATAAGTACTTCCCAGTGCCTATCTCTCACCTTTCAATAAAACAAGAAAATACCAATCTATCGAAACTATAGCATTACATTCATGACATGCACAGCTGTCTCCCTACAAAGCAGCAGCATTACGGATGGAAGATCAGACAAAAGTTTCCCATCATTTCAGAATGCACTTCTTACCTAAAAATTTCTTGTCAAGAAAAATTCTCAATCACATTCCTGAGGAAACCCAGGAATCTGTTAAGTTTTGGGTTGACAAACTTTTAGGTCTATAAAAGTATATCCTCTCTAGAGGTCTCATCTCTGGGGGGTAACGTGCCTTGCTCTAATTAGAATGTGTCTCAAGAGCAGCCAAGAGCAGGTTTGACTGTTCAAGGTTCCTTGTACCTGACATAGGCATGCAAAGGAATGTGCTTTCAGAAAACACTTCAGCTGCCTTTGTGAGTTCAGATAATATAAAAGTCTTCCAGTTAAATTATTATTATTTTTCGAAGAATTCTGAATAAACACAAACATCTTTCATTCCTCATTCCCAGTCTGTGCATTGTCTTCCTTCAAATGACACATCACACCACTGTATTAGCATTTCTGAAAGGTAAAATTGGCTTTTCTAGCATGATTATTTTCTTTGCCAGCCATATCCTTTCCAGAAGTAATAGTTGTTAAAAATACAATTTACCCATCTATCACAAGGCTTGCAGGTGCACCTCAGCATGTGCTTAGTGATCAAGCCCATTCACAGGTTCTGGCTTTACAAGTAAGAATAATGCAGCACAAAACTCAGTCTAAATAGGTTTTCCTTCTTCTGCTTGACACAGGCTTTTGAACTTTCTTATAAAACATTTTACCCTTCCACAAGCACACAGAAGAATGGATAAGTGGTTCAAGAGTTTTCTTGCACAGATGACAGCAATTTCTAGGCTTAAAACTATGGAGTTATAGAAGACTTTTTTTTTTTCCAGACTTCACTATCCTTGATGGAAAGGTATTTGAGATGCCATCTGATCTCACCTAATGTCTATTTTAATCTCTCCACCAACACTGCTCCAGCTCATTCTATGTTCTTCTTTACAAGTTCCCCTCTCTTCAAAACTTACTAACAAAAAATGCATTCTATCTCAATCTTTAATTACTTTAAAAGTATAAATCCAAATGAAGTTTCTGCATCCTTTGATTACAAGATTGCTCATTTTCCCATTCCTATTTATATTCTGCATTATTGAATGTGGGTAATTAGAACTATATTGTATTGCTAACAAGATTGCACCAATGATTAGAAAGAAGAGAGTGTTTCTTTAATACTGGTGAAAGTATAACAGCTAGAGGGTCTTCAGATTTTACAAAAGCAAAAACATTGGATATAACTTGTGTTTAATTGTTTGTCTAGCTTTAGAACAGGTATTGCCAAGCCAAGAATGGACCCAAACATTCCTCTTTGTCTGTAACCTTACTTCTTTCATAAAGCTTTGGGGTAATCATGGTGTCTCTTCTGTCTCTGAGTAGCAAGAACTGAGGAACAGATCTGTGACATCAGTTCCCCATTTCCTTCCTTTCCCTGAGCCTTTCATTACCCTGGGACATTTCCAGAGACTGCATGTCAGTACCCTTTTCTCCTTTTTCATTTGTAATATATTTTAGACATCAAAATGTACTGTGAGATGAACAAAGGGGTTTTTTTTTCCCCAGTGGTTAATATGAGATACAAATAAATTAGGGGACCTCTTTATGTCACAAGTGAAATCTGTGATACATCTGGGGATTCAGCTTTGAATTTTCAAGCTCCACGTTACTGACTGGCAAAACATATCAAAACTTCCTTACAGCTGGCAGTCTCAGCTCTGTGTTAATGCAAGAAGATGGAATGTAGAAGGTGCCAAAGTGGCTTTTAACTCAAATGACTCTTTATCTGTTAAAATTAATCAAATTTTTCTTCAAGTATCCAGTCAGCAATGAAACTGAATCCAGAGGGGAAAAAAAAAACAATAGGAAAAGTTTTTTATTTTCTGGGGAATATAATAGGATTTAGAGTGGACTACCTACTATCTTATTCAGAAATGCTTTAAAATATTTAAAATCTATTTAGCTGATTCTGCCAGAGAGTCTGGGAATTCATTAGGATATAAAGGTATTTGTGGTCTGCAGGGAATAGTATAAAATGGATGGCCACCGGTACCTGAGAATAACTTATTTGTCACATTTGAGTCATAACAATTCACAGCCTAATAAGGAAAGATGTGCAGTTTTATATGTTTAATTTACATATGTAAAACTGAATTGAGCATTTCTTTGCAAACCCAGCACGGTAAATAACAGTAGATTTGTGATAACAGCATTAGCTACAGCAGGCTCATGAATTACTATGTAATGTATCCTGCTACAACTTCAATACAGCCCATTTTTCTTCTCTCTCTTTGCTGGTGCTCTAAATTCCTTATCTGCGAAGCTGGAGACTAAATACAGCGTTCACTATGCCTTGAACTGGGAGGGATGGATAGACTGAAGATGGCTTTGAAGATTGTATATCTATAATTGCATGAATATTCATGTTTGCAAAAAAAAAAAAATGTATCTTTGGTTATTCCAGCAGAACTGTACATTTTGTTAGCCCTGGGTCACTGCATGGGAAGGAAAGTTCTCACAGGATCAGAAGGAAGGCATCAGGATTAATACTCTTCTCTCTCCTCTCCTCTCCTCTCCTCTCCTCTCCTCTTCTCCTCTTCTCTTCCCCCTCAGTGTTTCCCTGGTTTTTATGATCTTTCCCTAAGCACCTTCAACCATTCAGAGGACACAGGGCTAGAAGGGATATTTACCCTAGTAGGACCTTCCTCCACAGCCAAGAGGTCAGGAAGGTTAGGCAAGACTTGGATGTGATGTTGCCTGATCTGAGAAGTTAATTTCTTTTTTAGAGTCATATATAAAGTTTCCAAAGAGGTCAGGAAATGAAACATGAAATCCCTTTTCCTAGATCAGATCTCTAATCATTAGGCTAAGATTTTTCTATGTCCTTTATCCACAACCAGAAGAAGGGCAGCAATTAGGAACTTTTCCCTGGAATGAAAAAGACAGAAGATTTAATCTCTTGAATCCCCTCTCAGTTCTTTTGAAAGATGTATGTTTAAATCCATAACAGAGGATGGAATCTAGACTAAGGAAGCAGAGAGGGAATGAATTTACATTCAAACCCATATTTAGTGTTTCTCACTTCTATCTAAGACATTTTCCAAATCTTTGGACATTTCATGGGGGTTTTGCCCTGATTTTTTTTTTTTCTTTTTGTTCTTCTGTTGAGGTACATTGCTCTCTCCCTGTCTTATATTGGTCACTTGTGCTTTTAGATTTTGGATCCTGTGCCAGAGGCTTCCAGCTTCAGGCTGAGTCTGACTCCCTTCTGTTGCTGTACACATTCTCTAGGTAGTAAAAATGACAGTGCATATGAATTTATCTTTCATTGTCAAGTGCCCACATTGCAGACAGCCTCATGGCATGGTGTGAGCAATTTTTTCAGGGAAAATTCTTGAAAAAATAGGAGAAGGCACATAAAAGTTGGGAATTCAGTGGAAACTGAGGTATGATTATTCAGTGCACCCTGATGAAGGTATGTCCCTTTCCCAGGAATCACACATTGAATTTAACATCTTCTAAGAATAAACTTGATTGAAAATCTGCACTTAAACCTTGTTTGCATTTCATAAAAGAAGGATCAGACTGATGTGAGTTTTGGCGAACTGCTGGTGAGAAGCAAGAAGGTTTTCAATTAGCCTTCTGGAAAGAAACTTTGAGGAAGTTTTGACATGGGAATTAGTCAGGATTCCCAGTCACACAGGTGAGCCGGCTCCCCATATTGCCATGAGGATGGGGAGGCAGCTCCCCAGGGAATTCATGCTGGCCAGGCAGACAGGGAGCCCAGCAGTGTGAACTCTGGGATGTCCCTGGGACAGGGCAGCCCAAAGAGATGGTCCTGCCATGTTTTTACTGAATACTGTCCCAAATCGTGCCAATTTTAGCCATTTTCTGCTGATTCTCAGGGAGCAGGTGTGACTTCTTTAGCACAAAGGCTTGATATTTCTTATGTGATTGTTATTTTTTCACTCGTTTTTTTTTTTGTTTTTTTTTTTTTTTTTGTCAGGACTACTGAGGGATGGTAATTTTCTTCCAATAAATAATTGCAGATCTGAAGTTCTGTAAAATTTTATTTGCTACCTTTCTCCCTGTTGGTCGTTTTCCTCATACAAAGAAATCTGGAGTTAAGATCTGCATTTGTAATTTCAGGGATGATTTTTGTTGGACTTTTTGCAATCACTTGGTTTTTACTGTTTTATAATGCACTCTGTCATCAATTAGTGGTCTTCATTAAATAGTCAGAATTAGAGAAGTTCTAATGGAAACATAGAGTTTATATGGAGAAAAAACATTCAGACAGATCCTAGTTAAAACTACTAGAGATTTATAAAAGAAAATAAAGTGAACCCTGTACTTAATGTTTAATCCAAATCCTTTGGGATTACAATGAGACCTCCAAGGGAAGATATTACCCATCTGCTGAATGGGGATAGGAGGACTTATTCATTCTTCTGCAGCATCTGCTTCTTGCACACATGAGGGAAGATGACAGTTCATAGGTCTGATCCAGTCCAGCAATTCCACTTTTTACTCTACAAAATCAGGACCATTATATTCATTCCTCTTTTGCAAAGCAGTGTTTCTCAACTAAATGAGATACTAAAATATGAAAGAGCAGTGATTGCCACATTCTTAAATGTCAGCTAATAACAGGAACACCTATTAAACAGCAATATGAAGATCCATAAGTAATTAATCTGCCAATTATGATGAAAACATAACATAAACAATTAAGTTTTAATTATGTCCATTAAAATATCTTAAGTGCAATCTACTTGAAAAAGATGATTAGGCTTTAACTGAGATATTTCAAAGCAGCTACAAGTTACTAACCAACCCACTTCCAAAGTGTCAATTAGCACAGTTTAGCTACTTACTGATATTCAAATGGTGTTTGAAATGCCAACAAAACACTTTAACACATCTAGATGCCTGATAGGTTAATGAAATGGCAACAGATTGCTTTCCAATGTATAATTTTGAATTAATGACATTTTATCTAAGCTTTCTTCAGCAGTAGCAATCTAGTTTTTAATTACATTACAAACGAAAACGTGCAATATTAAGTCTATAATTAAAATCTTAATTGAGTCAGGAAGTCATAACAATAAAAAGGTTGTTGAAAATTACATTTATTTTATTATTTGTGATTCCCTATGTTCCCTTCAAACAGAAATAATATGCATATTATTCATTAAATTCTACATCCCTATTATTTAGACTTCATAGGACTCTCTACATTGATTTAAATTAAAGAAGGATTGGGCTATATCTATACTATCTCTGTTTACCAAACAAGAATTCAGTGCACCATTTTCCTGGCCCCAAGAATTCTTAATTTTAGGGAACACAGGACATTAACATAGATCAAAATTTCCTGGGTTTGCAAATCCTGATTTTTAGGTTTGAGTGTCCAACTAGGGACAAAACCAGACCTTCCCAGGGGAGATAAAGGTACAAGATCCTCCTGTTCATGGCCTGAATAAGATCTCTGGAACACAGTGCTGGTGAACTTCAGACATTCTGGAGTTATCCCCCCCTTCTTATTATGGTACTGGGTGAGGAATAAAATGTTTTCATCACATCACTACTGAATCATTTTTATTTATTACATTGAGGAAATGAATGATGCACCAATTTTAGCATGTTAATAAAAACATGGTGCATTTCATTCTAATCACAATCCAACACAAATTTTGCTGCAGTAGCAATAGCTGTTATCTCTCTTATCTGTTCTTTAAGCAACTTTAAAAATAAATATTTTAGACATTAATCAGCTTCAATTCTCTTTCAAGAGTTCTGTTTTTTCCTGTATATGCCATTTTTAATAGGCTATCTTTCTGAACAGAAGTTCACGAGGCTCTCCAGTGATACATTAAGATACAGCCTGGGAGAACCTCTGCTTGCTAAATCATTTACTTCGTTATTTGCTGTTCTCATTTAGTGGAAAAAACCCCATTCTTAATTCTTGTAATACAATGCTGTTGAAACATGCTGTAGATTGATAATGCTTGAATGTTTGGATTTTAGCCTCGGTGTATATCAGCATGTAGTAACCGGATATTATGTTAATCAGACAGCATGTCCTCTCATCCAATTCATATTTTAATAATCTAGAATTCATCTATGGGACAAATGAACATGAGATTAACCCGAGAACAAAAAATAAATAAAGCAATAATAGAACACAGAGGTAAAGACATTATGTAAATTGCACTATTAAGTTCATAAATCTGTAGATTTGATTTTCCTTTCATCAATCTTTTTCCACTTTTCATTTCTTGCTGTTATGTAATTTGTCTAATTTTTCTCTCACTGGGATGCAAATCGTGAGTCATCTAGAAACACAAGAGAAAACCAGTAGGATTCAACTCACAGATTATAACACTGCAATTTAGGTGAGTGATAACAAAACCCTGCATCTGTGGTGTAACAGTGAACTTATTCTTCTGTGTAAGGGAAGTGAGAAAGAGCAGAGTGTAATAAGCACCAAGAGCAGTCTGGGTTACACAGCAGGAAGAGCTTTTGCTCTGCAGAAAAGCCATGGATTGGGACATTATTGGAATTTCTGCAACCTGTAACTGCGTGTTTCTAAGAACAACTTAGACAAATGTTCATCATGAACTTTGATGGTTAAGTAATCCTATCTCCATGCCTCAGTGTAGTCAGCACAAAGGACCTCTTGAAATTCCATCCTGACTCACTTCCTGTGATAAATCACTTAAAAAGATTTACTTTTTGAAAAAAATATTTTGCAAGATACTGATATGATTAAAGAAGGCAGTAAAACCTGGTGGAAAAAAAGAAATACATCTATTCAAAGTGTCGTCATCCAGGAGTTTGCATCTGAAACAAAGGTGTTTCAAATGCAGAAAAGGAAAACATAATCAAGAAGGGAATCCTTTCTTTGTATCAGTGCCTCAGACAGGAAACCGGGGCAGATAACTCATAAAAAGGGGTCAAATGGGCTGGAAATAGTGATTCATCTTTCAGTTACTTAACATTCTATAAAAATTAGTGTCAGAAGGATATCAGACTGGGAAATAAACCTAACCTAAGAAAGAATAATTATGAGAGACCTCAATCATAAAAGTGATAATCATGAATGAATTATAAGATCAGTGGAGACAGCTTTTTGTATGGGCAGAAAGACAGTTTTGGGAAAATGCCTAAACAGTGAGTCATGCCAGTTTTCAACTTGAAAATTCAAGTGACAGAAGATATTAGGGGGTGGAGGAGAAGTGGTGGTAAGCTGGAGGGGGTATATATATATACACATATATCTATATCTATCTATGTCTATATCTATATCTATATTTATATCTATATCTATATATAATCTATATCTATCTATATCTGTATTTAGATCTATATATATATATCTATATCACCTATGTCTATATCTATCTATATCTATATCCATATCTATCTATATCTATATCTATATCTATATCATCTATATCTATCTATATCTATATCTATATCTATATCTATATCTATATCTATATCTATATCTATATCTATCTTCTAGGTAGTGGTTTGAGGATCTTTAGAACAATGACCAGACCTATTTTGTTTAGAACACCATATATATTTTTTTTACACCAATCAGGCAAAGCTGGCACCTCAGGATCAGAGAGACTTCTGATTCCTAGAGCCAGCTCCTGGTCTAACCACCACCCAAACTTCCAAAAAAGGGCTGCTCAGAAAGCAGAAGTAGGTAATTGTGTTCCTTTGTCTTATTACTTTTTGTTCTTTTCTCTTGATTGATCTAAAATAGATAAGTGCCATTAAGAGGTTGTTTACCTGCAGCTGGAGAAGAAATTATTGGACACAAAACAGAACAAAAAACAGGGGGAAAATGAATAATCCCATTTACTCTTACAAGTAAAAACCAAGGATAAGTAAAATCTATTTTTCTTTATTTTTGAAAATATAATTTTCTTCTGCTTTTGAAAGGTATAAAATAGTTATTTGCTTTCCCTTTGCATTCTGGGCCCTCAAACTATCATCTTATTCTTTTCTCTTCCTTTTCACTTTTACCATTTAATGATGATTTCAGGATTTTAATCAACTTTCAATTAATTCCAGTAAAAAAAAAGATTAAAATGTTTCATTCATGTCTCTGCTATTTTAGAAACAGGAAGATTTGATACAATAAAGAACATAGAACTTAATACAGATTGGATTCAACCCAAAATTTCTGTTGTCAGTGAGATATAAAGTGTCCATTGCACTCAAATATCAGCTGAGCTGATATGTTGTAGCATCCTTACTGACTGCATAGGTACCTCTTGAACCATGTATGGTGACAAAGATGACAACTCAGATCTCACATTGGAAGCAAATTGCCTTAATCCATATTACAGTGCTAATTATTTGATTTCTGAAGCTGGCAATTAAGTACAGCTTCAAGGATTTCTGTGTCAGCTGCAGGTAAACATTTTTCAAAGATTTACCTCAGCCCATCAGAAAAAATCTCCTTGGTACTGAACACTGTTGCAGAATAGATGTATCTCACCATTATGAATCAATATATAAAATAAAATTAAATATGGTGTTTCTCTTGGAAAATAAAAAAATTTGCATTTTTAAAGCAAACCAAAAAAACCCTTTGTAGGTGCAATCTAAAACTCAAAATATTCAAAGAAAAAAAGGATGAATTGAGTATTTTGAAATATTTTAATCAATACAAGTCTCTGCACTCTTCCAAATATCCTCATTAACATTTACAGTTTTCATGCAATGATCTGGATAATGACATTCCTTCATGTCAGATAATCTCTCCAATAGTACTTCAAGAAGAAAACATCACATCCCACTCCATTATGAAAGTTTTAATGTATTGATATTTCTGGGTTTGGTTCAGGAGGTTGATGAGGTTAAAGAAGAAAAACTAAAATACAGACAATTTATTAGGAAACTACAATAAGAAGTCTAATATATTTTACTAACTTCTAGATACTAGTACCTATAAAAAAGATGCAAGAAAAGAAAAAGCTTTGGCATCATGGTCTCTACCAGTATAACCAAATCTGTGAATAATCCTGTAATGAAATTGTGCAGGAATACAAACTGAAGTCCTGTTGTAAAACTATCTTGGATACGGTGCTAGAATGATTTGATGTCTGATTTGTGTATTCATCTGGCTATTCAACTTTTGATTTTCAGGAAAGCATGGTAATTAGAAATAAAATACACCTTAAGAAATTTTCTAGCTTTTTGTCTTCCTCCAAGGACTACACATCAAGGATTTCTGGCTGAGGGTTTCTTTTTGATGTTGTACATGGCTGTGTTATCATAGAACACCAAGGGATTATCAGCCTTTCTCTCTTTCTCTCTTTCCACCCCTTTTATAGCACTTTGCACTTTTATAGCAACAGGTACTGTAGGGTGTTAGGCAGTACAGGCCATGTGGGACAAATACAACAGGAACAGAGAGGAGAAGACACAGGGCTAAAGCAGGTGGTGTGTGTGATTCTGATCTTGGAAGAGATTCTCCACAGATGGGGGCAGTGGGAGAGGATCTATATTCCAAACCCTACTGTGATTTCAAACTTAATTTCAGGCTGTTTGATGAAAATGAGAGTCTTTAATCACATTTAGCAACTAAACATTTAATATAAATCCACCAACATAAAAGTTCCTTTTGAAATCCGAGCACCCAGATTTTTACTCTCTCATATGAAAGTTTAATTTCAAGTACTTTGATTCAAATGCAATATTTTCAAAAAGAGAAAAGCAAAAATTTAACTGCATCCCCCAAGGCACACTCAGTAGTTAATTTGACAACAAAGCCATCCATTATGAGTGATCAAATGATGAGTTATCTCATCAAAACCCACAATATAAGATTATTCCAGTGTTTAATTAGAACAGTAGTAAGAAGTCAAGCCAACAAAATATTTAACTCATCCCATTTAATCAGTTCCTTGGAATGAAACAAAAAAAATCTCACTTTCAGTCTGACAGCTTAAGAAACTCAGAGGCATCAGCTTTCCAAAGAAAAGCACCCAAATACGTATATTTAATTTAGCAGAAAGGTAGCAGTTTTACAAATCTTCTTTTGTATTGTTTCATCTCCTTTCTCCTGTTTGTGAGGTTCTTGTGGGTGGTAGGACCGGGTTTTTAAAATATCATTCTGCACATGCCTGCATTTCACATGTCCGATGCTGGAAAAGGTTTACGGGCAGAACAACACTCCTGTCTGTCACCCACCTCTTCCCCACCTGTCCCCTGAGGGCTGAGGTGCATCCTTTGAGAGCAGAATAGATGCTGTAGGCAGAAGTGTTGGGCTCAGCAGATCCAGACCAGCCCCTGCTGTGCCATTTGGACACCCTTTGACAAATCTTTCCACTGCCACCGTCGCAAGTCAGCAGCCCTGAAACACAGATAACGTTCAGGGTTTGGCTCCAGAGCAGGTAGAAGCAAGATCTTAGAACAGGTCTCACACCACCTCTACTGAAGCTCATCAAAAGGTGGATATTTTCAAATAAAACTGGAAGGTAGCCCAACAGAGCTCTGAGACTGAGTTGTGAGTCTAGATATACTGGTATGAATAATAATAATAATAATAGTGATATCACAGTGGAAGTCCACATGCCATGCAAATTTCTTGGCAAGGTGTGCAGGGAGTTTGGAAGGATCTGTGTGTGACTGAGGTGGGTAAATCTCTCTGTGTATTAAATCTGTGGGGATTTACCCTGGATTAGACTGTGTCCATACTTGCTCATAAAACAGTGTGAGGGCTTGGGCTCAGGCATGGTTCTATGATTATCTAATTTACCAGCTTCTAGCACAGTTCATAATCTGGGTTACAGGAGGCACAGTGAGCACTTCCTGGGATAACAGGGAAGCATCAGCAGTCTGTGATCCCCCAAAAAACCCAACTTGGTTACTATTACCATGTATTTGAAAAAAGACCTAAATCACTCCGTAAATTGGGTTTATGCCACAGATTTCAGGGGCAGAGGAGGGACCTCAGACTGATTAATTTTCCTGTGTTCATTTTTTAAATGAGTTTATACTGAATTATCTGTATTGATCAGGAGACTTTTCTTACCTGATGATAAAAAGGCAGTAAATTCTCACATTTGCATACTCTCCCTCCACTTTTCCCTGTACATTTTTTTTTCTTGGGATATTTGTGGTGCATTTCAAAACTGATCCTGAATCTCAAACCTGTCTCTGGAACTAACAGACGATAAATTGTTGGTTGACCTTGAGGCTCCCAGATGACAGACTCTGTATGAGGGCAAATCCTTACCACTGTATGTTTTCCTTCTAATATGATGTGTTCTGCCAAGCTCTTGGATGGTATGATGGATCGAGTTCCCTGCATCACTGAAGCTCCACAAATTTACACACCTACACTAAATTTGCTCCATCATAAAATATTCTGCTTTTTATACAGGAATGAGGTTCTCGCCAGTGCTACATTAAGTGAAACTGAATTGGATCAGCCAAAAAGTAGGTTGTGAATAATAGAAAAACTCTTTCTTTTTTAGTAGTTGTTGGATGAAAAAAAAAGAATAATGTGAACAATGTCTGACCTGGTGACTTGCTTTGGAATGGGAAGAATCATCTCTTTGGGAAAATGAAAAAAAGAAAAAAAACCTAACAAAAAAGGACGGTTTTAGAAGAAAAAGTCAAGAGATTAGGAACTAGGACAGTCAGTGGCTCTGCCTCAGCTGAAGTATGCTCTCTAATGACTCCAGTGACACATAATCAATTTATGAGCTTTGTTGTATTACATTCACAGACAATGCAGTTGTCATCATTTCCATGTCCCCTGAGAATGGCAAGTATTATATTATAGTCACTCAAAAGTGCAAATGCCAGCAAAATTTGTCCATCCTAATTCACATGAAATTAATTTCTGCATAGTTCTACTCAAATATTTTGCCTACTCAATAGTTGTCTCTCATAATGGCATTTTTTTGCAATCTTTGAGAAGTCTGTTGACATACTGATGTGATCAGAACTGCAAAATCAGATTTTGGAGCCTTTCAAATTCTGTTTCTGCTGAATGACTTTCAGTGGTCTATGCCAGCTCTCAACCTAAATTTCTTCATTCTCTGAGAAATCACATATTAAAGGGATTTGTAAACAGGTATTTTCTTTTTCATAGCCCAAATCTACCTCCATAAGGGAAATTCAGTTTTTTTATGCTTACCCTAATAATACCTCTGCTGATTTCAATTGAATTTCACCAGAATACACTGGAATAGGGAAGTGCATGTTCTACTTTGTCATAGAGAAGCCTGGGCTTCTCTTATTAGAGAACTATTAAAGATTTGCTGTTGTATGTTCATATTTAGTAAAAATTCTTTTTTCTAAAGAATTCCAGGAAGTGGTAGGATTCAATTTTTTCATCAGCCAAGACGGCCAAGTGCCATTTTCACAGATGATGTAGTATAAGTGTCTAAATTCCTGATCAATACTCCCCTGTCACTCATTTCTATTCCTGATCAGTCACAAGCTGTTAACTGTCCCTTCCCTTAACAGAATTCATAGTATGATGTTTGGATTTATGTTATATTAAAGGATAAATAAACATTTGTTGGAAAAAAACGGTGGTAAATAATGTACAAATCTCTGTTGATTCCTGAGACAGCAGAAATTGTCTTCAGGTCTTTCAGATCTTCTAAAAACATTAAGGCTGAACTACACTGAGAGAGGAATAGGAAACTTTCAATCATGAAGAATGAAGCATTTATGATTTTGGCAACAATTCCTATAATACATAAAATACATATAAAATACTTATGCATACCTAATTATGCCTATAAAATGTATAATACTTCATATGGTATAATTTGTATAATAATATCACTTAATAATAATAAACACTCTAAAGCAGGATGGAGAAAAACCTGACACATGCTTCAAAAGCAGACAGATTTGGATGGCTTGGACTTGAATATTTGTGCATATGTTATTTGGGAATCAGAGGTTGTAATTACCCGCAAATTATATAGAATTCTGATGAATGCAAAAAATCTAATTATGAATGATTAATATTCAAGCAGCAAGCAACTCATGCTTCCCGGATTAAAAAAATACTGACTTTTCTGTGGCAGAGGGTTCAGATATTGAGGAAGGAATTCTGAGTTTAATAACATCTTAAATATTACCATCATTTGCAAGTTATCACACACCTGAAGAAAGTAATAAACAGTACTGGAAAAGATGTTTGCACCCAAGCATTTTAAGAATATTGCTCTTCCTTTCAAGCCAAAAGTTTAATTTACAGACTCTTTAGAAATCTAGTAAAATTTCATAGTTCTGGTTCCTCTTCCCATTTAGGAAATTGAGTTACAAATTCTCAATCTTAATGCAGGAGTGCAAGAAAAACAGTCTCTTACCGTTTGAGCAGATGGGAACCTAAGGCTAAACTCAATTTCTATTCAACTTAAATTCTCACACTTACAAGAAATTTGCAGTACCAAAAAATCAGTATCTGGTTAAAACCACAGTTTAACTGAATAATGAGAATTGAATTTGGCTGGCATGCCTTGTGCAAGGGCAACATGGCTGAGCTCTGGCTCAAGGGGCCAATTTTCAGTGTACAAAAGGCCCAGGGTTTGGAGTACCACAGCAGTAAATTGGGCAGCACTGGAATATGGTGAAATATGGGCTCAATCTCAGAGCAGAAAAGACATCCCACTCCCAAGCTTTGTCTTGAATCAGTGACATTAATGAGATTTTCTTAGGGACAAATCAAAACCCCACAGAAGGAAAAGGCTATTGCACAGATCAGCCAGTGCAGGAGTGGCTCCTGAGCTGGAACTGAGCATTCTGAAACATTAAACCAGGTGGGTGTTTGAGTTTCTGTAAGGCCCAGAACAAAAGCACTCTTGGAAGGGGCTCTCTGAGCACAGGCCGCTGGCCACCGCGATGCTCCTGATCCACAGGTGAGCTCAGGGCTCTCTTCTCTTCAGAGGAATCTCGTTGAACTCTGACTTGGCAAGGTCAAGCTGTGTAAGTCAGCCTCTTCATTTTGAAAAATTGGCCCCATGGGTTTTTACTCGTATTTTAAGATCTACACAAGTGTTTGAAGAAAGAAGAGGTGAGGAGGGCACAAAACCTTCTTTTTTCTAAAGGGTTCTTGTACTTATATCCAAGACTACAACAATAGAAAAGGTGAGAGATAGGATGCTCCCGACTGATAAAGCTCTTCCTTTCCTTTAGATGTCTTCCAAGTCATGTAAAAATGAGGCCCATTGATTCTCAATTCTTTGGGACACCTTTTGAACTTGTGGTTTTCAGATCATGAACTCTTAGACAAGAAGTGTTGCAACTAGGCTGAAAATTATATTTTGGTGATATGTCTCCATCCTCCCTTTGCCATGACTTATAATGTGAATATATTTCTATTATCTTCCTCCTCTTGAAACTATCTTTTCAGGTTTTTTGTTGGGTTTAGGTTTTTTGGGTTTTTTGTTTTTTTTTTTAATTGACATGGAATATTTAAATTTCTTGTTTTCTCCAGTTAGTTATCCTATTTAATGGGACTGCTTATGAATGTCATATGATATATAGCCAACACTTAGGAGCTTGCTTGCAATTTTCTCTCAGGTTCCTCCAAGCAGTGGTACAAGAAGAAGCCAGTCCCAGTAACAGCCTCTGATATCTCTAACTACTTTTTTTTCCTGAGAGCAAGCAGGAAAGCCCCATTTCTGTGATGGAAAATCTCCATCCCACCTCCTGTGATCTGGAGACATACCCTCAGTTGCCCTCTAAGCCTGTCCACTGTGAGAGTGCCTTTCTGAAAAGCATTCATTTCTCCATCTTTCACTGGGATAGAAAAATATGTACCTAAATCAGCTGAGAATCAGTTTCCAATCACCAGCTGGGAATCAGTTTCCAATCACACTTTTTGTCCTGCCTGTTTGCTCATTTTTATTAGAAGTGACCTATGTGCTGAAGGAATCTCACAGGGCTGGGTGCAGGATATGCTACCAAAACGTTTTTTATTGAAATCCATAGCAATAGATACAGGTGCCTCTAGGGAAAAAGGAACGATTACATCAGACTCTTTGGATGTGGCCTTTACCCTCATGCATTTTTGGAGGGATTTATGAGCCTAAGATTTAAAACTTTATTGTTTGTAATCAGATGTGCTTATTTGAAAAGACAGAAACTATGAATTCTATTTTACATATGTAGAGGACATGATTCCTTCCTCTAGAGACAAAATTTATATGTATATTTAATTGGAGAAAAAGGGAGAGAAGGGTTAGGAAAAGAGAATAAAGTCACATGATCCATGGATGTAGAGAATGAAATGAGGTTCTGTTGAAACTTAACAAGTGAAAATGCTAAGTTGAACTTGACTTTCCAAAATGGTACATTGGAATCTTAGAATGAAGTTTCTCAAGTTCCCAGTCTCCTAGACAAGCTGATTTCCCTTCATGGATTGTTCTCCCTGGATACATCATTTCTGGGGCACTGTGCTGTGAAAATACCAATTATAAGCTGTTGTTGGACTTGTCTGTTAGAAATACGAATTTTTTAATGGAAAATGCTTGCTTTAAGATAGCTGTATGAACAATCAGATTTCTTCTGCGTAACTAAACTGCCCAGCCTGATATTGCAGGACTTCTTCAAAGGAAGGCTCCTGGGACTGAATTTCATATTTCTGCCCCAATTTAGGCAAGAGGCTTTATCCAAGCCACAGCCAAGGGAACATCTGGTCTATTCTACACTTTTACAATGATTATCTTAATTATACATCTAACTGCTGCTGTTGTTGGATTTTATTTCAAAAAAAAGGGTATGACCTATGCAACAGCTTTTACCTTTATCCACATGCTTTTACCTTATACACATTCCAGCCAAACTCTCCAGGCAACAATTGCAGGTTGCAGTCACAATGGTGGGAAATGAGATTGCTTCCCATATCTGCAAATTAGTACATTTTGCAGTAGATACAAGGTTTCACACAACAATTTGTAAAAGCCTCTGGATATTAAGAAACCTAAAGGGGTAAAATCCTGAACTATGTTGAGGAGATCTTGTGAGCTCCCCTGGTTTAATGAAATTAGGATTTCACTTGTTCTGGATAAAGCCGGTTTTATCTTAGCAGCAAAACAAGGCAGAGTTCTCGTCACTCTGAGATAAAAAATTGCCAATGAAATTTAAGTTATTTATTCCATTGTCCTTGTTAGAGACGCTCAATTTTATGTATACTCCATTAATTAAATGCTTCTTAAACTACTTAACAGATTTATTCATGCCATTCTTACAACTAAACATCGTTTTGGTTTCTTTTAAGACACGTTGAAACCAAGAGCAATGCTCAGATGGTCCCATTGTCTTCAAATCAGCATATTTGATATATATAATTGAATCATCCTCATGGTGAAATTGGTGCATAGAAGTCAACAATCAGAAGAAGAAACCCAAACTCCTCAAACATTCTGTTAAAATGTGTTTTCTTCGTATTCCTACAGGACTTTGGTCAAGTGTTGCTTTGTTTTGGTTTATAATATTTTAAAGCAAAATATTATAATTTTGAATAAGAAAATGTGGCTACAGTGTTTTCTAAATGAAGTGTTGCATTTGAAGTAGTGGTTTATTATACAGAAAAAAATTCCCAAGGCTGGGAAGAAATGTGGTATATTTGAATTTACATTTTTGCTTAAAGCCTGAATAAGAAATATTTTCTCTGCTTTTGTAAAAGAGGTGGAATGAAGGTAATGATTTGCACTTGAATAAAAAATATGTACAATAGCTAAAGAAATAATTTAATATTAAACTTTCAGTGCAATTAATCACTTAGGCTTGAATCCAGAGTTAAGACTTTGGTCCCTAAAAGCTGTGAATTGGAGCATCAAACTCTCGAGTGCCTGGCCCTCACATTGAAACCCAGGATTCTGTCTTAGGCATTCAGGCTTTTCACACAGTGTTTCAAAAGTCTTGAGCTAGGAGTTATGGAATTGCAACCTGGCCAACGTAACCTCCTGGGGAGCTGAGCAACAGGGAATACAAAGGGCAGGGTAGGTGTGTAAATTTTCTCTTCCTTGCAAATGCAGATTATTATTATTATTATTTCCTGTCTTTCACAAACCTCCCCTCACTCTCCTGGTTTAACAGCTGCACACTGCAGCCTGCCTTGTACTAGTGCTGCCTTTTTTGGTGGACAGCTCACAGCCCAAGAATTGCAGGTACCTTGAAAGCTTTCACTGTTTCTGCGCATGCCAGGATATGAAAGGTTAGTAAGGTTTTCTGCTAGAGTTTCCCAGTACCTTCTGGATTAGGTGCTTACTGCAGATCCCATGTAATTTTTGGTCCTGAATTTTCATGGTCAGCTCTTTCAGCTGCAGATAAATTTATTTTTTAGTAGTGCTTGATGAAGAATTTCTGATTCAGACAGGACTAAGAGAGTTGTAAGACTTCCATAGCTTTTTAATTAAAGAGGAAAAACTTATACTAGCTGTGGTGATGCCTTGAGAGGCTACCTCAGAGAACAGAGGCTTGACAGTGTTAAAGAAAAAAAGTAGGCATTTATTTACAAAGTAGGTATTTATTCAAAGGATTCACCTTGGGCAGTACAAGAGCCTAGCTGAGGCTCCACCCAAGATGGACCCAAGATGGATGCAAGATGGACCCTGGGTCACGAGATTTCACACTTTTATAAGTTTTTGCTCATTCATATATTGGGGTCAATTGTCCAATTACAGCTCCAGGTTGTGAAGTCCCATCCTCCCAGTTTGCTCTCCTCAATTCGCTGTTTGCACTTTTTGGGCCTGGAGCTGCAGTGGTGTCCTTGGTTCTCAGGTTGGAAAAGGATTGTTTTGCCTGACTAAACTGTGAGGAGAACTTGCTAACACTTTATATGAAGTTCAGAGTCACACATTAATGCAGTACAGAATCTGAAAAATATGAAAGCTAAAACTTAAGGCATAGGTGAGCTATGGGTGTAATATATTCATGTTGGCTTTTGGTTGTGCCCATGTTAGAACAGAACTGAGTCATATTGGATCAGTCTGGGGATTCATAGCTGGGTGTTTTTGGGAGGGAGAAAGTGTACATTACTAGCCGGAGTAATTCTGTAGGAGGCTGTTAACTATAGACAAATCTCTGTGAATAATGATTAATTAGCACCTTGCAAGCAGAATGGGTACCTTAGCCAGCAGTGGCTAGAAAATGAGGCTTTGATCGTGGTCCTCATCTGGAATTTTGAAGATTTCAGGTTAGTATATGTTCCTGTCCCTGACTCCAAGAAGGAAATGAAACCACTGTTTTTTCCACACTCCATTTCCTCTTGTTTATAGTAAACTTTTTGTCTTGCTTTTTCTGGTTTGTTTTTTTTTTTTTTCTGTCTCTCACAAACTATTTTTCTAGCATACTATGGTTTCCTGTTACAATTACTTAATTGGTTCTGCTACAATTTGGTAAATAGTCCTTGGACATTGGTTTCAAACACTGTCCTTACAAAAACATTGCTACTGTGTACCAGAAAGAAATCCATGCTGGACAGAAATTGCAGTGCTGAGTGTCATTAGACTTCCTTTTGAAAGGAATTCTTTTGTTCATGCTTTATAACATGATAATTGGTTCAGCTGTGTGGAACCACTTTTGGGTCCTACAAGGTCCATGGAGCCAGATGTAACACCAAACACTAATCTCTGTGATGGGCATGGTTCAGCACTCTATTTCAGACAGGTTTACAGGGTTTTTTTTCATGTTCATCATGACTGAGATATAAAAGATTAATAATTGCAATTGCTGAAAAAAAAGGATCATTATGCAAATTTTAACATTGTTCCTGGCTGGAAAAACCTTTCCTAACTAATCACTTTAACAGAAGATAAACAAGCATTTTTAAAAAGGTCCAGTTAACAGCCTCACCAAATAATTCTATGATACCTTCATTATTGCAAATCAGTCCCTGCAGAAAGACAATCTCTTCTGCTTTACATAGTACTGAGTCTTTGTAGTTGAAACCTTCATTTCAATATGATTGTTAATAATAAGAGACCATTAGCATATATTTTAATTAAATAAATAGATTATGTTTTGACTAAACAGCTTCATGGACTATGGCCTCCACTGCTGGATTTTTATTTTGATGGCTGTGGATAAACTTCCTTATTGGAAGGACTGAGTCCAAAGGCAGCATTAATGTGTTATCACACAGGGTCAGGCTTAGCAATGAAAGCCAATGGAACTCTCTGAGAACAGGAGATGATTTTGTATTATCTTTCACACTATGGACAAAACCCATATTTCAAAATATTCAGCAGTGTTCTTACCAGTTTTCCTACCCAGACTTTCTCCTTTTGGACTTTTTTTTTTTTTTCACTGTGTATGCTGCCTAGATGTGTTTTGCTTAGATGGAAGTTTTACAACCAAGAGGACAGACTAAGATGACTTAATCGCATTTCTGAAATGGCAGTTTCTGTTCTACAGCAGGTCTATCACCCTTGCACAGATTCTTTTTAAAAATGAACCACATTTCAAATTGAAGTTCAGAACTGCATCACAGTTCATTCTTCTCTTACTATTCCTCTATAAAATGAGCTATTCTTAACCATTTTTAGCATATTTACTCCTTAGTTGGTGTGTCACTGAAGTTAACCCAAATCTATAGATACTATTTCATGTCAAGACCTCACAATAACACCTCAACCTTCTTACAATTAAAGTCTGCAGTACTTACCTAAATACTAACTTTAAAAAGAAGAATCACCTGTGGTCTGTGGTTCCACTTCAGAATTTCCTTTCGGGTGTTCTATTTAAACCTGCAGAAAAACAGCTCAGCATGCACAGGGTCAGGGCTATGTTGACCTCCTGATTGAGGGCAGGAATAGTAGAGAAAATTCTCTGTAGGTCTGGCAAAAACGGAGTTCTTTAGCAGAAAGGTTAGTCTTTTGTCCTCACTCCTTTAGGTCTTTGGCTAGAAAGATTATGCTCTCTCTCCAGCTGGCTGGAAAAAAAAACAACAAACGTGTGAGAGTAAGAATTTGATGTAGTGTGACAATGATGGCCTTGGAAAGTCATTTTTGTACTGGGGGGCTGAAGCAGACTAAGCCCAGGCAGGAGGAGCACAAGCCACCTGTGAGCCGGGAAGGAAAACTTCACCCCAAGAGGCTCCTGGTTGAGAGAAGGCTCTGGCTGTGTTTGCCTCCTGCTCCCTCTGCTCCATGGCAGGGTGGGCACTCCAGGGAGCCAGCTCAGCGAGGCAGCTCTCAGCTCGGAGCTGCACTGCAGCCTGACAGGCCACTGGTATCCCTGAACGCTGGGATTTGGGCCATTCCTCTGCGGCTTTTCAGTGATCTGCTAAAATCAGGCACTGACACAAACATCTCAGTGTGGAATCAAGTGCTGCATCTTTCCCAAAATCCTGAAAATATGGTTGATTCATTTAAAATATTTGCACTAAATACAGAGCATAAGCCCCAGAAAATCTGGTGCATTCGGCGTATTTCATAACCTTGTCAAACCAGATTTTGGTCTCTTAACCACCTCATTTGATTTAAGGCTTCATTTTGCCATTGTTTTCCTGACTGCCTCACTATTTTTAAGCCTGTTTATCAAAAGCAACAGAAAGGCTAGAAGCTCTGATATTTGAAATGAATTTAAATTAGGGTGAGTTTAGTTGTCCCTCTACCCACAGTACTTTCAGTTCTCCATTTCATTTGTTTTTTTAATAATACACACACACACACACACACATATATATATATATAAAATTTTTCAGGCAAGAAGAACTAGACTTGCGAGCAGCTTAGACAATACATTGTACACCACTGAGTATAGGCCCACACAGCCTGAGGTGTTGGTTTCATTACTATCTCATTTTTCCATGTGTGCATTTGTCTTGACAGTGCAAATTAATGTTCTAGCAGTGGTGGGCTCTGATGTATGGCAGGAAAAAATATAAGCAATCAATACAGCTTATAAATATTGAAGTACGACCACAGAGAACAACAGGAAGCACTGGAATAATAAGACCAAGAAGAGAGAGAAACTTATCAATATACAGTACAAATCCTAGTAGTTATCTGCAACATTTTCCTATAAGGCTTTATTCCTAGAAGGTCCCAAATACTCCCCTCCCACTATCTATGGACTTTGCTCATTTACTGACATAACTTCTCTCGCCACCTCTGAAGTCCTGTCATCCCTCACAGCCCCTTCTGCAATTTCTGTCAGCATCTTGTATTTTCCTGAGATGATTCTTTATGTCACATCCAGCTATTTCTTTGTCATGTCCAGGAGTTTTCCATGTCCATGTGCCATCCCTGACAATATGAATAAATTAAGGGGAGCAAACCAGTTTATTCCTGATGAGACAAGAGCTGTAGAGCAGCCTGGGACTGGGTCCAGTGGCTGGCACTGGCACTTTTCTCATGACACACACATGAAGCATTCTGTGCCTCACAAACCTTGGAGCCATGTAACCTTCCACTCACTCTTCTTGCCCTTCCATGGAAAAGCATCTCTCAAACCCAAAGTCCAGCCCAGACAGCCATTTCCAAGCTTAGAAAAGCATTTCCTGATATATGAAAAGAGAAGCCTCTGCTCTGGGCTTAGAAGAAAAAGCAAAACCTCATAATTCAAAGAGAAGAGAAGTCAAACCTCATGATTCAAAGAGAAGTCTGATGAGAAGGTCAGTGAATAAACAGAAAAAAAGATGCAGTTTTGTACTTTTCAGCATTTCTCCTACAGTACATGCCGTAAGAAGTATCTGCTTCCTGCCAGAAGCTGATAACTGAGGATTTAGCCACAAGTTTCTGTTGAAGAATTACTCTTTTAAGTGATTTGCCATCAGAATAACTTCATTCTTTGTAACATTATCACCACCTTTTTTTTTTTTTTTTTAAGGAATGGATATGAACTTGAGGCTCCCACATAAAACCCTCCAAAGCTGTAAACTTGACAACCAATTCCTCTTTCCAGTGTGTTTTGTCTAAAACATGAAAAATGAAAAAGTCTTCAGGCTTTTTTTTAAAAGCAGGAGGAAAATTTAATGACTGATCATTGGCTCTGCAAGATGACTTCTGCATCACTGCTGAGAATTTCCAATCATACAACAGAAATCTCGCAGCAAAGCTCTAGCCTGCAGCTTTACAGAGCAGATGGTCTGTTGCCAGGAGATGTTGAAGTTTCCTTCTTTGAGTTGTAGGTCTGCTGTCACTCGAAAGCAAAGAGATGAGTTGCTGCAGAGCACTTTCCCTGAGACAGCTTCCCAAAAGGTCTCCCACAGCTCCCTGTCACTCCCTCACAGTGTTCAGCATCTTGCTGGAGTGATTGAACAAATGTAGCAGATGAGAATATTGCAGCCATAAACTAGAAACCACTATTTTGTTCTTTACATACTGTCCTTTTTTCTAGGAATAATTTGTTTGCATTTACATTTATATGATATTGAAAAATATCAAATAATATATTTCCTAAAGTTATTCTATTCTTCTCCCTTAGAAATAAGCAGTAATTGCACTACCAGACAGCTTTCCAAGGGATTGATGCCAATAATGTAAGCAGCTGTATTTTTACATTTTGTTTAATAAAATTGCTTTTATATAAAGATCTGCTATTAAACATTTGATAGCTTTACATGAAAAAAATTTCTGGTAGGGAAAGGCAATTATAATTTGAAGAATTATTGCCATAAACTTTAATGTTTTTCAATTTCAATCTATTGTAAGGCAAGAATTTCTCCAGAGCAGTCACATTCAATGTACCATCGTAAAAAAGAATAATGGAATAAGAAATACTGTGCAATGTATGGAATTTTATGACAAAAAGGCAAAACCCCCTCAAATTTTTCCCTCTGTAGTCATCTCTACCTTTAGTCTTATTAGTTACCATGAAAAATATCCCAATAAGTGCCTGTAAGCCCAAATAATTATATATCTGGTTGCATAACTTGTTGATGGAAGCTGAATATCTAAGCATTCTTTATGCCCTGGCTGTGCAGCTAATTCATTTTGCCACTGCTGTCTCTAGATGTGTGTGTTTTAGCTAAACTCTTTTGCTAGGCACTGGAGAGAAATATCACAGGAGGTGATTCACCCTTTTCCTCTCTTGGCATTAGATACTCAGGTAAAAGCAGTTGTGTTTCACTCCTGGGTGACGGAGATCAGGGCAAGTCCTACTCTGCATAATTAATTTCACAGAGAACCATGCCTTCAATGATCATTAGTACTGCTCAGGTCTCACACAGCGCTGAGATAAGGCAGTGGATCAATTAAATCAGTGTGAAAGTAGGTCTTGATTGGTATTGGGAAGAAATTCTGTGGGAGAGCTGAGGCCCTGGCACAGGGTGCCCAGAGCAGCTGTGGCTGTCCCTGGGTCCCTGGAAGTGCCCAAGGTCAGGCTGGACGGGGTTTGGAGCGCCCTGAGATAGTGAAGGTGTCTTGTGGCAGTGGAGTTGGAATTATGTGATCTCTGTGGTCTCCCCAACCCAAACCACTCCACTATTCTCTGATTTTATGAAAGAGGGAGTGAGCACCATGCAGTTGTGCTCTGGGAAAGCAGGCTCTGCTTTCTGTTCTGCTCAAAGCTACAAACCCTTGTAGGGCTGAGGGAGGTACTGAGGAACAAAGGGTGCTGTGACATGCATGAAACTCCACAGATTGGGCAAAGTGTTGAGGTACTACCCCAAACCCAGCAAAACCCCAGGGATGCAGAAGGACTCCATGCTCACCTCCTGCACAGAGCCCAGCCATACAGATTTAAAGCTTTGGTGGTAGGGGCTGACTTCAAGGTGTCACACCTCACCTATTTTTGACCTGCTGACAAAAAGAGCAGCTGGTGGCTCCATCAAAGCAACTGCTGGGCTAGAAATGGACTAAAAATCACTAGCTCAGACAGCCAAAGGAAGAGCTGTTTGCGAAAATCTATTACGGCTATTTAAAAGGTAAAACTAAGTGACCAAATGATCTCATGTTCCACATCCTTCCAGTGATGGATCACTGTCCAAAACCCTCCAGTTATAGAGCTCCACTGAACAACAGGCTAAAGAGAGAGAAGAAGTGACAAATTTGAGGACCTTTCCTGACTCCAGTGATGATAAAACTTCTGATGTGCTGTAATTCATCAGAGCAGTTGAGCACATTCTTATGTTCCAGCTTGCAGGCTGGCACAATGATTTCAATGCATTTTATTAAATACACCAAGTTAAGTGCTTTGCTGGCTCCCTGCTTGACACAAATGCCTCTTGAAATGACTCTCAGGGTGTTTCTGTAAAAGACTTCAGTGACTAAAGTCGCATAAACGAGAGTCTCCAGGATGCCAAAATAAGATTTAGTGTGACCGTGAATGTTCTTCTCTTGGGAATTCATTTTCAAGCTCAAAAAAGAAAAAAAAGTTTCTTCATTATAGTTAGAAGATCTTATTTTGAAATTAGTATCACTGTCTGTTGAAATATAGGCAAATCAAACAAAAAAAAAATTAAATCATTTAGGAGTTTTTTGTTGCTGTTGTTGTTGGGGTTTTTTTGCATTTGGATCATCACAAAAAATTTTCAAATACAAGCCAAAGAGAAGAAATACTATTTTTCTCTTCAGCTGTGCTGAGTTTGAGTAACTATCCATTTTAGTTACACACAGACAAGTAAATATTCTCAAAAGTTAATTTATCTGAAAAGGATAAGTTATTCCAGCTACCTGTTAAGAAGTAGGGAGAAAATGTATATTAAAAATGTATAATAAACATTAAAAATGTTACGGTGCTTTATGTTGGCATTGTAAAAAATTGTTTTAAAAATTAAATTCTATTTAAAATAAAAAATAAATGGGAGGACAAAATTTTAAATTAAATATTTGATCTTGGATTGAAAAGCAGTTTTGAGTTTATTTTAATTAACCTGGGGATATTTGTTGTAAGCAAGCCCATTCCACTTTTCTCTGTCTCAAACACAGAAAAAAATCCTTTCCCTGTGTCCTGTATTTGATTTTTACCTCATGAAAGCCTCGCTCTGAGCTCTGTAACTGAACACAATGCAGGAAGCAGGTGCAAATGAGACAAAGAAATAGGAGAGTGATTTGTCTAATAATCCTAAAAGAAGATCTATTTTGGAGGTTAATATAGGTAAAGTAGCCTCCAGAAAAGTCTCAGAACGGGGATTATGCTACCTGAGAGCCCCATGGTGAATGAATCTGAGGGGATGCAGTAGAGATTAGTGACTTTTCTGCCTCTGTTGAAGACGTTGACTTTGGTTTAACCATCTTCTTTCCAACTTGAAACATCAGCATTTTCCTGGGGATTGGCCACAGTGCTTGTGAGGTTTAAAAGGAACGAGCAAACAAAACATCTGGGCAGTGATTATCCAGTCTTTTCAGATATATTTTCTAATAGACTTTCCAGAGGGGAAGAGGGCACAGTGCAGGGGGGTTGGATACTCACTGGGCTGTTCTGTGCCCCCAAGCCTGGGAGTAGATGATTAAATTGTACAGAGCATTTCAGGTCACTCAGGAGCTATGCTTCCGATTCCTCTTTTCCAGATTTGTGCTGGTGCTCATAACAGGTGCTGAGGAACTCGGCTGATGACTGGCAATGTCTTGTATCTCTGAATAAATAACCAAATTGACCTTTTTTTGGGAAAACAATGGAAGCTCTTACACTTTACTTTCAGAGTTGCCTGTTTTTCCCAGATGTAAAATCTTAAACTTGGTACCACAAGTACCCAATTTGGAACTCCTTTGAATTCAGTTAAGCTCCATGAACTTGAGGTAAGTTCATGGGTCTGTTTTCCATGTATGGCACATTTTTAGGTCAAATGATGTTACCTATTTGGGAGTAATTTAATGACTGACACCTCAATAATTTTATATTCATTGTTTAAGTGATGGGTGTGGAAAGATTCATATGGAGGGACCTTGGCCAAGTCAGCTCAGGCGAAGACACACAAGTGAAAAGCAAAGCAGTCTGATCCCTGATTTTCATGGAGCTAACAACCCATCACTGCGGTTCACCTGGGACTTCATGTGTCAGCACTCTGGAAAACTCAGCATGATTTCAGAAAGAGTAGTCTGACTGCAGTCCAAGCAATAATTGGAAGAGATTTGGCTGATGCTCACTCAAAAATAGAGTTTAGGTTCCAAATTTTTTGTCTCTAAGCAAAGTAATAAATTTTGGGTTTGAACACACAGAGCCTTTTGTTATTTTTTGGGTTTTTTTGCCTTAAAGAAATTGCAGCTCTAACAAGGAAGTAACCTGAATATTTTTTGACTGGCTAGAGTCTCTTAATAATTCTCACAAACACCTGTGCTATTTTCAAATACTGAACTTTTTGGCATTGTATGAGTTCTGTGATTCTGATCTGGGGACTGTGTAAGGCCCAGGGTGGCACAGAACCCCATAGCCCAGATTAGCTCACCTTTATAAAAAGCTGTGGTAGTCTTTAAGAGGTTTCCATGTCCCTGGTGTGGTGACCACCTGCAGGCTTTGAGCTGGGAGTCCTTGGCAGGTGAATCCCTATGCATCTATTGTGCTAAACAGCCTCAAGTCTTTGCTTTATTTTTTATTCTCCCTCTCTGCAGCTGACCTGCACACTTGCATATGAGCTGCTAGCAGCATACAGGTGTGTGTTTGAAAATGCTGGAATGAGTTTAGATAATGATTTTTAGGCCCAGACACAATTTGGAAATACAGAATATAACACAGAGCATCAGCTAAGAATGAGAGCCTCCTCTGCACTGACCATTCAGCCTGCTGTTACAGTAGCTCTTAAATACTTTTTTTTTTTTTAATTAAAAATATTGCTGTTTATATGCAACTCTTGGCAGCTTTAATCTGAAGTGCCAGACTCAGCCGTAGCATTTTGTAGCATTCAGTGGAATTGCGTGAAATTCAAATCAATAAAAACTGGCATGGTGTGATACATGTGGTGTTTAGTAAACAAAGCAGATGAGATTGACCTGACTGAAAGCTGTGATCAGCACAAACACTCTGAATACGAAATGTGGCGTTGATTCGTGGTGCAGCTGAGCTGTATGTGCATTTATCCACCTACTGTGGGAAGATCTAATAGTTTTTAATAGTGTTCCAGTCTCAGGTGTAGAGCCCAGTACACGGTTTGTAAACTCTTCACATTTATCCCCACATCTGAAAAATGAAAATGAAAATGAAAATGGGATGCACTGAGATCTTCTCAGACATTACTGCTTTGTTCAAAACTTATGGGACTCCCTGCCCTGCTCTTGCCACTTATAAACTCCCTAACAGAAAAACAGGGTAACAAAAATAATTTTTTAAAAGCTAATAAATTGAAGCTGTGCTTTTAGCTGGTTTTGGGTGGAAAAGCGTTACAGCAAAAATCCTGTTAACTATCATTGTCAGATATGGATATTGCAAAGAAAATGTCATCAGGTTTGTTTGGGTTTTCTCTCTCTCTTTCTCTTTAAAATAACCAAAAATATGGAATATAGATACAGAAGGGAGTAAATCTTTGGCACAAGAAATACAACATTTGGCTAATTAAATGTCTGTTTGTTTTCCCTGGTATTAAATTCTAAATTCTTGTCATTTAGGACAAAACAGCTATGGAAAAGGAAAACAGGATACAGCTCCAGCTTATGGACATTGGCAGCCTAACACATCTCATGCCTCACAGAGTCCCTGGAAGTGTTTATTTCCTGTCCAGATCTGAGACTAAGGGACTTAAGGAAGTGTCTGACAGAGGAAAAATGTTAATTGATGTTGCATGGGAAGGTAAGTGTCATTATATCATTTTTATAGGTGAGCACGAGTGGCAGAGTAGCCATGTGTTATGAAGAAGTTCCTATATTAATTAGTTCAGTGGAAAACAGCTTCCTTCACTCCCAGGTATGAATCTCTCTGAATTATTCAAATTCTGCTAATAAATGCATTATTAACTGAAATACACCACCAGCTGATTCTCCAGGACATTTGCTGTGGAATGCTGGTTTAGCCCAGGTGCACTCACTAAGCCTGTGAGACTGGCACCCAAGGTAAAGGTAAAATTAAATTCTGCCATGAATTCTGAGCAATTTATTCCAGACTGTCCTTAAACTAAGGTGGCTAAACTTCTTTCTGCTAGGTTTTCTTCTGGATTTTTTTCTTTCTACAAATCAGATAAACCTTCTTTACAAGCCCTCTAAAGCTCTTGCTTAGGTAAATTTTTAACCTGCATACTAATAATACAGCATGCAGGTAATATAGGTAAGAAATGGCATAGGAACAGAACTTTTCTTCCAAAGTTCCAGTGAAGTGACCAGGAGACAAACCCAAGTTCTTAGACTGATCCAAAATAAGGCTCAGACAACTCTGGGGGAGATCTAAGCAATGATCTTTAAAACATCTGTGATCTACCACCCCTAGAGGCTTTTAAACTCTGTATTTTCTGAGTGATTTTTTTTTATTTTATGTACAACCACAAATGCCTTAATCTTGTAAAGACCAAATATCCCATAAATGGCTTTGGTATAAAAAGATTTCAAATTGTTTACAGACTCAGAGATTTTCGTTTAATTAAAGTGTACCTAACTATTCCAGGTGGAGACAATATATTTTTTTTTATTGTTAGGATATCTGCACTATAAAAAATGGCGATACTTTAATCTTAGCAATGAAAATTATCTTTCAGCACACAGCTCTCCAGGCTCCAGTGTACACAGAAAATGAAATTTGAATTATTATAATGCTGCCGTAGTATGATATGTAAGAATGAATGGTAAAATCTGAAAAATTTTAACATCTTAGGAGGATGTCTACTTAATTTACAAAAATTTACATAAATTCAGGTGATGAATGTCAGAGGTAAAAATAGAGCAGGAGGGAAGATGGATTGCAGGGGATCTGATCTACCACAGTACTGTCAGTGAACAACGTGACCATGTATATTTCTCCTTATTATCTTTTTTACCCATTTTTGCCTGATTTGATAAATCCTTCCAGTTCACTGTCAGGTGGCAACATTTAGTCTTGTTCATCCATTTCTACATCAGCCAGCCTGGCAGCAGGGGATCATCCTGTTCACCTGGGGAGGTTTAGAAGGAACAGAGACCTCGTGCCTGGATGTTATCTGGAAATCTGGATGTCTTCTGCAGGTTGTTTCTACTCAATCCCCTGAAACAGGAAAATGGATTTGTCACCAGTCAGGTCAGCAAAACGCAAGAGAGATTCATTAAAAGATAATGTGCCAGGATGGAGCTAACAGAAAACAAGGACAAAATTGATGTTGTAAGATATTATCTTATGAGACACGGGAGGTTTTTACAAAACACTCCATGTTAAGATATTTTTCCACCATCTATTTTTGTCTCTGTGCTTTTGAAATCAAGCTCCATTAAGCTTTCATGAATCTTAGGACAAGTGCTGTGTTCTGCCAGGAGCTATTACCTGGCAAATAGTGTGTAAAAAAAAAAAAAAAAATCTGGATGGGGATAACTGCTTATTACAGCATATCACAGTTTGTTAATTTATAAGGGGTTTATGGTCCTCTATCCAGAGTTCGCTTATGCCATCTTTTTAACTCAAATCACTTTAAAAAAATACTTTGAAATCTTAAATGAAAGAGCCATGGAAAAATGGCTCCTTTCCCAATCATGGATAAACTGCTTCCTTCCCCATCCTACTGACTCTTATCTCACTGTTGTCTTTGAGTTCTTCCTCTCTGTGACTGGTTGGGACCAGGACCAGATGTCTCTCTGGAAGTTGCTAAACAAGAAAGAAGCCAACCAGGTGAAGAAAGAGAAAAAGACAAAAAACAAGTAATTAAACACAGTGCTTTTCTAGATTGGCTTTCTAACTAACATATTATTGTAAAAGTCTGGATCTACATCAGCATGAATAAAATACCAGGCAAAGGAAAACAGACTGAACGATTTAATTTTCCAGTTTCTCAGGTGCCCATTCTTTTATTGTTTGAAAAATTATATTATTCTCTCCTCTCATGAGGAAGTTCCACAGAAAAATTCACCTGTGCATCAGAAACCAGCTCCAAACCCAGTTGGCAACACAAGAAACTCATTATCCTCTGCCTGAAATCGATTCAGCTCATACAGCCAGGAGAGTTCTGCACTATGAGAAGACAAAGAATGACTTACGCTCTGAAGAAAAAAAAAAAATTCCAGGTTATTTTCCTATTTTCCTGAAGGGAAGGATGAAACCTCTGTGGGATGCAGTGCACTGCAAATTGAACACCTCCTTGAATTGCACAGGCAGGAGGACCTGAGAACAGAGCAGGGCATTCAGTTTGGGTATTCTGATGGCTGTTAACTGTGGCTGCATCTTTCCACTTCTAGGAGACAAACCTGGCAGTTCCCTGGCTTGGCTGTGACCTGTTTCCGTGCTTCTCGCTAATCTAAGATGATTTTATTGCTCTAAGGGGCTTTGCATGTTTCCCTCATGCCACTGGTTCTCTTTCAACACCTTCTTCAAACACCCTGCTCTCTTCTTCATAAGCTGCCACACTGACATCCTTCTTTACGTGAACATCCCTCAGCTCTGCAGCTGCTGGTATCAGAAAGGGAAAAATAATTCAAAAAAAACCCCAAAAATAGGAAGTTCCCTTCATGCCCTTCCTGCTGTGAGAAATGTGACTCTCTTCCACTCTTCTGATGCTCACACAGGGCATTACTCACAAGATTTGAAAAAGGTTGTATCTATAGAAGGAAACAATACTTCAATAACGAGGCACTTTCTCTGGTAAAAATAGGCACAACAAGTGATGTAGCAACTGTTTGTTCAAACAACACAGAGCATGTTTCTTTGGAGTGAAAATAATCATTGGAACACTTTACTTGAATCCTCCAGCAATGGTCTTTGCTAAACTTAAAACTGAAAAACTATAGAGACAAATGTGGAAACGTATGTATATGAAGTGCGGATCAGAGTATGGATTGGAAAGATACATTTTTCAGTGAAGAATTACACTTGGAAAGTCTTGATCTGGTTTTTTGTGTCCTAAACTGCTGTCTTCAGCCTGTGCTCTATGGAGCTGTGGAGCATTAGCTAGGAATCAGCAGGTAAGTAAGAAAAAAATCTTATTCATAGTCTTAAACTTGCTACAAGGGGAACTTCTCTGTGCTGAAAAATACACAGGGGTTATGAAAATCTCTGTGACTGGAAAACACTGGACACACAGGCAGGAAATGGCTCCTTTTGCCATCTCAGTTGTTTTCTGAATAATTCCAGCTATTGAAAAAAACAACACAAACCAACAAAAAAAATAAATATTAATCTCAGCCTTCATTTAAAGCAGAGACTTGTCCCTTTGGTGCAGCAGAAAGACTAAAAATATCCACAGAGTGGAATCCAGAAACCAAAGGGCAAACAGTATTTTGGCTTTCCACCTTAAGTCCATTGAGTCTATTTATCCAAGTTAGTTGCCTTGAATTCATTTTCCAGCACTAGACAATTCTTTTTTCATCCAGCCAGTAACATGTACATATTTTATAATTTTTATTACTATATCACAGTCAGATTTAGTGGAGCAGCCAATTGCATAGCTTGACATGTAACACCTCGTTGTAGTATATTTCTGCAGGAAGTCTTTCCCCTTCTTCCTCCCCAACAAGAAAAAAGAATACAGAAGTTTAATTTCTCCTTTTCCTCCTCTTCCATTCACTTTATATCCTGAGCATGATGCCATAAGGTCTGGAATATCTCTTTGGTCAGCTGGGGTCACCTGTCCTGGCTGTGTCTCCTCTCAGCCTTCCCAGCACTCCCAGCCCCTCCCAGCCTGGCTGCAGGAAAAGCAGCAAAGGCCTTGGCTCTGTGTGATCCTGCTCAGCAACAACAAAAACATCTCTGTGTCATCAGCCCTGTGTTCAGCACAAACCCAAAACACAGCCCCACACCAGCCAGGGGGAAGGAAATTCACTCTACCCCAGCCAAAACCAGCACATGCAGCAAGGCAGCTTGGTGGTTGATTCTATTGCCTTGAGGGCTTTTGGTTTTTTTTCCCCATCTCTCAGTTTTTCACAGAGATGAGAAAGGAACTCACTGTGCATTGCACACGCAAACACAGCCAAATATTTTGGTTCTTCTCCCAGAACTGAATCCCCAGCACTTCTGTGAAGCAGCTGGGAACTGGAAGTGCAATCTTGGTACTGGTGCAGCAGGGAGCATACAAAGCAGCCCAGCTTGGGGTCTCAGATTCCTGGAGCTGCTCTGAGTAACTCACAGTCCCAGGGCAGGATTTTGGATTTTGCCTGCTGAGGGGCTCATTATTCCAGTCACCTTTTCTGTCCTACAAATCTTCAGCTTGCTCCTGCTCTTGTACTTCTCTCTGCTTGTTCTTGAACTCACTCCTGTTTTAAGCTCTCTCTTTGTCCCCCCAGATTTTTTGACATTAATTCTGCTTTCTTTTTGTCCTTAAAGCCTTCTGCAGACAAAAAAAAAAAAAAAAAAAGACAATTTACACTGAAAATAGCTATAATAGCTGTTCCATAATTCAATAGGAAAGGGTGTAGATTGGCACAGGTACTGGGAGGGTCAAGGATTGTAGATCTTCTTCCTAACTGCAGTTTAAGCTCTCACTTTATTTGTATTCAGAGCTAGTACACCTGGGGAAGGAAGACCTCCCATCTCCAGTCAGATAAAATGATAGCTGACAAAGATAATGAGATGAAAGTGTCAAAATTCAGTTAGGTCCATTTATATATTGTAACATAAATAGACTGTTGCACATGCTGTTTCACAATCTTTATAATACATCAAATGTCTTACATTAAAAATTAGAGAAAAATTATCTTCCCTCTGACCTCCATACTGCCACAACCTAGGATGCTTATATTATTTGTAAACTTTGCCTGGGTTTCGAATGCAGGTACTATCTAATTTCTCTTTTCTAGCAGACATTTGAAAGTGCTTGTTGCTGCACAGATGTGGAAAGTGAACTCAGTATGAACATATTTGGTAATATATATTTCCACATCATCATTATCTCATAGTTCTAAATACACAGTTGTGACAACCTACATATCCTCAGCCTACAGATGCTGATGACCATGGCTGGAGAAAGTGAAATGGGAAGAGATGAATGAGACAGGAAGGACCCCTGTGACCTCATGCCTCACATACAAAATTATTTAAGAATCTATTGTAGAGAAAGAGGTAAGAAACCCAGCAAGTTCGAGGATGTGAACATCCAGAACCTTTGTTTTCATTCCTGTACTGCAGCTGGCACTCTAGATGCAAACTTTCTGTTTTCACGCTTATATTTGAGATGGCTAATGTGCCATCCAGCAGACAGTGCTTCTATGCCTTGCAATAAGGAAAAAAAAAATATATGGCAAGTAAAAAGTTCAAATCCAAGTTTAGCAGCTAAAAAAAATACAGCTTTTCACTTAAGAGTAAAAAGTCTTTCAAAGCCAGAAAGAGGTCTGGCGTGTGAGGTTTTAAAATCTAAATAGAAATGAGTTAGGAAACAACCTCTTCCAGCCTTCCAAGCTGTTCAAGTCCATTATGTATTTTCTCTGACCTTGACAACTAGAGTCTGGTTTTGTTCAGCTCACCTTTTTGTTTTGGCTTTTGCACACTAGTCTGCACATGTCCCCATGTGTGCCTGGTGTATCTGATAAGCCCTTTATCTCAAATCCTTTCATTATCACCATTCTACTGCTCGCTGTGATTAGGTATTCAGAAATTGATTCCCACTTTTGTCCTGCCCATTGCACAAACACCCATTTCCAGCCTATTCAGTTTGCAATTATGTATGTTCATGATTTTTCCGTGGGGAAAATGCTTGGAGGAAACCACCTTTTCTTTCCATTGTCCTTGATCAAAAACCTGCTTTGAGACCTCACTTTGCCCTGATACTTCTGAGAAATGTCTGAGAAGTCCTGCCTCCCTTGCAGAACAATGAACCACCAACATTTCCCTGTACTTCCCAATCTGTGTCACAGCCATTTATTTCCTCCAGTCTCCTATAGAGATTAGAATCTGCTTTAGATACACATTTTAAAAGTTCTTAAAATCAGGTCCTGACTAGTATGAAAGGTCATAAGTGTCTCCACAGAAATTATCAGGATAGATTAAAAAGGTGTTGCTATCTCACTCTCAGAGGGAGTTAAATCAAGGAGACAGCAAGTAACACATTGGTGGCAGAGCTGCAACTAGCCCCCATCTTCTGAATTCCAAAATGGGCTTTCTGTATGAAAAAAGCCTCTCTTGCTTCCTAAATATGCACTGGAGCTGTGGATTACCTCTCTCTATGTTATGTAATGTGTGATTCGTCACGCTGTTGGACTTTCACTGCCATTCCTTTCTGTCAGTACAGAGGTCTTTCTATTTAACCCATTGCCCATGCTGCCTTTAAGCAAATGGTATTGTTCTGCCACTTTTCAGAGTCCTACATTTATCATTCCAGGAGTCAAAGGCAAAAATAAACAACTTACTCTTTTAATCAATATGATGGGCAGTTTTATTTATCCCATAGTCCCCTTCACTCTCCCTGCAGTTCTCTTCATGCTCTCAGAAATGTTGGATTTCTAGGGTTTTTTACACATTTAGCTCTTCATTTTCCAGTGTCCTCACTTCTTTGCTTGTAACAAAGACAGATGTGTGTTGACTTCTGTGAAGCTGCTCAAATTTAGGTGTATGGTCTTATTTTTCTGTTTATTTTATTTTATTCACAACTGCTGAAGTGTCAATATGAGCAATGCCAGCATCTAATGTTGGCTGTCTTGGCCTTACAGTGTTTTAGAAAATTATACATAGTAGTAAACTTTAATATTTCATATTTGCCCATAAGCTAAGTTCATCTGAAGAAGTTTGGATTTTAAATTAATATTATCATAATTGTTAATAGGCATACTACAGGCCTCAAATTATAGCAAGCATTTTTTTAATGAGAAAAACTTTTCTGTCTGCCAGTGATGAACTGCATCTGCACTGTGTTATTGCGAGACCTGCTTAAGATTTATAACATCTGTGAATGGATGCATTTTATTATGTCTTTTTAATAACAGGATAGATTAGGCAGAAGGCAGTCAGCCAGCACTTCTTGATGTACCTGCTTAGTCAGTTCTCTGTGCTCTGAGACCACACCACTTGATTTTATCTCTGGCAGTGCCCATGACCCATGGAGACTACTGCACACAGAGAGAATCATACCGCTGATTAAAGGGTCTGAAAACACATTTAGATATCTACCTTCAGGGGCTGAATTTTATTGAGAGCAGCATGTTCTCTGCAAGCTGTGTTTCAATGCCCAGGATGTCACACCCCACTGGCACTCAGCTGGTGCAAACTGGAAGGGTCCATTAAGTTCGCAATGGGGAGTTAAGTGTTACCAAAGCGTGAGCTCTTAGAAATGATGCAGCTCAGGTGGGCTGTCCATGTGAGAGTTAAAAGTGCCCCTTTTTTGGTAGTAGCAGGAGTGCTGGCAATTCAGCACTGTCAATTTTAAACTTGGATAGTGGTTTGCTGCCTAGTCTGTCTGCCCAAGTTGTGACAGGTTATAATCATCCTCAGCTTCCTGGGTTCCAAAGCGACATGACCATTTTACAGACATTCAGATGTGTCTGTTCTTTCTGAAGGGGCTGCTGCTACCTGTGGTGATGTAGAGCATTTTTCGCTAGAGTTGGAAATCAGGTGGAAACACTAGAGCTGAGTGCATGCACAAACCCTCATAAATTAACTTTATTGCACTTGGTGTAGCTCACTAGTAATGGCTAGGTTGGCTCCCACATTAAACACTTAGACAGGACATAAAACAGCTGTAAAGAGAAATGTTTTTGAGCACTTCAGGTACAAATATCTACATCCATCTAATATTAAGTGATAAGACTCCCATAGCAGATATCTAGAAGTTTGGCACTTAAGTTGCATCAAATGCAAAATTTCTGCACTGATCTTAATGCTGCCTCAAATCAGGAAAAAGGAAATTAGATCAACTTGTGCTTTAATTAACTTTTTTTTTTTAATATTTAATCAATCCCAGGGATGATTTAGCAGCTGAGGCTGCTAAATTCTATTACAAAGGTTGTCCAATAAATGTTCTGTGCAATCTTTTCATTGTTTGGATTTCTGGGATCAATAACACCTATGAAAGGTAATTTGTTCCACTGTTTTCCTTTAAGTTCCTATTCTTACACTATAGAAAATGATCCTAGATATTTCTAAAGGTATATTATTTTCATAATTTAAAACTGGGCAGTACAACAGAAAAATCTTTCTCGTGGAGAGTCACCAGCGAAAAATTTGCCAAAATTACATAAGTCATTAATCATATAAATAAATAAAAAATTTCTGTTGAAGAAACTGAGTGACAAAACTGAGTGGCAGGAATTATTCTTTCACATAAGGTGATGCTTTACTCGTCTTCATTGTAGGTTGATGAGATCTGCCTTAAACACAGAGGGATACAGATAATTTCCTTGAGTTATGAATTGAACATGAGTATTTTTTAAGTAATCCATGAGACTGTTTAGGTGGCTTTAAGGAAAATGAGATTAATTTAGCAGTGGCAGTAGTTTTGAGTACAAAAGGTGCCCACATTGTTCGTTTCCTCAGCCACAGTCCAGACGATGGGGCAGAGTGAACTTTCAGCAAACTTGCAGATTATGCTAAATTATGGCAAGAGGCTGAGACACCAAAATGTAGAGTTTCAGACCAACTGAGTTTGTTAGTCTGGAGCACTGTTAGTCAGGAGACAACTAGCAAAGTCCACTAAGGAGAAACTGAAGTTTTTCATGAGAGCTGGGAAATGCTCCAAAATCTTGCAAAGAGCTCTGCAAAGCCTGGGAACTCCCTGCTGGAGAGGGCCTGAGAATCACTGTGGATGGAGTAGGAGCCAAAGTTGCACTCTCATCCTGACTTAAAGCATTCCTGAGGTTCAGGTCATTTCATGCAGCACAGGAAGACGTTGTTCAAAGAGACTGAAAACTCCACCCTCAAACTTTTGGACTTGGCTAGGTAAAATTACCAGTTATATGGTTCATGGTTGCCCACAGTCCTACTTTGATCCAGAGATTAACGGTTTCTAGAGGTCCTTTCCAAGCAATATATAAATGATTCTCTATCTACATCAGGCTCTGCAGCTCTGAGTTGAAGACAGAACATTTCTCATTTAATACAAGTCCCTAGACCTGCAACTTCAGGTCTGTGCACCAACCTCAGCTCATGTTCTGGGAGCAGAACAAGGCTGCCCTCATCGAAGCAGAGTGTTAGTTCAGGAACAACATTATGCTGACATGACTGCTGCATTTCTACATCAAGAGCTACCTTTTTGCAGTTAAATTGAGTGTCTCTGTAGAGCACTGTTGGAAGATGGCTTTAAAACAAGTAACAGACGTTTCAGTCCACACTGAAAGCAACAATTCCAATACACAAAGTCTGTAAAGTACGACACTAGGTTTTGTAGAAGAAACTAGAATTTTGAGGCAGGAGCAAATTTTATGCAACTTTATACTCATTTTGGACACCATTGATATAAATTTCATTGCAGAAACATTGAACTGCTTTATTATTGAATATAATAAAAAGTTTGAACTGGTTTGTATCAATTATTTTGGTTTGTATCAGTATTGGAGGTTTATATCAGCATTTCTCTTTGAGATCCTAATTATTGTTCTCAAAACAAAATTAATCACAGAATCACAAGGACTGGAAAAGACCTCTGAGGTCATCAAGTCCAACCTCCAACCGATCTCCGCCTTGTCGGGCAGACCAGACCACTGAGTGCCACGTCCAGTTTTTCCAGAGACTGTGACTCCACCACCTCCCTGGGCTACCATTACAATTCCTGACACCTGCTCTCATGAAGAAATTCTTCCTGATGTTCATGAAATGTTGGGATAGGTTGCCCAGAGCAGCTGTGGCTGCCCCATCTCTGGAAGTGTTCAAGGTCAGTTTGGACAGGGTTCTGAACAACCTGATCTAGTGGAAGGTGTCCCTGCCCATAGCAAGGGGTTGAAACAAGATGCCCTTTAAGGTCCCTTCCAACCCAAACTGTTCTGTGATTCTGTGACTACATGATTTCCAGATGCCTTTTTAGACTTTCTTTATTTCAAGTAAATAATTCAAAACTTATTATGGTTCATATGTTAATTTGTGAAGGGAAATCTGTTCCTCCCAGTCATTTAGTCATTGTCATATTGCCTATTTGATGCTCCAGAGTCACAGGCTTTGGGTTGGCTGCACATTAAACACTGGGGAGCACAGTTTCCAAGTCCTGAACTTGCCACAAGCAAGAGATGCAACTTCTGTTGCTGCCCCCAAGGGCTATTAAGCATCAGCAAGATGCCATGGATAAATAATAGGTTTTGCACCACATATGTTAAATTTTATATTGTCCTCAGAGGAACTTACTGAATACAAAGTTTATAAAGTCTTTAGAGGCATAGCCTATCTAAATCTTTCTTTAAGACACGAATTCTTCCTGACTGACTGAGTATGGAAACTACTTAGAGGAAACTCAACTGTTTAGCCATGGTCCTCTGGATGAGTTCTCAGTTTTCGTTATAATAACGTTTTTAAGCACTTAAATGCTTCCTTAACTTCAAGATAATTACTCTTACTTTTCAAGTTATGCACAAAAGCTTAAAAGCTTAAAATCAGTCCCAGTCACCTTGGAAAGAGTAACCATTGTACTGTGCTTTACATTTGAGACAGTTATCACAGAAAGTAGAACAAGGTATTTCTTTCTCCATTGCTGTTTGAGCAGATAGTGGAAAAGTTAAGTATATGGTTAACTGCTGTAGCATAATATAAAGACTTGAGAAAACTTCAGTTTAGGACAGAACTCAAACACAACTCTGTTTTCTGTAAGCCATCTGTATTTCTGTAATTGGCTTCTATCAAGCCCTCAGAATGTGTTTTCACACTCCTCTAAGACTTACATTTTAGTCAGTGGCCGTGCTGACACCATTCTGCTGCAATGAGCCATGAGCACATCCCAGAGGACAGATCCTCTGAGCTCCTTACAGAGATCCTTATGGCACCACACAGCACTCTGGTTACAGTTCCAGGAGTGCATTGAGGTCACTCACTTACCTCTCAGAAAATGTGTGTGAGTAGTGCTGGCTGTGCCCTTACCACACTCCAGCTTCCTCCTGAAGGATGCATCTCTCTGAAATATCTCACATGAGACTCGACCCTTTTCGTTTACTCAATTGCTCTCCCTGCACACATTACCCAGCTCTCTTGAAGTGCCATGGAATCTCATGACAGACTTCTGCAAGGGTGAGACTGATCACAGATGTGTTTACAGCCAGGATGGAGCTCTGCACCAGCTCCCAGAGAGCTGTCTGGAGAATTCAGTACAGCAACAAACTCCAGAAGCTTTGCTCCTTCTTTGACAGCTGTTTACTGAGTTTATAATCAAATGATCCCTAAGGAGGAGCTCCACGAGCCAGCAGTCTTGGCTGAATAGAGATTTTGTTTGCCAAAGAGCTCTGATTTGGTTGGCAAGCAGAAAAGTCAAAGCCAAAATAGGCACCTAGTCAATGCTGGTCAATAACCAGGATCACAAGTCTCCTGAAGTTGGGGTAAGAAGTGAGAAGCAAGATGAAACTAAATTTCCCCCTTGTGGCACAGCAGGGTATCAGCATGAAGATGGAAATTTTCAGCTATCCCCAAAATTTGTCCTGCAGTTCCTGCTGTACTTAGACCATCGGATAGGCACGGCTTTTATGCTCATATGTGTTAATTAACATTTATGTGGATGGGAAGTCTGACCATCCCAGAGATCTCTGAAGGAATTCCTGCTGCAAAATTGGCCATTATACATAGATAAAAAAACTTGCAAATAATCCATAACAAGTATTCTTGCAGATGCAGGAGGCCTTTAGAACATCACAAACCACATGTGCTATGTACTGGATGACTACAACTTTCCACTTTTGAAACTAAGAGCATAAAAAGACTTTTCTAAATAAAAATCTCACCTTGCTTTTTCAGAAAACATTATACACACACAAGTGTGTGTATATTTGCTTTGACAACCAGAGACCATGATCCTAAATTTGGCCAAGCTTGAAGGACTCTTTTTATTCATTTCAATGGATTTCTAATCTCATGTGGCTTAGCCTGGCAGGACTTAAAGCTGTCACCTTTGAGGGTTGGCCTTTAAAATCAATTTTTATATTGTATGTCCATATAAGGCCAGCACTGTCCATGGTACATAAAGTGCCAACAAAGAGATGAATCAATCTAAGTGAAGCCCCTTGGGACTAATGCTAATCAAGATCAATGAGTAAGAAGTGAAGATTCCATACAAATATGTGCGAGGGATTTGTGTACAACTATCAGCTGGAAAGGACCTGGGATGGGTGGAATTCATAGCACTTGTTAGAATGATTGCCACACACATTCACAGAAAAGAATACATTTGTAAGAAATGTTGGGGAAAGATGTCACTGCCTGTATAGTGGAAGATCTTGGTTATCAAATTGAAAAGAAGAGCAAAAATGTCTGATATTAAGTATTTATGACATGTATCTTGCCTTGACTATGACTTGTAGTCATTGCTGGAAACATTAGTGAAACACTGGACAAATGCTAAAACTAATTATGTATTTTCTCAGGGGGAAGAAAGGAAGCTTTTGGCATGAAGGACCTGCTGGGGGAGATCAAAGTTTTTAAAGAATGTGAGATTTAAAAAAAATCTTGCACAGTGGGCAGATGAAACAAAAATGGTTTAAAACAACCTCACAAATGGACTCCCTGAAATGATGGAGGTTCATCTTTTGTTGGAGAAATGTAGACAAATTAATGCACGAAAGCATGTACTGCACCAGAAAAATAATGGTAAAATCTGAAACGAGATAAAAACACAATGTGAGATTTACCAAAGTGACTGCTTGTCACTTCTGCAATTTGTTATCATCCTGTTTCAGCTTCATTTCATGAAAGGCTATTTAATGATTCAAAAAGGGGAAAGAGGCAATTGCAGAACTGTTTTGTACATATGACCTGAAGCTGTAGGGCTGGAATAAGGTAGAGGTTGATTCTTTGAATTACTGTCTGAATATTTTTGAATGTTTTAGAGCAAGAACCTTTCAGGAGGATGGGGAGGAAGGTAGCAGTCTATGAAATAATGCACAAAGTTGGAATTCCTGTGTTTATTGTAAGGCTGGAGGCAAAGGACTGAGTGCAAACAATGAAGCTGAGAAACATAAAGGTATAATTATAATTGCTATAAATATAATTACAGAAAAAAAATAAAACTCAACTGAATAGATCTTGGATCCAATTACAAAATGAGCAGTACATTCCTTCTGAGAGTCATTTTTTGATGAATGTAAGCAAAAGATACATGAGCAGAAGAAATTAGGTAAAAAAATTATTTGGAAAAAAACGTGTCTTTGGGAAAGAAGTGCTCGGTTGTGTTTAAAATGTTCTTATGCAAGAAAAAGAGAACTAACTTTAAATGAATTATTAAAGAACAGTAGAAAATGGCAAATGTTAGCTTTATATTGCTAAACTTCAGATATTTACTAGTATAACTTCATTTAATCTTGTTCTAATCACTCCATCTACGGCCAGCAGAAGAAGAGGATTTTCTAGGACACAATTCCTTTCATCCTAAGGAAGACATCCAAATTAGGCCAGATGAATTGCACTCAAGTAGTGGCTATGTCATCCCAATGAGTAGAAAGAAAATTTAAATGCCTGCCTCATATGTAGATATCTACATTTGTAGGCATTTCCAGTTGTGGGATATGAATCGCATTCCAAGACTTTATTTAGGGTGGCACAGGAGGGCACCAGTCACAAGGAAAGCAAAAGCTTTGGATAAGAAAGGGTTCCTAAAGTTACACAGCCAGACCCAGATTCAAGCATTGGTGCAAAATTTTCAGATAACAATATCAAACATCACCAAGTCAGGAGTTTCTCCCTTAGATATGGACCTCAAGCAGTAGAGAAATATTAAGAATGTAAAAAAATTTCATGTTAAAAAAAAACAAAAGGAGGATTTTTCAGTCCTTCTTTCAATTTCTTACAAAGTGTGTGTTAGATTATGTATGCAGTAAATATAAAAAAATAAAAGGGAAAAGTGCACTTCATCAAAAACTTTTCACATTGATGGAAATGTTCATTTGACTATTTTTGTTGAAACTAGCAAAATATATCAGTGTCTTCAACAAGAGCTGAGAAACAGCTGGGTAATTAAAAGCAAGAGAAAAAGCCAATTATTTTTGGTATTTTGGGACTTAATGACGTCCACCATGGCAAAACTATTTAAGATGAGATCGGATCTATGTTGCACTTTTTTTTTTCTCAGTATCCTTCCTATAGGAAGGAAAGAGATAAAGAAATGTAGCATCAGTAGGTGAGTCACAGCTTCTTAATTAATATTTTGGTTTCCAAGTATGTGTAATTTCTGTCTCACTCTCTCTCTCTCTTCTCCCAAGGTGTAAAAGTAACCTTATAGGAGAGACAAGCAGCCGCCATATCACATAGAAATCAGGGAAAAGGGTGTGAAACTGCCAGATTCATCCAGTCATATTTTATTTGTATTATCACTTTGGGAAAAAACATAGGTGTGCTTAAAATCTTTATAATGGGGAAGTTTTCTTGTGTTTGGATTCCATCACGCATTGGATGCAAACCAGATTTGCAGCAGAAAATGAATACAGCAGGACTTAACACCTTGAAAATTGAAGTGTAGGAAACAAATTAATGGATGCCCATGGAGTGGTCTTCCTCTGGCAATGAGAACAATTCAGTGCTGCAGTAAATTAGACCAGATTATTTCTGTGAACAAAACTTTATTGCAAACCTCTTCTCTTGTTTTGTTAGTAAATAGCTTACAATTGGTTGTGATACCCTACAACTGTGTTGTGTTTATTATTCATAAGAGTTTGCCAAACAGATGCATTTTTAAGTAGTTTCCAAGCTCTGAATCACTTGCTAGCTGCTTCTCAGAAGCTGTACTACAGAAACAGTCTGTCACGTACTTAATCTGGGATTAATGGAATTTATTCTACACTGGACTTGGGGTCAAGCCATATTCACATGTCTCTGTGCATTTTATTATGTTGTTTGCTCACACATTTTTCTGAAACTTAATTAGATGAGAAATATTTAAAAAAAAAAAGGAAGGAGAAGGAGAAATGAATAATAAATAATACAGCTTGCTTTTTAAAATTTAAAAAAAAAATTGTTGGATTTAATAACTTCTCAAGATTTAAGAACATTTTTGCCAGTGGAAAGCACATGTTCGGATACAGACAAATAATTAACAACACTTTATGAATCAGGCAGATCGGATGTTGTCCTCTTTCCTGCAACGAATTCAGCAACCATGGGAAACTGGAGCCATGTTTGGCTTTGACCTGGGAAAGCATAAGATAGGTAAACTTAAAAATCTGCTGCTTCAAAAATAAAAAGAGCACAAAGAAAGTGATACGAGACACAAGCAGAGAAAAATGAGTGAGGACATGTTCTATAATTTATTTTGATTTACTACCTTTATTTTGAGGATAAGGTAGATTTTGTCACAGAGCAATAAATTACATGGCCAGCCAGGAATGAAGCCATGGGATCCAGCCTGTTGATGGCAGACCACCAGGTGTTCCTTGAAAACCAATATCTTGGCAGCTTTAGCTCTCCCTGGTTCAAAAACTTACTTTTCCCTCTGTGAATATATTTGCAAAGCTTTGGTTTCCTGGTGCAGGGCCACTTCTTTCTTTCAGTAGTGAGGACTGTCCAAGTCATGGTGAAGGTGGCAGTGAGGATGTGTCATCCATGGCGAAGCCAGGTGTTGGGAAATGCTAATGTAACTGCAGAAGCAATACTCTCACTGCCTTTGGAATGATTTCACTGCTCCTGGAGCCACAGTCTGCTCTTCATTTGTCCTGCCTGCATATTTTTAGGTGTTCAGCTTCACACCTGTCTGCTACCCTCGGCTCCTTTCCCTGGGACAGTGGTCAATATGGTGGACAGGAAAAACCACTGCACATGACTCTAAGAAGGGTCAAAAAAGTTACACAAAGTTCTTGCTTTCATTGCTTTCATTCTGCTGATTTAACAGACTGAAACAATTGTGTTTTTCTCATTATTCCTATCCTTATATTAACTACTAAATAATTTCTAGTAGAATAGTCAATTCCAAACTATTTAACTACTATGCCCCAAGGAATTATAACTACATGGATTTACTCATTCCTTGATCTCTCCAAAGGTAACACAAGCTCCAAGTAACTCAGTAGATCACAACAAAGGTTTCTGTGGTATGGGATGGTTGAACAAAAAAACTTGTGCTTATGAAACTGTCATTACTTTCTTCCTCAAAGAAATTATTCAATGATTCAAAATGCATGGATGGATGGGCCATCTGATCATATTGTCTTCATCACATCCACCCCGAAGCAAGAAAAGAAAAGCTAATGGATCATATAAAATGAAACAGTGAAGTCACATAAATGCAAGCAACATTTCTTTCCCTTTTAAGTCATTAATGTTGAATACCATAGCGTATCAGTTCATGTTTTTGCTTCATTACATTCAGAATCAAATGCTCTTACTTGCTTTGAATGAGGTAAAGTTGCTTTGCTTTTCAGGATGCTCATGGATTATCAAATGATCTATAGAAGATAAAGTAGGTTAGAATAAAAAATATATATTGAGTTATAAATCCAGTATTTTGACCTAAATAGTGTGAATAGTTTTATAAGCAAAACTCTAAAGTCTGTACATATGTAAAAAAAGGATTTCAGAGCATGATAGTATATATAAATTATTTAATATTTTCTTGAAGTAGTAAAATAAATGTACTATATGTCTATGAATGAAAACTCCAAATGTTAATACTCTTTTAAAAAGTGATTCCAGAAAAGGCAGAAAAAAAACCCAACCTGTAGTACACTGTGATTTTCATATCAGGTTGCATTTTGTGTGTGATATATGTTTGTGCCTGTGCATGCATATTAATATGGCACTATGTAGTGCAAGAGCTTTGGTGAGCGTTCTATCTTGAATGATGATATCCCTGTTTTTAAATCCATTGAAAGTCTCTAAATTTTTTTTGCAAGTTGTTGTTCAACTTGTAAATAAATATCTCTTATTTCAGATTTTTCAGGAGATTGTGTCACTGTTATAACTGTAAGCCAAGGCTGATCTTCAGACATTAATTTTTTAAACATTTTTCTTTTTAGTCTTCCTCACCTTTTGTTAGTACAAAACCCACGCTCTGTAACTGATTTTCTTGTAAGACGAAAGCCATTCATGGGACAGCTAAAGTGTTATTCACTGGACAAAATATAGACAAGATCATGTCCAGCCTTCACCAGGCAACCTGGCCTTGGATATTTTATATTCCTTTCAGCAAACTGGATGCTTTTAGATAGTTTGAGTACCTAAATCATAAGATACAAGGTTTCTAAACAAGACTCTTCCACAGGACGCCTTCCACTGTCCCAGGTTGCTCCAAGCCCCGTCCAGCCTGGCCTTGGACATTTCTAGGGATCCAGGGGCAGCCACAGCTTCTCTGGGCACCCTGTACCAGGGCCTCACCACCCTCACAGGGAACAATTTTTTCCCAAGATCTAATCTAGATCTTATTTAGATCAATTTTAGATCTAGATCTAAACCTAAACCTATCCTCTTGTTTAAAGCCATTCACCCTTGGTGCTGTCACTCCAGGCCCTTGTTCCAAGTCCCTCCCCAGCTCTCCTGGAGCCCCTTCAGGCACTGGAAGGGACTCTGGGCTCTCCCTGGAGCCTTCTCCTCTCCGGGCTGAGCACCAGCAGCTGTCTCAGCCTGTCAGCCCCCACGTACCCTGGAAATGTGCATTTGAGTCCTGGAAGAAAATAGACTATCTAGTGATGGACCAGGATAAAAGCACACTCAGATAGGAGGACAGAGGATTATTATTGGTTGTGTTTCTTCCATTTGCGTGGCCCACATGAAAGGCTATGATGAACAATGAACATTTCTAAAGACTTCTTCTCACCTCAGGGAAATTATTTGCTTATTTTGGGCCTAAATTAGTGTACAGAAACAATTATCGGCTTTTTCCATTGAGTGAATTTCTATTATATGTCCTTAGTGCAGGACTGGTCTTTGTTATGTGTTATCTTATTGTCATTTCCTAAACAATTCTCTGTTGGCTATGGACCTAGAGAGAAGGAAAAAGTCCAAAAATAATGCAAATACATAGGTTGGGGTGTCTTTTATTCATGACTGCCAGTGGCAGATACATTGTGCACATACATTTTAAACTTGTTCAGAGATTCCAGTTTCAGTGCTTGGATATTGTATCAGTGTCTCAGACATTGCTGCATTGCAGAAATAAGTCACACTCAGTTGAATGACTGTGAGGGAGAATATTACATGGAATAATTCCAAAGGAGAATGTTAAACTTTGCATTTTCAGATGCAAGCAAAGTGATGGTTTGATGAAATGGTATCAGTAGTACAGGAACCTCCAAGGACCCCTTCAGCAGCCACAGAAGGGGTTTTAAAAAGACTGCAGTAATTGCCTGCAAAGAACTGTGTGATCATTAACTGTTAACCTGAAACTTCAGTAATGTTTTATTTTACCCATGAGTGCTTTTTTCTCTTCCAGAGTGAGCTCTACTATATTGTAAATCTTCCTGGAAAAAATCTCCTGAACCCTGCTGGTGCTGGGGTATGAAACTCCACCTGCTCTCTCACCAAACATGGCCTGGCCAGTTGCTGGCACCAGCAGAAAACAGTATCATAAAGTCATCACTTGTGCAATGTAATTGGAAGGATTGCCAAGAATAATGTGGGTATTTTTTTGCTAAATCAAGAGGAGAAAAAAACAAAACAACTGGAGATTATTTTTCTGCCAAGTCTACCAAAAAAAAAAAAAGTCTCTTTAAGCTGAATGATACAGTTATCCCCCTCACCCTCAGATTTTTGCATAGATTCATCACAATATATAAGCAATGTGAGACTATAAGTTTGTGTCCTGGAAACTTTCTTGACAGGTTAGCAGGTGTATGGCACACAGGGACACAGGGAAGCTGGAGTTGGTATAGGAGCTCTGTTTCTCCCATCAGCACTGATGGGTGTGGCAATTCTCCCCATTTCTACTGCAGGTCTAATTAGCTGAAATGGGTAACATATTTAGGTAATAGCACTGCCATTAGCTCGGGAGCTGCCATGTTTACAGGAAATGTGATTGTCTCCTGGTAAATGTGCTCTCTGTATCAGAGATAATTATGCTCTTGTAGGATGCAATGTAATAATTTGCTTTTTAACCTAAGCATGACAAGAAGCATGGGCTTTGCTGTCGCCTTTGCAAAGGTTACAGCAGAAATTCAAATTCTTACACAAAAATGCCTACCAGCGCTGTCACGTTATTGAAAATGAGTAAATAAAGTCATCCTCAGTGGTCTTATTCACTAAAAGGGAGGAGGAAGGGTGCTTAATAAAAAAGTTGGTGAGAAAGGGCAGATGAATTATTTGAACTTAGGTTTCATAAAAAGATGAAATTTTAACACAAATTTGGCGTTGAATTGACACCCAGGATGGGTATCCTGTGGTTTTTTTGGTTTTTTTTTTTTCATAGAGCTTAAACCTAGGCAGTAATTTCATTCATCTTTTCCCTGTGGGACAGAATATCTTTGTCCTCCCCATTTCCAAATAATCAAGATCCAATGGTTTTTGATGCCTAAAAAGTGACTAAAGCATAATTACACAAACAATTGAAAAGAAATTGAGTAAGGTTCAAAGTCTTCTCTTATTGCTTTGGGCTCTGAGTTCATGGGTTCTCACAGAAGGTTTAGAAAGGGGGAAAAAAGGGAAAAAAATGTAGGAAATAAAAATAGACTATTAATACAATAGATTTAAACATGGACTAAGTGAGAATGGAGCAGAGACATTTTTGATTGCAACAATTGGCAGAGTTATGGAGCTGCATCTGTTCATCTCATGCCAGTCTCTGGGGGTAGCCTGGAGGTGGATGTTCTGCTAGAGGACAGTACAGAACAGGAGTTAACTTAAACCTTTTACTTGCTTTTCTTACATTTTCCCCATTGAAAATAAAGTGATTCACACAAGCTGGAAGTATTTCATAGTCTGAATTCACATCTCTGTGTGCTGTGAAAACTCTTTGGTTCTAAGGTGAGAAAGAACTTTTTGGACTGCTGCTCTCCTACGATGTTCCTATCAGTCACTGAGAATGAAACTGGAAGAAAGAACAAACAGAAATAATCTCATGAATATGTATTTTATAATTTATAATGCACATTTTAAAATAGAAATAGGGCCTAAGCTCCATGATCTTACCGTTAGAACAGACTGAACAGGGGTGTATGTATTTTGTGTGAATACATATATATGTGTGTGTGTGTTTAAATAAAAATTTTCCAGTATCAACAGAAAAACTATGGTTTTTAATTAAATTTACAAAACTTCACAAACCAATCTGTAGCTTTCTGTTCCCTGTTTGCAACAATACAGTTGAAAAATCATTACAATGAATACACATAAAGAAGCTACAGGTCCTGCTAGGTGATAGGTTATAGAAAATCTAAAGCAATAGAATTCAGATTTTAAAAAACCCTTTTTATTTCTTTTTAAACTATTCAGCTAGCTAGTGATGAAGCCTGTGGAGAAAGAGAAAAATAATTTTGTGATTGAGTTACCCAAAATTAGGCTGAATAAAGCTTCTTAAACAATGCTACAGAGAACAATTCCACACTAATGGCAGTGAACTTAGATGATCTCAGATTATCTTTTCCAAAGCTGATTCTTATGGGGCTACTTTTTTAGCTGACATAGCCATTAATGGCTGATAAAAGAGAAATAAAGAGAGTGAATACAAAAGGCTGTTAATCAAAATGTTTCCCCTAATTGGTCAAGGGACCTTTTTACACTAAGATATCCATTTGAGTCTCTACCACCTTGATCATAGTATTATGTTACATATTTTCTTTAATGTAAATAATTTATGTGTTATGAGCTTGTGCATTAGAAAGAAAGTTTGAAAAAGACAACGTGGAAGACATTTAATTTGTCATGTGCTTTAATGCAGTGAGTTTTTTTTTTTTTAATTGTCAATACCTTTTTGGTCCAGTAGATTTTATTGTGTGATCAGCACAGTGACTTTGGAGTTAGACCCAAAGCACAGCCCTCACATACAGCCAAGGCACCTCTGTGCAACTGGGATCCCACTTAGAACTTCAATAGTCCCCACAATATGAACAGCCACCAGAAGCAAGGTGATCTGGGTTTTATCTTTGCTGCTGCAGTGAAAGAGGAGACATCTCAGGTGTGAAAAGTAACTGCAGCTATAAAGTCCTAAATGGCTGCAGGTGTGCTGCAGTGTACAACAGTTTCATGGCATGTGGGAAATAAAAGATTTAGAATAAATTATGGTGTGACCCCCAAAAGAGAACTCCTAAAAACCACAAAGGGCTGGTCTCAGGAGCCATTGCTCACCATGATATTGCCCTGAAGCCACAGAGTATTGCCACTGGAGCATTGCTGTCACATTGTGGTCTCTACCCTGTTGAACACTGGTGCTGCTGTGGCTTCTCCAAACTTTTCAGTGTTGTCTTTAGAAAGATCCCTCTCATCTTCATCAATAAATCAAATGACAAGGAGAGCTGATGCAGGCAGAGGCTTTGTTCAGCGAAACACGAGTGCCAGTTTTGGTGTCCACTCAGCAGAAGTATGGCTGGTTATGCATTGCAGATGATGGTTCGAGTAGGCACTGCCAGGAGGCCAAGTCATCACCATCTCTCCCCAGTAGGATGTTCCCCAGCTTGTCTTGAGCCTGATAAATGTTTCCCGAATTACTTGACTTCCTGTGAAGTAAGTGAGCTGCAAAATCAGAATGAAGACAAGGGATAAATGTGATCTCTAGTGTATCAAAGGGTTATAAAAATTGCAGACCAAGCTTTTCCACTGTGCTTAGAGTGTGCTTCATTTAGATTAACACTGCATGGACTTCAGGTCTCATCTGTTTGCTAAAGGATTTGCAGGGTTGCCTCCTATTACCATTGCTTTTATTCGTACTAATTGCTTTTATCCCAACTACCAACCACTCCAGGGTCTTCTCTAATAACTGGGAATCCCAGGCACCCAGCTGAGAACTCATATATTGAACTAAAGAAAAAAAGCCAAAACAGTCATATTTTCTCACTATATTACAGCTGTCTCATAACAAACAGCCACACTCATGATAGAATCATCATAGAATGGCTTGGGTTGGAAGGTCCCTGAAAGACCACCCAGTTCCAACCTCTCTGTCATGATCAGGGACAACTTCCACAATCCCAGGGTGCTCCAAGCCCCATCCAGACTGGTCTGGAACATTTGCAGGGATAGGGCAACCACAGCTTCTCTGGGCAACCTGTGCCAGACCCCCACCATCCTCACAATAAGGGTATTCTTCAATCCTTACTCATATTAAGATAGAGATGATGTAACAACTTGAGTCCTTATATGGTACAAACCAGAGAAATTGGTCCTGTTGTCGTTTCCTGCCTTGTGTCTATCCAGAGCCTGTGTCTCCATCACGATGTCAAATCTGTCATTCTACAGAGGAGAAAACTCCCACCTGTGTGACCCTGCAGGAAACCTCTGCTAAAGAGCACACAGACCACTCAGTCCTGTGCAAAGCATTGTCTGCAAACTCTTTCTCATTTTTAAAGATATAAAATAAAAAAACATCTTGTAAAGAGATCATCAAATAAAACAAATGCCCATCAGGCATAGAGAAAATCATACATAGATTCTATTGTTTGTGACTTGTACAAATTTACACAAAGTTGTCAGCAAAATGGTGTTTTTCTGTTCTTTGTTCCTGCATATTTCATTTTGATGTTCTCACAAAAGAAACTTCACTGCTGAAAGGACCTCAAAAACTTAAGAAAGAGTAGGCAGTAATTTCTATCTGTATTTGTGCCACAAAAGACAAAATAATTTTATGAGATAGTGAACAATAAATTCCCCTTTGCTCTTCTAATATGGGAGCTACGTTTTCTGGGTACAGAGTGTATTTAGTTATAGAAAACTGTAAAAAATGACACCAGGTATAATTCACTCAAGAAGCTGAAAACAGCAAGGCAGCATGAGTCATCTTATTCAAAGTGGCAAAAAAGAGTTGTGTTCTTTGACAAAACAAAATTGGACCTAAACCATGAAGTGTGTACTGCCCATTATTTGAAACTGACAGTGAGAACCCTGTGATTCCAAAGCAGATTGGACGTTGTCCACAGTTGTCTTCCATTGTCTATGGGAGATGATAAGAAGCAGACAGTAGCTCATTTTAGCCATCCTGCCAAAATCAATAGTATTTTAGAGAGCTTCAGCAAGAAACAACTTGTCGTGCCAGCAACTGGCGCAGTGTGTGTCAAAGAAATTAAACTCTTCTTTTTACAGGCTTTGGTGTAATTTAAGGGAATGTGAAGGAGGTATTCCGTGAGCTTTGCAGCCCTAATAGGGATGGAAGCTACCTCTCTGCAGCCTCCTCTTCTGCAAAATTGCCCTCAAGGTCAGCAAAACTTTTGTCTGAGTAAAGACTGAAGGGCTGGAATAAGTAGTGTGTCGAAAGCTGAGCAGAGCGGCTTGAGCGTCTTCCTTTGGAAAACTGATCACAGTGTGAATGTGAGCTCCAGCAGTCCCTTGGTTCTGAAGGCAAGAGAAATCTTCATCCCACCACAGCCATTCTCAGGTGTGTGTGCTTCAAGGATGTTTGAAAATTGACACGTGTGAGCCCTCAAAACATTTAACATTTCCAGCATGCATTAGACTCGTGATTACTTATGTACCTGTGCACCATGTCTCACATCTTCCTCTACCCAGCAGTGCTCCTCTCCACCAGATGGGATTCAGGGGGAAAGCTGGGGCAGGATCCAGCACTATCACAAGAAAATGGTTCTCCTTCAAGGGGTCAATTCCCTACTGAAAAAAATCAAAGTACATAAAAATATGAACTCCCTTAATTCTCTCTCTCTATGGCCATCACACTTTTGAAACAGCTTCACATTCCTAGTAAATGGTCCCAGTGCCTAAAGGAGCTGCAAGAGAGTTGGAGAGGGACTTGGGACAAGGGCCTGGAGTGACAAGACAAAGGGGAATTGCTTCAAACTGACAGAGGGCAGGGTTAGATCAGCTATTAGGAAGAAACTCTTTAGTGTGAGGGTGGTGAGGCCCTGGCACAGGGTGCCCAGAGAAGCTGTGGCTGCCACATCCCTGGAAGCGTCCAAGGCCGAGTTGGATTGGGCTCTGATAAACCTGCGAGAGTGGAAGGTGCCCCTGTCCAAACCATTCTATGATTCTATGAAATCACCTGCAATTATTGAAGGGCTGTGTGATTAGCTTAGTTGCCAAGACCAATATTTGTCTTTCAGGACTAAGATCGAGCTGTTTTGCCTCAATTTGCTGAAAGAGTAAAATTACACAAACCCTATCAAATAAAAAAGTGAAACATTAAAAAAAGTATAGGTTCATATTTTTACCATGAGAGAAAATGGTCCATAACAAAGCACAATCCTTAGATTTGGTGATTTCTTGCTATAAACCTCCCTCGGAGATTTTACAGTCTCCCAGCCCAGTACCTGCAATAACTGTGGCTCTAAAACATGGGACTGTACCTCCCATTATCCCCAGCACCTACTCTTCTGAGAACAGGAAGAAGAACTTATATTCAGCTTTTCCCATAATCAGAGGTTTTGTCACAGAAGGGACCCACTGCATGCAGTCTGATCAATTTCTCAAAAATCACATATTTCCTTTGTTTCAGCATTCTTGCTTTCTTTGTGTCTCTGTTGACTGATGTATCAGTCTCCAGCTGCCCTTCCATTGCGACTTTAAGTAAAACAATGAGACAGAAATGTAAAAATACAGAGCTGACTAATTCTTCAGGTCTGGGATTGGAAAGATCATCATGGCACGACTCAGCACCTGAACATTTCTTTTTCCTCATAATTCTTTAGATTAAAACATTTCCGGTGAAGTAAATATTCCTATGTTCAAGTGTAATTTAATTTTTCATGGTAAGTGGGATTTGTTCTATGTTCTCTTAATAATTTACCTGGAAAGATTTATCTCTTAGTGTAAAGCAAACATGTTCAAAACCCACTTAGCCTCTGAGTAATTTCATTTTCTGAGGCATTCATAAATGACAACTAACACGTTTAAATCATTTCACCATTATAATAATAACATTAATGCCTAATGTTTTGAGGCTTCTGAAAATATCATTTTCATAGAGAATAACAATGCCACACCTGGTTTGTCCAGTTATTTGAGGGGAAGGAATTTTTAGCAGCCTGAATAATCTGATTTAAAGATTTATTTTCTAAAATAATTTTAACGTAAAATTTCTGGATATTAAATGTAACAATGTAAAAAAAATCTAATTAAATTCTATTTTTTGTCATAAGGGATTTTATTATACAGCTTTTGAATTTACTTCTGCACCTTGCAGGCAGTGATAAATCAGTGTGTCCCAATAACAGCAGCTATTCAGTCACATACATTAAGGCTTCACGACTTCAGAATACTAATTTTGACCACTAGTTTTAAAGTGTCAGATCTGAGGTGATTACTTTCCCAATGTTTATTTTCAGAGTCCTTTTTTTAGACAACACTGTATATAAATATAGGTATGGCAGCAGCTGAGCACAAACTGTGCTAGAAAACCATTTATCTTTGCTTGTTGAAATAGTTTTTGTAGATATTGATTCACACTCATTGTTTTCCATACAGATTCCTTTTAATGCAGCTGCTTCAACAGTAGACAATAAAGTGTATTCTTACTTGAATAATTTGCATATTTTTCTAAATCAGTAGTCTATTTTAAACAGAGTTTGTCAGGCTTAGATCTCATTGCTTTTTTGTTCTTTTATGGTAAAAAGAAAGAAATAATAAAAAGTACGTGAATACATAAAATTTGTGAAACTCAACTTATTTGCTCCACAAAAGAAAGCCAAGATTCTTGCTGTCATTATGCTCTCACTGTACCTTGTTAGAAACCAGCTGAAAAACGTGCTGAATGCACATTGGACATTTAAAACAGGTGCCAGACAAACCCTGATGTGAATGCAGCAGCTGCATGGATTTGTGCGTGATGTACAGTGCTGGTACTGCAGTGGATTTTAAAATGGAAGTTTACTGTTCAAAGCTCTCAGCCAAGTCCCAGTACATCTTAAACTTCTCTTGAGACCTTCTACAGACTGCTCAGGTGAACAAGAATTAACTTATTGCCTTCATATCATTTCTTCTCAGCCTTAACTCCACTTTAGGGATGTTATTTTTCTTAAAAGGAGAGAATGGAATTCCAGTGAAACATTCATTTAATATCTGACAGTTCTGATTAATGTTTAAATATGCCTTCCTAATTCCCAGTGTTATCTAATGCTAAACAAGGGAAAATATCTTCTCTTTAATAAAGTTATAACCTCTGAGCACTGAAACACAAGGATTAACAGGCTGCTTAACATTACCCTATCTCATGGAAATGAAAAAGCAGGATTTAGCCAGATCTGTGTATATTTTCTTTTAAAAAAATAGAGAAAATAAATTATTTCTTCTAAAAAACAGTTTGTTGTGGTGAATTCAAAGAGTTAATGGCACCAAGTGTAGTTGTAGTTCTGTATGAGGACTGCTTTATGCTTTCTTGTTTATTTTGGTATTAGCTCTTCCCTAAGAGTGAGATAGAACGTGCGTGTAAGCTGGGCAAAGTATAATATTTGGTTTACTGGTGCTCCAGAGGCATTTTTTTGTGCTATTAAATGTTAGCATTGACTCTTCAGTAGGACTTTTGACCTTAATACCTGCCCCAGGCATTGGCCACCACACAGATCTGCTTTCCTCAACTTCGTGTAAGGCAACACAGCGAAACAAAAAGGGATTGTTGAGCATCAGCCTGTGCAGTCCAGCTTTACTGTCAGGGCCATTCCAGCACAGAGTGCTCTCCTGCACCCCAGAACATTAAAAATATTCCCACTTCAGGGCAATATGTATGAAATCACAGCAAGACTGAACCACACCAGATCCCAATCCTAAGATTTTCTAAGAGTTCTAGTGCTTGCTTACACCTTGACATCACAACTTACACTTCTGCCATCGAAATCACATTTTCAAACCTTACTTTTTTCTTGTATGAAACAGTGCAGGTCACTTAGGCATTGTTGAAACTACAGAAGTTTTAGGGATTTGTATGGTTTCTAGGCAACTAATTAGTTTAAAAGAAGTATATTGTTTCTGGGCAACAAAATCCTATTAACTTTGAGGGCAATTGGTTTTGTTGCCTTATATTCTTATGAAAAATCATAGACAGGCATACTTATCTGAAAAGAGAAATAATATCTTCAAGGTATTTATAGGTATTTAAAAACGTTGCTTTGTTGAAACCAAAACATTTCAAAATAGCGAATATTGCTCAAAGGATTGTTTTTATTTAGCTGAGGAGTAAAAAGCAAAATTCAAAACCTTGAAAAATGTTGAAAGCTTCAGCAAGTAAGAACTCTCTGAAACATCAGCTGCAATTTTCTTGGAGCAAAAATAGCAGATAACCTGTTACTAATTGACACAAATACTGTTTGCACACACTCATTGTGTCTCCTGGTCAGTCTTCCTTCTATACCCCTGACCAAAGTGTATGGGGAGTGGTGAAAATAGCTCCTAAACAATACAGTGAAGTGAGAGTTTTGTCATTGGGATGGATTAAAGGTTTTGACAAAATAAATTACATCACTGAAAGGAGTTTTAAACTGTGCATCATCAAAACCATTTATCTGACAGTCCAAGTCATTGTATGTGTCAAGGTGCAGGTCTGCAGGACAGATTCAGCTATTCCCACAAAATCCCTTCCCTTTGCAGAAGGGACAGCCAAAGACTCCCAAAGACTCTGGTGAAGATACACAACCACACAGAACCATGAAGGTGTTATAAGTAAGAAAATAAGGACATTTCTCAACACCTCTGAGGAGAAAGTTATCAGGCAGACTTCTCCTCAGATCATTGGAGACAAAGGACTTATTTTCACAGCTCTTTCTGCTACTACCCTGCCAATCTGTGTTATATTGGTTTAAGAGCAGGACCCAATCATAGAATCACAGAACAATTTGGACTCGAAGGGACCTTGCTCATAACTATGTTTAAACAGGAGCATTCATGGAAATGTCAAATGGATCAGACTGAGAATGAAATTTCATCGTGTGTTCATAGTCCGCATGGAAAAAGGGAGAGAAATGCAGTTCAGAAGGAAACGAGCAGGGCCTGCAAGGAGGCTGAGGAGGGACTTTTTATAAGGGCCTAAATACATAGGAGAAGGAGGAATGATACAAACAGAAAGAGGGGAGATCTAGATTAGATGTTAGGAAGGAATTGTTACCTGTGAGGGTGGTGAGGCCCTGGCACAGGGTGCCCAGAGAAGCTGTGGCTGCCCCTGGATCCCTGGAAGTGTCCAAGGCCAGGCTGGATGGGGCTTAGAGCCACCTGGGGTAGTGGAAAGTGTCCCTGCCCATGGGACCATCAACAAGATGGTCTTTCAAGTCTTTCAACCTGAACAATTCTGTGATTCTACGAAGTATAAGACAGTGAGGTATGGTGGAATCTTGACTGTTAGAAAAAGAAAGGGAAAAAAAAAACTCCAGTCTTTTAACAAAAAATAAGTTTAGACTCATTGCTTACACACTGTGGCTTGGCTTTCCAAATACTTGAAATTTTATTATGACATTCAGTGACAGAGATTTGCCATAAGATGTCAGAATTGACTTATAACCTTCATTTCACAAGACTAATGGTCTCAGTATGGGTAATCTACAAGCAAACAAATGTGGTGTTTCTTAAATGTTGTTAGAACTTGATAATTTGCAAGAAGAAACTCATTTAATAAAACTCAATTATTTCTTTAAATAGAGATGCTGTGTCAAGATCTATCACTGAGGAGCTCTGCTGTTAGTTATTTCTATTATTAATATTTTCCTCCAGCTTTCCAAAAATTCAGCTTCACCAATAGCCTCTGATCAAAAGCTTTGGCACTTTATTTATAAGAAGAATGAAAGGAAAAAGAAAGGAGCAAGTTGCAACAGATAAGGAAGAAATAGATGTGTTCTTCCAAGCCCAACATCCAGTACTAGGTGTTTACTCTGTTAAGTATTAGCAGACACAAATGTCTTTATTAACATTATTAACACCATTTATGGAGTTCACAGGAGTTAAAAAAAGACTCTGGCAGGAAATTTTTACCTAATTTCCTTGAGAAATGGGGTTCATGAGTTCATTCTTTCTATATTTGTCCATCTGGCACTTCTGCTTCCATTCACGTTGAACACATTTTCCAGTTTCAACAAAGAATCCGCAAAAGAGGACAACATCTTATGAATGCCTCAACAAAGTTAAAGTTTTAACAGCTTCATCTGTGGTTGCCATTGCTGTGGAACAGACTTGTCCCATCATGGACTGCAAAGACCAAGGCAAAGATAGATCTAAGCCCTGCTGGTGGAATGAAATTCACATCCCCACTGGCAAGGGATGAAATTCGGCTCAGGGGGACAAGGGATTTATTTTCACAGCTCTTTCTGCTCCTACCCTGGCAATCTGGATTATCCTGGTTTGAGCCTAAGAGCAGGACCCAATCACAGAATCACAGAACTATTTGGGTTGGAAGGGACCTTGAAGATCACCCAGTTCCACCTCCTGCCATGGGCAGGGACACCTTCCCCTGTCCCAGGTTGCTCCAAGCCCCATCCAGCCTGGCCTTGGACACTTCCAGGGATCCAGGGGCAGCCACAGCTTCTCTGGGCACCCTGTGCCAGGGCCTGCCACCCTCACTCTCAAGAATTTCTTCCTAATACCTGATCTAAATCTATCCAATGACAGTGCATACCCATCCTGTGCAAAAAAACCTGGTGAATTTGAAATTTTTACAATTTAGGTGGAGTCAGGTATTTCTGCCTAATTTTTAATAGTTTAGGAAAAGATCAAGCTGCACTACACAAAGCAATATACTTAACTCATAAACTGCAATTTTACTCAGCTAATTAAAGCTTCATTAATGAAGTAATCAAATAAAGGTCATAATAAAGATTAGATCCATAAATCAATGTTTTTAAACTTTTAATTCATCAGAATAATAAAGCAGTTACTATATTAAATTTTCATTTAATACTGGAAGAATTATTCAATTTTTTTAGCCTTTTCTTGGCATTATTTGGAATGCTGGCTTCCGTTTTTATCTAAGACTCAGAGTTCATCCTGTCCTAGTTGATGTCCTTTACAATTAGGGGTCAGTTGCAAAAAAAAAAAAAATAAAGTATTTAGATATCTAAATGCAGTTTGGAATCTGCATAACAGATCAACCAGGAAAAAATTAGTCTGCAGCCCTGCAACACTAAGATGCCTTGAAATTTTCCATGTCTTGAGGAAGAAAGTAGACTTGGCATGATCCCACTGAAAGGTTTGGCTTTCCAGATACCACATTGCCTGTAATGTATCAATGCCATATATCCATTGCAAGCTACACCTATGAAAATATTGCATGTGCTGACTAGGAAAGCCCTGGCATCTCTACAAAGTCAGCTCTAACAGCCTAAATTTTCTGTCCTTTAACATTTACATCATCTAAATAGAAGTAGATAATTGGCTTTTATTTTCAACGGAAGTTTATTGTGGTGTCACTTCACTTTTCCGCAAAGCCTCTTGTTAAAAACTTCCGACCAAAAAAATACGTACAAGGTTATGACACTTTTGGTTTAAACCCCACACCTTTCATATGAATTCAGTCCTGGTCAAACTAATTATTTGATTTAAGTGAAGAGAACATGATCTCTGTTAATGGTAGAACAGAGTAGCAAAAGGATTGAGAAATTTGCAGGACGAAAAAACAGGTGAAGCAAAAAACATCTTGCTAAAACTTTCTTTGCAACCCAGGCACCTTTCATAATGTAGCAACCTATATTTGCCTTAAATTGTGACAAGTGGGGAAAAGATGAGGAGGTGGGATCAGCAAGCCTCTTTTGTGTGAGTTCATCCATGTTTTTTACTTTGTGTATGCTTGTTGACTTTGGTTTGCTTTTATTTTATGTTCTATTGAAATCAAGCTTACAGATCTGATATGTCTTTTTAAAAATGTTGAGAAAAGATTTCTGAAAAAAAAGGAAACATGAAAAGGATGGGCTTTGCCTCTTATTTTCAATCAATTATTTTTTATATAAAAACCAACCCTAGCATCCAACAAAACACAAGAATGTTGAATTAGCTAATGAAGTCCTTTTTTCTATTTAAACACTGTTGCTTTGCAATTTGAATTTCTTTTTAGCCAGTCTTTGTTATTAGCTAAAGAACCCATTCATTTGCTTATAAAATTTTCACAGGCCAAACAAATCTTAGTTGCAGAATATACTTATCTCATTAATTTCATTTTTTTTTTTTAATACATAAGTGAATTATCTGCAGCATTTAAGGAAACATCACCATTTCTGCAGTTTGGTGTTTGTATATTGCTGGCAAAATAGCATGAGGCAATTACTTAATGTTTTAATTTTTCTTAAACCCTAGAAATGTGCCTCATGGACTGAAAACTCATTTGAATACAGGAAAGAATCCTTGCACAGAAATGAGTCAGTCAATCCCTTCCACAGCACCAGCTCACAAATATGTGTGGATAATAGAAAGATCCTGCTTAAATGCTTAGTGCCAGCAGAAACAAAAAGCACCAAGGCTAAGCCATTATTAAGATATAAATAGGCTTGTAAACAATTTAATTGCATTAAAGAGTTGGTTTCCTTGGGACTACAGCAATTTGCATAATGAACTGCCGCAGTAGCCCTTCAATATTCTCTGTTGACATCAAGTGAGGTTGTCAGTTCTTGCAAAGCTGGGCAATATTTGCTTGCAATCCTCCTATTCAGGCGAGGAGCCCTGAAAAGGGGAGGTGTGTGTCTGGGGAGCAGGGATTGTGGAATTTTCTACACATCTGGTTTTAGGATAGTAACTGGTGAACAACACATACTTCTTTCAAATAATATCTTGATAAGAACGATTCTCTCTCTCACTAAAATTCAGATATCATAAAGAACCTCTCAGTCTACCAGGTCTATTTTTTTCCTAGCCACGCCTGAAACAATGGCTTAGACCTGAAGATTTCCCTTTTTATGAGCACCATCTCCTAAAGAGCCTTTTCATTTCCAGTTATAACTGTGGGTTTGTCCTGTTCAAGGGAATGGACATTATTCCATTATTTAGTCATCTAAACATAAGTGTTTAGCTCCATTGTGGATAATCCAAGGATAATCAAGACATCAGAATAAGACTCGAAGATAAAGAGTCACAGAATTGGAATGAGGCCTCTGGCCTGATGCCCTGGCTCAGAACCAGGTCATGAATCCAGAGCAGGCTGTTTAAAGCTTTATCTATTCTGATCTTGAAAATCTCAAAGTGTTTTAATCCCACAACCTCCCTAGTTAACCCCTTGCCCTCCTTCATTGTGCCTCAGCTCTGTTATTTTGAAGGAGAAGCTGTAAGTCAGAAAATTATATCCTAGAGATATTATCAACCATGAGACGCACTAAAATACCTGAAATTGTTAACGAGGTAGTAGCCATGGTGTTGCTGATAGAGATTTCAACTAATGACAAAGAGGGACTAAAGTTGCAAGGCTGTTCAATTCATCTTTCATCAGCAGACTTATCTGCAAAACTTACATCCCAGATGCTAGAATTTTACAAAATTTTAGTCTAACTTTATGAAGTGCTGGCAGTAAAAAAAAAAGAATCCTCTTAAAATACTAATACTACTACTACTACTACTACTACTACTACTACTAATAATAATAATAATAATAATAATAATAGTAATAATAATAATAATAATCTTTATACTAGATTAGTAAAACCACATATATATTAATATAACACATATATATTGTTATAATACCTTGTAAATTTAGTTCTCAAGGCTCAAAAATAGTCTTGGAGTGTTTCATAATTTGGGAGAGTTTTTGTTTGTTGGTTTGGTTTAATTTGATTTTCTTGGGGTTTTTTAATCCCAGAATTAGTATGAGTTAAAAAAAAAACCAAAAAACCAATCTATCAGGGTAGAATGTTTTACAAAAAAAAAAATGTTTAAAATTAATTTTAAACCTTTTTTAGCTGTATTTCAGTGCACATCACTGTACCAAAGATCCCCTTTTGACTAACCTGGATTCTCTGGCCCGAGATTCAGCATCAGCAATATAACTGTAGTAAATGAAAATATTTACTGAATATAATATTTTTTCTTTGGACATCAATGTGAACCTTGGAGTCCTATATTCCTATCTAACTTCGTCTATTGGATGGATGGCAGAAAGGGGATTTAGGAAAGGATTAAGGATAAATCCTCTTCAAACATATTTTTGCATGCAGCCTTGGGAACTCATCCATTAAAAACTCACCCAAGAGTTATAAGAGACACCATTAACTGCAGCCTCACTGCCTTGGTATTTTTGGTTACCTCTTTTCCATCATTTTTCCTTTTGTTCAGAAACATTAATTGTGCTTTCATTTTCTCTTTATAAACTCAAATAGTGAAAAATGACTGATAGAGGACTGGGGTTTTTTCAGTCTTTTAATGGCCCTTAAGGCTTAATCTGGAGAATGTTTAGCAAGTATGGTAAATGCTGAACTGATTTTACCTGGATGTAAAGGGGCAGAATCTTTCCTAGGAAATGTAAAATATTCACAGCAGATGCAAGGGCCAATAATTTGCTGATGCAGCACATACAATAGTTTTGGGAGCTTTGAGGCTGTAAGAAACTGGGAAGGATTTAACTGTGGTGACTGCATTAGCACTGCAGATTTCAATTTCACTGTTGTCCTGATACATTTTATTCAATTTCTCGGAATGAATAATGTCATTAACACTGAATTTCTTCCAAAGGAACAACACAAACATATCAACTAAATTCATTTTTAATCCATTTCCCTTTCCACTGTCAGCCAGTGCTCTTGGTCAGACACTTTGGAAGATTATTTCCTGGACAGAAAAAGAATGGGAAATGCTATTCTGTTCAAAATTATATTGCATATAATATTTCTGAAAGATTATAAAATTCTTGCTCACAATAGCATCTGATTGCTCCCTGTATTTTCATTACTTTTCCCTATTTTCAATCTATTCATGGTGGCATTGGAGGGAGATTTAAGAATTTTATTTCTGTCTGGCTCTGGAAAGTTAGATAACTACATTTTCAGCTTGCAGAAAACTATTATCTATTCCCATAGTCTTCTTGAATGGGAAATATCCATTTATACACAACTGCTTTGCTCATGGAAAAGATAGGAGCAATGTTCATGAGATTAAAGGTTCACACTGCAGGCATGCGTCGCTCTCTGGCTGCAGCTGAATTACGTGAGGAAGCTGCTGCTTTATTCTGTCCCCAGCTGCTCCTTCCTCACTGTGTCAGGAATTTCTGCACCTTCCAGTTTCCAGGTTTTTTTTCCTTCCAGTTTTTTTACCCCTCCTGGGATTTCTCCCTAGGCAGGTTCAAGCCCTACAATCAAAATTATCTATATTTTTTCACTGCAGGTGTTTTCCAAACCATCTTCCACCCATCTGGTAACAGAGTTACAGTGTGTGTGGGTGTGCTGGAACACCTGAGGGAAGGAACCTTTTGGAGGAAGAAGGGAAGGAGGCTGAGGAGTCACGTGAAGCAGGGCAGAGCAGAACACAGGCATGCAGAACTTCCAGCTAAAACAGCAACATCCCAAATCTTGGTTCCAATTATTCCAGCTTCCTCCACAAGAAGAAATTTAAACCCCAGAGGGGGAAAATCTCTTGCTGCGAGAGGACTTTGGAACAACCCCAGGAAAACCCTGACTCCTAAGCCTGAGAGGGGGAAGAAAATGAACACCTGTTTCTTTAATGTTCAAAGTTTCCCTATATAGGTGGCAGGTTCCTTCTACTTCTACTCCATTAAAGAATTTAAGCTGATTCATTGGTTTTCGTGCAAACTTGTCCAGGATGTTGGTGGAAGTCTTCTGTGGAAGAGATTAATGGCATTCCCCTGGGTCTTTAAGAGGCAGAGGCTGGGCTTTTGTAAAGGGGCAATATCATTTTGTGAGCAATTTTATCTTCCCAGTTCTCAGTCTTGGTAGTGGAATCCACCTTTGGTGTAAGTCTGCTGCTTTACATAAGCAGTAAATTAAGTCAATTTTTAACAGTAGTTTCTATTGATAATAAAATACTACATTCTACAGTAAATATAAAATACTGTCCTCACTAAAATATGAAAGAAATAATTTTTAATGAAAAGGCATTTTCAGACTGGTTGGAAGCTAGTAAAGTTGATTTTGTTAAATTCTAAATTGTTCCTTTTCTGCTTGCCTCCATTCAAATAGCTTTTCTGTAATTACCACATCGTAGCAATTGTTAAAAGAGGGGGGAATAAAATGGTTTAACTGCATCTCTTTTTTCATAATATTAAAGCTATTTAATAAGAAAATTTATATATTTTCTTCCCTGGGAGAACAAAAAATTGAAATACAGCTTATGTAGGTATTGTAGAGATAAAAATAGGATACCATTATTAAATGTGTCACTATACGAAAGCTGCATGCAGAACAAAGTAAAATGAGATCAATATGACACCTTTTAATTTTTCTGTGTGGGATTAAGAATTTGTGAGCTGGTTTTAACAGATACCACATTCCACTGCTCACAGCCCTGCTGAGCACCTTGATAACACATTGCTCTCTGTAGGACTGAGTGCAACCTCAATCCAAGGAGAAATGTGATAGTGAGGAGTCTGGTGATCCATAGGAGTAGCTCCCAAATCCATGCCTAAATTTCTGTGGACTTTGCAGTCAGAGCTCACTGTTTCTGTGAGATTTTCTGGAAGTTTGTATTGACCTGACTCTTGTAAAGTCTTGAGCAGTGTTACAAGGAACTGAATAATATCTTTGACTATTGTGGGAAGATATTATCCAACTTTTACTCTGAAGGTTTTTTTCCTTAAAATCATATCTTTATATAAGCAGCCTCGTCAAATTTAAAATTTTTCGTAGGTACAAAACAACACAAAATTGGCAGTTGTGTCGTGAGTGATGGAGATAAAGGGATGAGAATTTGTAGCAGGAAGTAATTTTCCCTTTGATATCTACCAAGTAAGTTTGACTTTTGCCCCTGTTGAATTTCTGGGAAAGACAGTTTACAAAAATTGGGTTTTCCCTAGCTTTTTTGTTTAACTGTGGGTTTAATTTTCTAGGTGGGTTATTTGACATGTTTGGAGATTTTGGTGTCAGTGTTATATTTACAGCATCCACTGAAGAAAAAGTGAACTCTACAGAAGCTCAAAACCTCTGACAAAAGAGGCTGAAGGAACCCCAAATATTGACCAAAGTTACCAAAATTGCTTTAGTTCCAGCTCCTGTGAGCTCCTGGTTTTGTCACTACAAATCTGCTGCTGATGTCAACCACCAGTTTTAGCGGATAACAATTGTGCTGCTACAGAAAATAGTGTCTGAAGAACTTTTAACTTTTAACTTAAAACTCTTCTGACGTAAAATTGGATGTATTTATGTGACAGTGTTAAGAGTGATTTTATTTATGAAAGAATAGCAAATATTAATATTATTTGCAGTAATAGCAAAGCATTTTTTTCTGTGAAGTTGCAAGTCTAATGTTCTTAATTTGTAATCAAAATTATGAAAAGAGCTAAGGGGAAAAACTGTTCTCATACAGCATCAAAAACTTCAGGAATATAGGAACTTAGAGAAACTAATGAATGAAAAGGGTTATTTAATTAAAATATTAAAGAAAATAAGAGGAAAAATGGAACTTTATGAGCAAGTTACCAAGGAAACCAGTTCAAACTGAAGTCCACAGTTTTAGCCTTTAGCATTTGGAGACACAAATGCAGACATACAGAGACATATACCCCTAATTCTAGTGTCTGCAGTTATTTTTACATTCTGCCAAAAGCTAGAGTCTTCAAGGATTGATTTAATATGCAATAAAATCAATTTAGATTGCTTGAAATGCACTTTTGACATTATATTAAACCACATCAATGCAAATTCATTAGATTGGATAAATGGATCATTTAGCTGTTCCACTAAAGTTTGTAATCTTTTATTTCTTTATAATCAATGCAAACACTACAAGAAATAATTTTCTTCGTGGCTGTATCTTCAATACACAAATGCACAAATAACTAATGGAAATCCTGGTGTCTCCACAGCAAAATATCACGACAGGTGATACATACAGTTCCCAAAACAGTATCTGCATTCAAGGAATTTTAGTCAGGAATTGTCTGATGGCATCCTGATGGTGAGGGATAAAACCTCATACAGTACAAATCACACAGTACTTGTCATAAAGCAAAACCACAACAAGAAAAAAAAAGGAGGAACATCTCTTAGGTCCCTGCCCTTGTACTTATTTTTGCTAATATATCCTTCTTTATAAGCCCAGGCAGCATTTAAATCTCATTTAAGCACACATAAATTTGCCTACAAATTTCTGGAAATCCTTGATGTAAAAATAAAAGCAGCTTTGGAAAGAGCCCCTAGAACTTTAAAGGATATTTTAAAATACTGAGCAACATCATGGCAAAGCCAGCCAGAAACCTCAGTGTCCCAAAGGTGAGGGGAAAGGCACTGCTGTGTCATTTTGAGTAAAAGAAAAATGAAATAAAAGAAGAGAAATCAGGCAGAGGGAGGAGGTGAAAGAAGGAGGAACCTCAGGTCCTTGGTTCTAGAAGGGAATGAAACAAACGCTGAAACCAAATTGTGGACAGATGGACTGAGGATGCTGTGGGAGCAGAGAGACCTGGTAATGTTTCCATAGAGTCATCAAATCACAGAATCACAGAATAGTTTGGGCTGGAAGGGACCTTAAAATCACACAATCAAACCCTCCTGCCAGAGGCAGGGACACCTTTCCTTTTCTGTGCATAGTAGAAGTAATCTCATCGTTACTTTTTAGCACATTTACAACTTAATAAAACCATAAATATTGCCAAAGCTCTTGGGCTGAAGTCAGTACCAGTCCCACCATCCTGGAGTGACAAAAAAAACCAAATCATGCCTTTTTACCACTGCCCATGTAGGAAGAAGCACTGAGTGTGCAAGTACACCCCTCTAATGCTGGGCACAAGCCTGGCAGTGAGGGTAGAAATACTCTTTGCTAGGGCTTTATAGCCCTTTTTTCTCACAAAAGTGTTTCAGAAGCCTTTACTTTGATACCAAGTCTGATTTTTCCCCGTATCTTCTGTGTGGTATGTCATCAAGTCATGTTCTGTCTATCATCTTTTTACATCTTCTCTTCCAGTGCACTACTCTGTACTTGGCAAGAAGATGCTCTTTTCACATTTTTTTTATTGCCTTAGAAAACCAGCTAAGACATTTTCACTGTCAATTGCTTATTTGCAGGATTTCCCATTTTGTAGTACAGACAGAACTCTTCAGGTGCAGAGAATGTGAAAATCTAAGTAACAAAAAGACAAGACAGACCTTCAGAGGCACTGCTTGATATTTGTGGCATAAAAAAGAGTATATAAAGTTTCTAGAAGGATAAATGGCTAACTTTTCATAAGTGCTATGTGCTGCTCTGAAATTGTTTCAGTGTTTGGCTTAGATAATTAAATAGTATCGTCTCATTATTAAATTTTGAAATACAGTCCATTAAAAATTAATTTACCAGCCTTTAGCAACAAAATCCAGTTATGGTGCTGCACTGGATAATAGAGACTGTGGCAATAACTAATTAATTAACAGTAAAACAACTTTCACCAGTTACTGCTAAAAATTATTATTTGAGGATGATCACATAGAAGTCACTAATCCAAAATTTCCTCATTCAAGAAGTAACAGGTATGAATTTAGACAGACTTTTACTGTGGTAAGTCAAACATTTTATTCTTTGATAAATAAAACTGATCTCCTTATCTTTTTTTAGGTCAGAATATCAAGCTGACTGACCCACAGATTCAGAAGCTACATTCAAGATAGATATTCTTTATTGTATATTTATAGTTCTGAATATCATTTCAAGTGTCAGAACATTCTGTGAATCTATTTATGATCTTAGAGCAGAATTCACAGAAATAGTTTCAATGTACAGCTCCACACAATGACCACTAGTTGAAGGTTGTGGTTTTATTTCTTTTTCTACAGCAATCGGCTCTGATTTGTTAGTTTGATTAGCTCAATAATTTGATACATCTGATTAATTAATTCATATTTAGCGACAATTAAGTATTAGCAAATCACTAAGGGATTAAAACATCTTTCTATATGAATGAAACAATCTCCTTCATTGTTGCTATACTTGCTTCTTTTTCATTTTTTTTCAGATCTGTTGTTCAGAATTAAAACCTTATGGATTCCCTATTTACTTGAAAAATATTCAGGAGTTAATTACTTCCATTGATCAATACATTTATTTGCTTGGAATGCACTTTGTGCCTGTGAATCTACAGCAAAAATATCCTTGAAAATTGTAGATTAAAGGATGAAAAATAAGTAGTTACCATCTCATGCAGGACTGGAGGGAAAATGGAACAGACAGCAGCATTCCTTCAGAAAAAGAAATTATTTCTAGATGACAGATTGACAAATACTTTCTCTGTTTTAAACCTTTCTTTTTCTTTTTTCTTTTATTTTTATCTAATGTAGTTTTCAAATAATAATTCCTAATCAAATCCTCTTAATGTCTTTCTGGTGAGTCATGAAGTTGATGGCAGAGAGCAGAAAAACATTCCTGCTCTTCTAGAAGCTGTCATTAGACTCTAATCCCACCATGTAGACAGGTTTTACTGCAAAATTAAAATAAAGGAGAAAATGTTTGGAGTGAAAAATTGGCACAAGCAGCAGTGATGGAATCATCCAGGAATATGAAATGGATTTCTGCTAGAACTGGAACAATATGAAATGACTTCTGCTAGACCAAAGATGTGCGTCTTGCCTTTAGTCCCTGGAAATACAAGACCTTACAAATTTGAATTCAAGCTTGGATTCCAAGCTCTTAATCCAAAATTAATAGTGATACATGCATGGGAGCAAGTAAAATGAAATAGGATATTAAGTTAAAACAAACAAATTTATTCCATCACAAAATATATTGCCGTGTATCCTTTACCTCTCTAAATTCAATTTACTAGTAAACACACTATGGTAATGACTTTAAAATTATTTAAAATATTGTACTGGACTGGTCTTATAATGGAGGATCTTCCTGCTTGGGAGGTAAATTGGATTTGTGTTGGTCCCCAGACAAACACACTTGCAGAGGGACACAACATGGCCTGTAGCAGTTTTCAAGTGGATGAAGGCTTGAGAAATCCTGACACTGATAGAAAGTCGACATTAGGTCACAGGAGACTGACAGTTTTAAATCTCTCAGATTAGTCTGTCATTCCTATTTCATTTGTCTTTTAATCTTTATAATACACAGCAAAAGCAAAACCAAACAAAACCAAATTTTGGAATCTTAGTTTCTGTATTTGTACCATAAAACCATGACACTTATTCCAGATTTTAGTGTGACTTCTTGAAGCCAGACATATGTAATACTCTCTTCTCCTAATAATAATAACTCTACAAAAAAATATGTCCTCGTACTTTTCTTCCTGATAAGTAAGAGAGTGCAAAGGTTCTTCTTCAGCCTATCAGAAAGGTATTTTTATACTGTGAAATTGAGAATTTACACTCTGTGTCCTGGGGTGGAAAGAAGACGTGTTGGATATTTGCTTAAGAGAGAAAATTCTGGAATCGTGAGGGAGGCTGCCTGGCCCATAAGCAGCCAGACTGGCTGCATTGTGGACACAGATGTTTCCTGAGAGGGGTCACTGGGGTGAATAATCTTCAAAACTGCCAACAGGAATTTTTTTTTTTTTTTTTACTTTGCTGGAAGACAAACCAGGAGAGAATTGATGTATGTGCAGTGTGAATGGTGATAACAGCAGTATCCAGCTCTGAGAAATCCTTCACCTGGGCATGTAAATTTATTTGTTTTTACAGACCACTCCACACACGCATGATTTTGTTTGCAGCAGAGATTCTCATCCTCAAGAAAATAATTGCAGAAGTCTGGGGTTTTTTTAAGGTTATGGGGGCAAAACTTGCCCAGTGGAATCGAAAGGGACTGTAATGATGAAGGTTGTCAGGGACAGAGCCCCATCCCTGCATTTAATATCAAATGTCTTTCTCAAACCCTGTCACTGACTGGAGACACTGACACCAGGACAGGTCCATTCCACAATTATTTTCAAAACTTCTTTTTTATAACATAGCTTTGGCTTGGAAAACAGCAACCAGTTTCCATCTCATAGTTTCTGCAGTCCTTACTGGACAGTCACAAAGACAATATTAATCATATTAATGACATTGTACATCACTGAAATGTTAACCTTCAAGCCAATAACTCAGATTCAATGGATTATTTTGGTCCAGGCTTCCGAATTTGAAATGACCTTTCCATGTCTGAGAAAAATTGACACTGTCCCATTTAAGTCACAGTTTGTCAGCCTGGATGGTCACAGGCAATCAGTCAATGCAATTTAGACTGGCATCTATGGAGACAAAGAGAAAAATAAGTCCCACAGGATTGAAAGGAAAGCACACAATATAGTCAGGGCAGCGTGGGCTAAGCCATAACACCTTAAAGAGGAGCACCAGCTGAAATGGAGATGACCCACACAAACAGCCATAACTTTGCTGGTGAAACATTTAATGTTTTTAAAAGAGACAAAGATAAAAAAAAATTGCTCCCATTTTCATTGGGACCCAGTTCATTAATCCGGAGATAGTGAATCTGGACATTCACTAAGCCATGTCTGAAAAAAAACTTTTAAACTCTCTTTAAAAAGGGAAAAAAAAAAAACCAAAACAAAAACAAATCAAACAAACAGGAGGAAGCTTGCTGTTTCATTTCTTTTAGATATCTTTGTTGTCACTTCTCTTAACAATTGCAGATTAGGGAGTCAGGAAAAGAGTTTCATTACGTGCATATTGCTGAATTCCTAACTCTGTCAGTGCAAAAAAAATGTTTCCTAGAAACCACAAGAGAAATATACCACTGAAATTATATAATAAACCAAATTTTCACTTAGATACCTATGTGATCTTCCTAAAGCTGGTTTCCAGGATTTGAAGTTAGAATGATAAAATCAGAACATCACAAAACCATTTCATTGCATCTCTTAGTTGAATGGACATCTTGTTTTGTGCCTGTTCCCAGAAGCTGAGTGATAAGCAAGAGACTAGTTTGGTTTGTTTGGATTTTTTTTCTTTGCATTGAAACATTTTTTTTTGTTACAAATGGAGGGAAGTTTTGGGGGTTTTTAAATGAAATGTTGTAATTTAACATTCTCATTAGATTAGGAAAAAAAGAAACCAGAACAAAACAAATGCAAAAATCCTACTCTCTACTACCATTACACTGCAACCATTAACTGTTTTGTACTGCTTCTTTTATTCTCAGTCATCATTTTAATTTTAGGGTTAAAAAAAAAAGTACCTGAAACTTTTTTGAAGAAGGCAATGCTTTCTTCTAATGCTCATTTTGTCCAAACAAATAATTCATTAGAAAACAAAAAAGGCTTAACTAATGCTTTAGCTGGTTCTGTATCTCTGCAGACTATGCTTTTCTTAGGGTTTCTGATTGTCATCTATCTTATGTGAATTTTATGCACACCTCACACTTGGACTTGTAGAAAACACATCTGTGGTACCTGTTTTGGTTACAGACTCCAGGGTTGTAAAATAGTGAAGAGGGAAGCAAAAATATATCTTAGATCAGTTAGCAAAGTCAAGAATTTCTTCTTTAGGCTGAGCAAAAATATCCTTGCACGTGGCAGAGGGGGATGTTGAGTTCTGGGGCTGCTGTAGTGCAGAGCTCACATAAAGGAGATCTTATTCTCTTTGGCTCTCTACATCCCTAAAGCTGCATTTAGGCTGCATGATGTACTGGTCTCAGGGAGGAGAACTGATGACAGAGAACACAATGTTCCATTAAATGCTGCAGAAAGCCACTCACTTTCAGGTAATAAACTCCTAAAGAAAAGGGAGGATTAGATTATAGCTTACATTAAAGCAGATCAAAGGAGTTATTCTTCATTTACACTCTAGTAAGATGGAGAAGTCTCAGGACCTATTTTTTTACAAAACCTTCATTAAATCAAAACACTGTAATTCACCACCTTACACAGAAATATAATTTGCTGGTGAAGTTTTGATCTTTGAATTCCAATACATTTTTTTCCTACATTCTGCTGTGAAATTCAGTTGCTCTGCAGCAATGGCATCATTGCATAATTAACATGGAACTAACCAGAAAGTCTGTATTGGGTTGTTTGTAACTTTTGTGAGGAGGTGATCACTATAGAAAATTTTAGATTAAGTTCCGGATACTGAGTACTCCAATAATCAATGGCTTTTTTTGGAATTTTAGGTTCACCTAGAAAGATGAGTACTGGCTGTAAAAAATACGAAGATATTGGACTCTAAATTCAAATCTAAAACTTAATCTCAGTCAGGTTTATAATCATTTCCAGAAAAAAAGAAGGACATTTAAGAATTCTGATATAAGCTCTGAAATTTAGAGATGATCCATTCTGTTCTAGAACACTCTCATCTTCTTGCTGGAGATAGCCTGGGGATCCATTTGAGTAAAATCAAAGAGAATAAGGGAAAACAATCAAGGCCAAGGTATAAAATAGTAAAATAAAGGCTGTGTTATGTTATTTAAAGGGCAAAACAGATGTTCATTAAAAAAAGAGGTAATCCACTGGCTGTATGTTGAAGTGGGAAGAAATTAACTGTGATCAACACACACAAGTGTGTGCTCAGCCTTCACCTGGGAAAAGAGTGATGGGACAGACTGCACACCGTGCCCAGGGAGAGTTCTTCTCCTGCGAGCAGGACTGAGGGACAGCCTGTGAGAGCTGTTCTCTCCTGTGCCCATCCTCTGACACTGCCTTCATCTATTCTGAAAGTTATTCTCAGAGACACCTTGTCAGGATGATTTGTGAGGAGCAAAGCCCAGACCACAGCACATGGCAGGGTACAGAACCAATGAGGCTTTTGAGACACAGTTAATCTGACCTTGAGGTCCTAATATCTGAAAAATTTCCAGTGCTAATCTGCTCGGGTTTTCTAGCATCGTGACAGTCAACTTTTTGTCTGCACTCATTAGTCCTGAGCCAGGATTACAACCCTCAAAGCAAGAGGATAACATTCCAGCAAAAGTCTTTAGATGTGGCAATCTACAGCACAACAACATCTAAAATCTCTGTATGGAACTGTTTAATGGTGTTTGCAAACCTGAAGAGTCTCTAAAGTCAGTAGTTTGATGAGATATGGAGTCTCAGAGCCTGAAATTACCTGATGTATTTAAATACTTCAGCTGAATAGATTTTAATTAATCATTCCCACAACCTGAGAAGCTCCTCTAGAGACTATACTATGAACCCTTTCCAGATTTTTTTCTCCCTCTTCTGTAGTAGAAGAAAAAACAAAAAAAAAAAAAAAACCCCACAAAAAAAAACCAAAAAACAAACAAACAAACAAAAAAAAAACAACCTTGAAAAACCTTAGAAAACCAGGATTAAAGGGTCTCTGACCTGGACTGCAAGCACAAGAGCAAAAAAGGTAAATATCTTGAAATATGAATTCTAGATCCTAGAATCTAAATCTAGGTTTCTAAAGGAATTTCTATTTAATGGTTATTAGCAAAAGAACCAGAATTTTACAATCAGAATTGAAATCTCTTTATCTGCAGCTAATGCTGATACTGACACACCAGAAACTGAAATTCCTGTCTACTTTTTTTTCTGGATTACCGAGTCTGAGCACGGGGCCGAGCAGTGATGACTCCTGCCTTCTCCCAGCATTAGCAGGAGGAACGTGGTTTCCATAAAGTTTAACCCCTCAATTCCCGATGAAGATGCTTTAGGTTTACACTACATAACAAGGGCGGGATCAAGGCATCCCAGCTGCAGGGACAACATTATTGTCACTAGTTTTTTCATAAGAGGAACTTCCAGCAGCTGTTTTTTAACTCGAGCTGTTTTTTAATTTTGTGCAAGTGAATAAAGCATGGAGCAAACACTTGTAGCAGGTTAGGCTCCCTTTGGATGAAAAGGCAAACACTTACCTGTGTTTTTCCATCATTAACAGACTTGGAAGGAGGAGGATACTTAGACACCCAGTTTAGCAAGAGTGGCAGTTTAGGAGGTCTGAGAAACACCACCTGAAACTGGAGGTGTTAATGGCTTCTTAGATATTAAGTCGGATTTCCCTGAATCATTCTTTTAGCTCAGAGTTCTGGTTTTTTTTGCCAAAAGGGGCATGTCAGGAACTCGAGTGCTGTTCCTTCAGATGAGGAGCCAGCACTCACTGCCAGATCGTTCTCATGACTCTCAGCCCTCTCAGGCAGACACAGTGAGCAAGGAGGAGAACAGGGGAGCCACATTCATTACCTTCTACATCTGCTTTTCACAAATCAAGACTAACACAAAGGTGCTGCCACACTTTTCCAGAGGTAGGAGGCAGAAAACCACATCCATCAGCTGGAGAAGTTCCTTGGCTTACAAGCTGACTAACATGTTAACACTGAAATTGTGCAGGATGCTATCTACACAGCCAGGAAGGAATTTATAGTGGAAGTGTAGTCATGATGAGGCAGTCTCTTTAGCTGATACAGCAGCAATGACCAATCACTTCCAGACTGCGGATTAGGTTGTAAAAAGAAAAGGGAACATGGCAGAAGGCAGCTCAGAGATGTCTTTAGGTGTGTGTGGATTTTAATGCACTTTTCTAGACAATGATTTTAAACAAGGAGTTTAAAGCGGTCATTATTAGCCAAAAGAAGAAACAAAAGCTGGACAGAAAAAACATTCAGAGCTGCTTTAAAAGTACAGGGCTCTTTTCAGTCTCACTGAGCTTTAGGTGTATAGCCTATGCTCACTTAAGCAGGAAAATGATGAATAAAGGTAAAACACTGTTTAATTAATGTGCAACAAACAGAGCATATTACAGCTGTAGAGCGATGAAACTTCAGAGCCTTTTCATATTGGAGGTCTGGTTTTGGAGTCCCTCCTTGGTCCCAAATTTAAGCCACCAGGAGCATTCTCTAGGGATGAGACAGTGTTCAAGGTGAAGGAAATATCAGCAACAGCAGCAACCATTAGCAAACTAATTCATTAAGAGACATTCTGAGCTGGACTGCAAAGGAAACTACAGTGTATTACAGTGAATAATTGTCTTTGATTCACCTTTACTCTCCAAATGTGCCATGGGGTCAGGAGAGCTCATGGTAGAAAGATTAAATTACACTTCATTATAAACCAGCCAGCTGAAGTCTGAGAGCATTTCAAAAGTGAGATTTAGATGTTCCCATCACCTGAATACAGACCTTTTCATCTGCTGAGCTGCTTTAGTTCCCATCAAAACTAATCAGAACAAGGTGTTCTTCAGGATATTGATTTCATGTAAAAGAAAGGATCTCCATTATAAAATTGGTTAAACACAAGAAGAGGGATGAGCAATGGAGATGGATCTCTATCTTTGCAGCTTTTCAGAATCTATCTAGGCAAAATCCTGAACAACCTGATTTTCACATAAGTAATATCATACCTGTGCATTTATGCATAATCATACTAATGTAGGAAATAAATATAAGCATCTATAAAATGTCAAGTACATTTTGAAACTTTCTTGCTTCATAGATACCTGCTATAAAGAATATAAGACACCAGCCCTAGAAAGGAATGACACTATAAATTTTTATTAGATGGATCAGAAATATTTTCATGCTGTGGGCAGTGTGGGCTCATAAGAAGCACAGATAACTATCTGCTATAACAAGGAGCATTAACTATGATTAATGAGCTGACTTTGAAAGTCAGACCATCTCCACAATATAATCTTTTCTCCTCTAAGACAATTTTTAAAGAAATCTTTAAATATTTAAATATTCCAACAGCCTTCTGAAGCTGGTACTGTCTGAATGTCTTCAGAAATTTCTTTCTAGGCCTAAATTGAAAAAAATACTGTCTAGTTGTCTCATTACATTATGTGAACAGAAATAGAATATGTATGTTAATGTATTACATATTGGGAAAACTCAAATCTGGTAAAAACATTGATGATTTTGTTAGCTATATTTAATCTTATCTATATCTGAATAAGTTTTGTGTTTACTTTTTTTTCTGGTAAAGAAGGGGAGAGTGTCACTGGCTCCTTTAAAACAGGATTACTGACCTGGTGATTTGAGCACAGCCCAAAGATCAAACAAACCTGGAAGGAGCTGCACTGCTCATGAATGCAGAAGGAGCTGCTGCCCTACCAGAGCAGGTTAAAATGTCAAGTTTCTCATGTCCCAGATGGGAGCATGAGGTCAGGGGAGCTCAGAGAGATTAATTCCAAAATGGACTGATGAGAGGGGTCAACCACATTATTGCTGCAGGGCTTGTAATGCCATTCTCAAACGTGACTTTTGAAACTTTGATGTAGCTCCTCAAAAGTATTCAAGCATTTAACTCTCCCTAAGAAATCTGAATTAAATGGCCAGTGTGTAAAACCCTCTCTGGTTTATACCTTGCATTAAACTGTTGCTGGATAAAACACTGGAGTTGTTCCCATGGAAGAGGTTGAAACAGGGTTATCCTCACCTGCAGGGTGGACATCCAAGCAAATGCACTTCAGATCCCTCTCACACAAAATGTTCTTTGGGCAAGAGAAGAAATTAACCCACAGGTACTGGCAGTGAACAAGCTAATGGTCTAATCATTATATAAAAATATAGACAGATATGCGCATATATGAGAGCTATTTTTTAGCTGCATCAGAGAAAAAGGAGATATGCATTGCCTTTGTAGATATGTATTACTCAAGCTGTAATAATTTGGATTAATTTCCTCAGGGGATCCAATGAAAACTGATCTGTGTCCTGTCCTGACAGCATAGTGACAGTTTTATGAGTTCATCCACTATTTATTTCCTTGTCTGATGGTTGTCTGGAAATCCTACATGGCTGGAATGGACTCTCTGACATGCAGTGAGTGATGTGTATTTCAGCATTTTGATGAACTCTACTCAATTCTGCAATCTGGGTCTTCTCAGGTTATCCCAAATATCTGAGTTAGCGACTTGTTAGCAGCATAAAGAGTGAATATCTCGGGTGTGCAGCTACAGGAGCCATAACACACCAGAACCACAACAACAACCACACTCAGGTAGCTTCCAGCAACATCTTGCAAAATTGTGGCCTGTAACTTGTTTAAATAAGGTGTTTGCTTGCACAGAAAAATCATCATCCTGATGTAATTGAGGAAGTTAATTAAAAATTATCTATTTAGGGCGTGACCCCAAAATCATCTATATTTATAAAATGCTTGGGTTTATGCTTTAAATCTGAAAATGTAGTGAATTTTTACTGAGTACTAATAAACAGTTATTGCTGTTCACTCTGAGAGAGACAGACATTTCAGGGAAGAGCCAAGGAACACAGGGAACACAGCAGTAATAAGAATTAAAAGTTAAGAATAAGGGCTAGATCATAATTTTCAGGAAAATCTTCCCTTGTATTTCCTCCTAACATGCAGTTTGTGTGTTTTGTGCAGTGCTCTTGGACCTTTCCAAATGAAAGGTGCCAAAGAAATGAGGGTGAAAAATAGTTATCATTTCACAGTTTCATACATCTTTTACAACTTCTTATGTCTATTTAGTCAGCTTTGCCAGCCCTCGTTGAAACATCCAGACTGGCAAACTTGTTCAACATTTTGATTTTGCAAAGAGGAATTAAACATAAGAAAAGACTATCAGACCTTTTCAATATTTCACACTGGTCACAGGAGTAGGAAAGCAAGAGTGGCTGCAACTAAAAATGTGCAAATCCCTGTGTGTTATTTCCTCAAACTTTTATTTAGTTTTTAAATGAAAATCAACACCGACGGCAAAGCGCAATACACTCCATGACTTATGCTGTCCATAAAGCCTGTGGGATTTACACTGCCATGGAAGGAGGCTATTTACATGTTAAAAAGCCATTTATGATACTAATAAAAATCCACAGGATTTACTTTACAATGCATGAGAAGCCATTTATGATGTTAAGAGTCAATTTACAATGTCAACAATTGTGTTAGCAGTAAAAATGCAAAGCGGATACACAGCATTGATTTTTTTTTTTAAACTTGTATTGTTGATATTTCCCTGGCAGTGAGTCATGTCTCCACCACAGAGATTTTCTAGTGTATGTTTTAAATGAGAAAGATACAGCATAAATTTTTGTTTTCCCTAAGAGAGCTAATCTTAGAGAAAAATTTACACAGATATGCTTGGGATACTTCTCTAATATGGCAGAGATTTCTGACCCATTAGGCAACTTTTTCTGGCTGCATCCATTTGCCACAGCACCAAAGAAGTTCTCAGTCTTCACACACTCATTCACTTGGACATTGAGTAGTTTTGATCTTACAGCAAACTTTGAGTACTTGTTCCAATTTTAATTTTTTTTTAATATTTCTTAGATGAGATCAAATACCAAAGACTTCTAGAGGATATTTTGATGCCACTTTTATTAGTACACTGAATAAAGAAAAATAAAATTTCCTAAGTTCTACTTAAAGGCTCTGAAGAGATTGTTTAACCAAAATCTTTACTTATATAGGTTTTGATTACCCAACATCAAACCCACTGGGTAATCACAGAAATAATTTCACATAACTGAGCTGTCATCTGTTAGTTCTTACTGAGGTACCAACCACAACTCACTTTGTGTTTGTTTGATCTGATCAACTGTGGGAGAAGGATCCTCCTCCCCAGGCTGAACAGCCCCAGCTCTCTCTGCACAGGAGGTGTTACAGGCCTCTGATCCTTTTTGTGGCCCTGCTCTAAAAGGTTGGTTTATTGTTGGTATAATGAAGATATTAACAGTCTAATTCAAGAAATTTTATTACTCTAAATCTAAATCGCAACAGAAAAAGAAAATACAGAAATGCAGGTAGAGTATTTATTAACAGAAAATGTCACAGGAACAGCAGTAACACAGTTAAAATCAGAACGTGCATATGTAGTTACTACTCCTACTTTGGGGATTATTCCCACCTACCTTCCTGCTATAATTTGTATTCCTTATTTTACCAAATGAGTTGTTTCAGCAAAATGCACATCAGTAATATTCTACTTGCTGACATAAAGTACAAGTCTAGAATCTTAAATACTCTAAAAGACATGTTTACCCTTTCTCTGAAATACAGCTCTTCCAATTTTCTTCTTGTTTAAGTGTTCTTAGGTCTCCTTTTTACGAACAACTTTCCTAAGTTTGTGAAGGAGAGAAAACAGCAGGTTTTTTTAATGGCTGTACTTAAAGACTCTAAGAATTAATTAAGATTTTAAAATTCACCAGGAGGCCTGAAAAGCTATAAAAAGAAAGGATTTTTGGATTTAATTGAAACAGAATCCCAAATGTAGTGTAACTCAACAGGTAATATATTATATTCAATTAAACACTTTAAATTTTTAAAAACATAGAGTTTTTTCTGCCGTAAGAACATCAGCAATTAAAGTCTGCTGGATGTGTTTGAAGCAGAACACATATCCATGAAATTAAGATGTTCTGTGGTTGTTATGGCCAACTCCTAAGTGCATCAAGCCAGGGAAACAGGAACTAAACATTATGAACTACACACTTGGATGGATCAATCATATTTTTGTATCCCAAAATGAGCTATGAAAAACAAAGGTTGTGAAATACTTGGAAGTAAATTGAGATTAAAGTAATATCTAAATATCTGAACTTATCTGCTGAGTTTTCAAGGAGAGGTAGGGAGAAATTGCCAGAGTAAAAAAACAGAAAAATAATCACCCCTTTTTTCATGTGCTCTCATTTACAGTTTTACAATGTGTGTCATTTCCCATTCTGTTCAATTCCTCAAAAAAGCAGGAAGCCAATAGCTGAGGAAGAAAAACCCATTGTGACAGCAGAGAACCTAAAAGAAAACAGCACTGCAGTTCAGAGGACAGCATGACTGGGAATTCGGAAATGTGTTGGCAAAATAAAGCTGGAAGTCATGGCAACTGATCAGATTTGTAGCTTTTATTATTGATTTAGCAGAATAAAATAACAGTACTGAAATTCAGTTTCTACTCTCTGCTCCAATAAATCATCAAATTCGCTGCCATCTTGAACTTACAACCAAAAGTGACAAGTGATTTTTGGAAAGCACATTTTTGATTATGTCATGCAAGTTGCCTGTAGAGAGCTGCATGTCTACATGTCAGTCCTAAGAAATAGTCTTAAGCCGAGCAAACACAGCAGCAAGGTCCAGTTATGGACTTCTGCCTCTAAATAAGAGTTAAGAGTGCAATAGATCCATGTTGATGTGCCAAAAAA